>CM073605.1:18557125-18914625 GCA_037074985.1 Solanum bulbocastanum | reverse complement strand
CTCCTAGCACCAACTCTCATGACATTTTTGGACAAAATGTCAAGTTGGGTCATGATCTTTGCCATGTTTTGGTCCCTCTCTTGGTCTTTCTCAAGCTGCTCCTTAGTCAACTTAAAAGTGAGAGGGGAGACCTGCTCTTCGCGGGTGTACCAAGCCCAATTAATTGTGGTCATACCATCTAAAAGTTAGGTTGCTATAATGTAAGGTTGTAGCATCAAACCTCCCGGAGAAAGTTGGTCAGCTACGCCCTTGTTCACCGAATCAAGGCTTCAATAAAAATATTGCAGCAAAAAGTTGTCAGGCAAACTGTGAGTTGGGCATTATAGCACCAACTTCTTAAATCTTAGCCAAGTCTTATGAATTGGATCACCCTCCAAATGCTTGAAGCTTTGGATGCTATCCCAAAGTTTCATCATCTTCAAAAGAGAGAAAAATCGCACTTGAAATGCGGTGAAAAGCTCTTCCCATGAAGTTATGGAGTTTCTTGGCAATTCAACCAACCACTTACATGCCTCTCCCATTAATGAAAATGGGAAAAACCTCAACCGGACTGACTCTTGGGATGTGTTCTTGAAGGAGAATGGCCCGCAAACATCAAGAAAGTTTCTTATATGTTCATGGGGACCCTCATGAACCAACCAACCAAACAACCCTTTCAATTGCAAGAGCTGTAGCATGGTGCTTGTAAAGTGGAACACAACGTTCCCTTCAACTGGAGGCAGGCGAATGACACCAATTCCACCGATTAGCTGAGGGTCATTAACATTCGGCTCATTGACATCGTTGAGGTTGTCAATGTCATCTTGGTGGCCCACTTGGCTACCATTGCTCCCGTTCACACTCATTTCCTCTGTTTTAAAAGAGCAACACACAAACCAAAACTAAAAATAAGTAAATTCAACTATGACTAAAAAGAACAAAATTCAACTTAACCAAAAGAATCTTAAACAACACCACTCCCCGGCAGTAGCGCCATTTTGATTAATAACGTTTCAAAGATACTTCATCCAATTCTAAGCATCAATGACCATTAATCAGTAGATAACCCAACTAAATGAGTTGGGTCGAATCCCACAGGGAGCGATACGTGCTTAAGATTCAATAGGAAAGTATGAATATGGTCAAATCAATCATAAGAATAGAAATTATCGAATAAAGACATTATTCAAATTAAGGGGGTGACACGAATGTCAAATAAGGGGGTTTTGGTTTGAAATTATCAACTACAATAGTACCAAACAATACAAAATAACAATAATGAGACAGGTTCTTAGGATGTGATTCAATTATAGGCTAATGTAGACAAATGGGTAATTGCAACCATTAGAAAATAGATAAATATTAATGAGTAAGCTAGACTATAGAGGAGTTAAACATTCTCTTGAACAATTTACCCTGAATCAAGTCAATTTCTCTTGAACATCAACAAAAATGCAAAATAAGAACAACCCACACCTTAGTCCATTCACTCTCTCGAGCTGAATGTGTGAAACTAGGTTTAGGATTCACTCTCTCGATCTGAACCCATGACAACCCAATACCCATTGACCATCAATTAATAATCTTAGTTTTAAAACCTCTCTCTCAAGCAAGCCAAAAAAACAAGGGTAGAACTGCATTTGTAACTACAATTCTTAAATTAAACCATAATTAATGATTGAACTCACTTCTAAACAACATTTAAACTAACAATTAGCAATACCCATAAACTAAATCAACACATAATCATATAATTACACCCCAAGAATTGTGGTTTTAGCTAGACATCATAAAAAGATAAAAATTGTTACCAAATTGAATTTCTATCAACTGGGTAAGATTGATTTTGTCTTTACAATGGTCCAAGTTGAAGAATCTCAAAGACCCACTTCCAATTTCTCAAAAGTTAAAAACTTCAATTCTTCAAAGCTAAGGAAAACTAGGGAAAACTTGTCGTTCAGTTCAAAACTTTCTAAGTCAATTCTGATGAGTAATTGAATATGAATTAATGATCCTAAACTAAATGTTCAAAAATATATTTATAGTCACCAAAAATATGCTGGGAAGAGCCACTCGGCGCAGAAAGTCGGGCTCGCCGATCCATTTGGCGATCCGCCCTTTGGTCAATTCCATCTCCTTTCTTCCTTGGCCTTCAGAATCCTCAAGGTCTATAACTTAGGGTGATTCAACACTGCATCGCAGAACCACTCGACGATCCACCAGCTGCTCCTTTCTCTCGCCTACTTGTTTCTTTCCTTTAGGGCTTGACATACTGGAACTTTAGGAGGTCAAGCAGTGGTTCGACGACTCGCCAAGTGGACTTGGCAATCACCAGGCTTGCTTTTCTTAATTTTTTCAGCTTGCTCCATTTCTTTATGCACATTAGTGTCCTTGCTTTGTTCCTCAATCCATATGCCTGGAATCAAGGATTTTACATCAATTATTAGCACAAAATAAATATTTGAGGACACTAAATCTATACAATAAATTCCTAAATGAATCCAAATCTCAGACTCATCAGTGACCTTCAATATATGCAAATCAATGAAACATCAAAGTGATTTAAGTCGGTGTTTGTGGTTAACCATACTGTTGAGGTAGAACCAGAGGTTTCCATTAAGGAGAGATTGGGTGTTGAAGAGCTAGTTACAATGATCATGAATTTTGATGGAGATGGTATTGATGAACATGATGAGTCAGTGGTTGTACTTGATGGGGTGAGGTTTGATCGTTTTCAACCAAAGAAGCTGGATTTAGATTTGAAGAATTGAGACATTCCTCTTGCAAAACCATCGATTGATGAGCTTTTGAAATTAGAGCTAAAGGCTCTTCCATCTCATTTGCGATATGTTTTCTTTGGCCAAAATAGTACTTTGCCAGTTATTATTCCTGCTAACTTGAATGAAGGGTAAGTAAAGGCATTTATATCAGGGCTACGAAGGTTCAGAAGGGTGATAGGATAGACTATTGCTGAAATTATTGATATTCCATTGGGTATATGTTCCTATAAGATTCAACTCATGCATGATAGTAAGCTTAATATTGAGCACAAAAGGAAGTTGAATCTAGTAATGCAAGAGATTGTGAAAAAAGAATTATCAAGTAGTTAGATGTTGGGTTAGTATATTCGATTACTATAGTAATTGGGTGTGTTCGGTTCAATTTGTGCCAAAGAAGGGAGCAATAACTGTGGTTCCTAATGCAGCAAAGACTGAGCTCATTCTAATATGGCATGTGACTTGTTGGAGGGTTTGTATGGATTATCGCAAGTTGAATGCATGGACTGAGAAGGATCACTTCCTAATGTCGTTCATGGACCAAATGTTAGATAGTCTTTTTAGAAAGGGTTGCTATTGTTTTCTAGATAGGTATTCGGGCTACAATCAGATCTCCATAGCTCCAAAAGACCAAGAGAAGACTACTTTCACTTGTCCGTACGTGATATTTTCTTTCAAGAGGATGTCATTCGGATTTTCTAATGCACCAATGACTTTTCAATGTTGCATGATGACTATGTTTTCTTATATGGTGGAAGACACTATCGAGGTATTTATGGATGACTTTCCTATGGTTGGTGGCTCGTTTGATATTGCTTGGTACATTTAGGTGAAGTGCTGAAACCCTGCGAAGAATGCAATCTTGTGCTAAATTAGGAGAAATGTCACTTTATGGTGAAAGAAGGTATATTTTCTAGGGCATGCAAATTTCTATAGGAGGTTTATTAAAGATTTCTTGAAAATTGCACATCATTTGTGCAAACTGCTATTTGAGTTTGATAATACTTGTCTGAAAGCATTTGAGGGGCTGAAAGAGAAGTTGACGTTTGCACCTATCATTGTTTCACCAGGTTGTGGACAACCATTTGAAGTTATGTGTTATGCGAGTGAGGTGGCACTTGGCATAGTATTGGGGAAAAGGCGAGAGAAGATTCTTCATCCTATGTATTATTCGAGCAAAGCTCTAAATGTTGCTTAATAGAATTACACAGTCACCGAAAAAGAATCACTTGTTGTGGTCTTTCATTATAAAAGTTCAAATCCTATTTGTTGTGCACAACGATCATTCCGCATTAAGGTATCTTATGGCAAAGAAGGATGGAAAATTGAGGCTAATTCGATGGGTACTATTGTTGCAAGAATTTGACTTTGAGGTGAAAGATAGAAAGGGGGATAGAAAACCAAGTGTTCGATCACTTGTTTAGGAAAAGGCTATGTTGAAGCTAGATTATGGAGTTGAGATAGATGATACGTTCCAAGATAAATATATTTTGGTTGCTTCTTTTTATCTTATCCCTTGGTTCGCAGACTTTGCCAATTATTTTGCAAGCGATGTGGTGTCGGATTAATCATTCCACCAAAGGAAAAAAATCATGTCTGACTTGAAGAAGTTTTTCTGGGAAGAGACTTACCTTTTTTGTGTCTGATGGGATTATTCATCGCTATGTGCCTGAGGTAGAAATGATGAGTATATCGGAAGTGTGTCATTCGTCCCCTGTTAGTGGTTGTCAAAGTGGTATTCGAAATTCTCTTAAAATATTGCAGTATGGTATTATTGGCCTACTATCCACCAAGATAATCATGATTTCGCCAAGTCTTATGATCATGCCAAAGAGAAGGAGGTGTTTTAAGAAAGCAAGAACTCCCAATAACTCATATACTGATGATTAAACAGTTTTATTTTTGGGGCCTTAAATTTATGGGTCCATTTGTGAGTTCAAATGGGATGAAGTACATACTTGTGGTGGTTGACTATGTGTCTAAATGGGTGGAAGCTGTTGCGCTTTCAAATAATGAATAGAAGAGTGTCATCGCATTCTTAAAAAGAGTATTTTTTCCAGATTTGGTAGACCAAGGGCGATTATTAGCAATGGAGGTTCCATCTTTTGTAATAGTTTGTTCAAGATGTTGCTTGAAAATTATGGTGTTCATTACAACGTAGAATCTCCTTATCATCCGCAGTCTAGTCGGCAAGAAAAAATGTCAAATAAAGAGATTAAGCAGATCCTTACAAAGAATGTGAATGCAAACAAAACTGACTGGTCAAGAAAGCTTGATGATGCTTTATGGGCCTATCGCACTACATCCAAGACTCCCATAGGTATGTCCCCTTAACAACTTGTTTTTGCGAAGTCTCGTCACTTGCATGTAGAGTTAGAGCACAAAGTGATGTGGACACTCAAGAAGCTGAATTTAGATTGGGATGCCACATCAAGTCAAAAATTGAATGAGTTGAATGAGATTGATGAGTTTTGCCTAAGAGCATATGAAATTTCAGCTTTGTATAAGGAGAAGATAAAGAGGTACCAAGATTTGGTGCTTTTATTCAATTTAAGGTTGCACTTTTTTCCTGGCAAGCTCAAGTCTAAGTGTACGGGGCCATTTAAAGTGGTACAAGTGTTTTCACATGGAGAGGTTGAAATTGAAAATGAGGAAGGAACTAGATTCAAAGTGAATGGTCAAAGGATCAAAGTCTACTTGGGTCAACCAGAAGAGGTCAAAGAGGTGATCAAAGAATTGGATCTTGATGAACTCTGAATAATCAATGGGTCTTCGTTATATCGCAATGTTAAATCA
The DNA here is from genome assembly GCA_037074985.1 of Solanum bulbocastanum. Taxonomy (NCBI): domain Eukaryota; kingdom Viridiplantae; phylum Streptophyta; class Magnoliopsida; order Solanales; family Solanaceae; genus Solanum; species Solanum bulbocastanum. The sequence goes on along the minus strand of CM073605.1, from coordinate 18,909,073 downwards.
AGCGCTACTTGGGAGGCAACCCAAGATGTATATCTATCCAATTTTCATATTTTTTTTAGTTAATTTTATGTTTCCAAATATTGATTATTAAAATTTATGTTTATTGAGTATAGTCTTCGCTAGATTAGGATAGTATTGGGTCTGTGTCCAAAACGAGTCAAGAAAATATAAGAAAAAGAAGTCCAAACGTTTGCTACATGTGCAGGAAAGAAAGAAAAATCGAGAAAATTATAAGTATAGGAGGTTTTACAGTTCCCATAGACGAGTTGTCGTTTAATTGACGGACTGTAAATGGCATTCGTAGGATCCAAGGTTTAAACACAACTGCAACTTTAAGTCTACGATTGCATAGTACAGATTGTCGTTCATTCAATGGTCTGTAGTTTGCAATCGTAGACCCCATGTATGTTTCTTGAATTTTACTAAGTGTAAAGGATAACCATGACACCCGCCAACGGACCGTATTTCTCAGTATGGACCATCGATGGGGAATCGTAACTCTACACAAGTGGACTGCACTCACAACCCTCTTAAATAAAACCCTTCAATTCTTTTAAATCCATTCCCGATTTCTCTCTCTCCACAGCCGTTATAACCCCTAAATATAGTTAATCCTCCACAGTCCTACCTCTTCACATCCATTTCCAACCCCTCAATCTCCCACACTCCATTATATATTCCTCTTCTCCCCTATTTCCTCTATCATTCTTTATTTCTCTCATTTTTCCCAAATTAGTTTTTATTCTAAATCAAAATTCGTTGGTTTGGAGTTTAGCAAGTTTTGGTTGTCAAACCTAAGAGAACACACTCACAAAAATTTGGATTCTTCTGAAAGGTACTGCTTCTGAACCAAAACAATTAAATTTTTTTAGTTGAAATCCAAAGTTGTTACTTGAACTTGGGTATATATTGTTTGTTTAATATGATAATATTATTAAAATGTACCCTTAGGATGAAAGTATAGTGAGTTTTATTGAGTTTTGGTGTATACATGTGGGTTAATTCCTTCTAGTTGTGTTCTTGACTTAGGGTTTTGAGTTGATTTTTTTCTTGTGTTTAATTGCATGATTAAATTCGTAGGAATGACATAATAACATGAAAATATGTTGAAATGCATTTTATAGAATATCTTTGGTAGTATAAAAGTTAAAACTATGATGTTGGAAGAAATTGAGAAGTGGACTGACATAGTAGTGACCGACGACCCTACGACTCGTTGGGCAACCTATGGACTGGTCCATAGGTTGATAAACGCTCAACTACACCTCATCCAATACTAGGTATAGGTGATCGTAATCTAGTATATAACCCAATGAAAGGTTGGGGTCGAACCCATAGGGAGCGGTACCATATTGAATTATATTAGGAAGTAAAGATGCGATTCTACTCGGTTATAGAAGTAGACATTGTCGAAATCAAAAGAAATGAGTCAAAGATTTGAAAATGAATGTCAGATGAGGGGGGGGGGGGGTTTAAGATATCAATTAACAACTACAATAATCACTAAAACGGGGGATTAGACAAGTAGGATGGAATTCTCGGGATGTGATAGATTATAAGCTAATTTCACTATATGGGTAATTGAAGTTTATCAATAAAGTGTTGAATCACTGTGGGTAGCCTAGACTATAGGTGGAATAGTTTTCTCTCAAACACCTATTATGGTACAGGCGAGTTCTCTTGAACGTCGACAAGCTTAACACTACAAAACAACCCAAAACCTTAATTTATCTATTTTCTTGAGATAGATAGGTAGGAATGAGTCAAGATTCACTCTCTCGATATGAACCCATAACAACCCACACACTAAAATCATCCATCGATAACCTTGATTTTAAAATCTCTCTCACAAGCAAGCTCAAAACACTAAGCTAAAACTGTATTTGCAACTACAATTCTTAAATTACTACTCAGCTATCGATCAAACCCATATTAAAACAACATTTAAATCATTAAACAACAATACCCATAAGATAATTAAGCAAAAAATCACATGATCACACCCCAAGAATTGGGTTTTAGCCAAGCATCATAAAAAGATAGAAATTAATACCAAAAACATTCTCTATGATCTGGGTATTGCAATCCAAGTCTTTAAAATAATCCAAAGTGCTAAAAATCAAAGACCCACTTTGAATCCACTTGAAAAAACCTTCAAAGTTGTTCTCCAATGGAAAATACTAAGAAAACTCTCCAAAATCGGAAATTGGAATTCTATAATAAAAACCAGGACTTTTCTGAATTCTTTTAAAATTCAATTTATAGTTTCTTTAATTTCAACTACAAGGACAATTAGACGAGGTAAGTTGAACATCACTTGCCAGGTCGACGACGCGCCAATTGCTCCATCATATCTCCAGTCTTCCTTGGCTTTCAGTCCTCAAGGTTCTGTGACTTTAGGCGATCCCAAATGTGTCGTCGATATGGTCGGCGGTCCGCCAAATGTCCAAATCCATCGCCAAGTTGTCTTCTCCCCAGGGGTGGCAATCTGGAACTTTAGGTGAGCTGAAGTGCAACTCGGCGAGTCACCGAGTGGCTTTGGCGATTCTCAACATTTTGCAATCTTCAACCTTCTTCATCTTTTTAGCTCTTGTTCTCCCGGTAGTGTCCTTTCCTTTCTCCTTTTGCCTTCCTTGCTACACATCAACATTTTAACATCAGTTCGTAGCATAAATTAGGCATTTGAGGAGGAGATGCAGCAGTGTAGAGTGCAGTAGTTGGCTACAGAAGCATCCGCTTCGAGGAGCACTACTGATGGTGCTCTTCCAATTATAGTTGAGGGTGCCACTGAGGGCGTCATTCAGGTTCATCTAGCGGGTTCGATGCTACTAGACCCATCCACTTCTTGATTGGTCATTAGTGCTTATACGACACAAGTTTGTCTCACTCGATGTATTATGTTTTTTATGTATTGGAGGCATTGCACTTTATTTTTTTGTAGGGGTGGGGTGAATGGATTGTGAGTGTTAGGGTGAAGTCTGAATAACACAACTCACAATCCTTCCTTGAGGTTTTCTTGCCTGTGTTCTTTTTCTTCAAGGAACTATTTAATTTCTGTTGATCTGACATGTTTAGGATAGTATAAGTGTAGAATTAGACTAAAATGAAAGCATGATGGAAAAAGAGCATTAAAAGTGATGCCCCTCAAATTTTTTATATGTGTTGTACCTGTGTGTTTGATAAGATTAATGTATAGGATCTTTGTATGACATGATAGGAATTGATTAGACAACATGACTTAAGCTAAAACATGAACCAGAAACATTGATGATTCGATAGTGAAACAAGGTGTCATATGTGTGTATGAGATTGTTTACATATTCATATCGTACGTACCAATGTAGAACTTGCCCTATTGGTCTTGCTAAGATGATTAAACTAGAAATTTGGAAATGATCATAGGTCATTGTTGATAATGAGTCCACTTAAGCCTAAAAACAACCAACCAAAAGGATAAATTATTCTCGTTGATCCAAATGTTTGAGCCTATTGTGAAACTTAGTTTTGGCCTTGGTTCCTCCTTTGACATTGTGTACCTCAACTCAGGCTAAAACCCTAAGTTGAGGGTGGCTACTGCAAATTTGTACCTTGATTTTGACCCTGATCCTTCCTAGGACATTGTGCACCTCAACTCATACTAAGCATCTAAGTTGAGAGTGACTATTATAAAGGAAAACAGAAAAAAGGGTATGAAAATAGTCGTGTTTAAAGAAAAAAAGAAAAAATGAGTAAAAATATTCAGAATGGTGTGACTGAACAAAAAAAGAAACAAAAAGAATAAAAAGCTTAAAAGATGAAGAAAAGATGAATCAAACAAGAAGATCAAGTCAAAAGTCACACTTAAGATGGAAATGAATTAGTAGGAGAACAAAATAAATCAAGATGATGTTAGAAATAATTGTAAAAGAGGTAAACTAGCCAATGTAATGTCAAGGCGGGTAGAAAAGTCATTTAATATCCAAATATATCACACCTGACCCTAAGTCTATGTTAAAAGCTAAGAAAGTCATATATTGATCCTAAGTGAACGGTTTGGAAAGTCAAAGCATAGAAAATAAGGGCAAGCCTATGGTATTGAGCACAAACTGTATTAAATTCGCTTCTAAGTGTGAGTGTATACTGAGTCCCTAAGTAAAACTTCAAACTCTGTGTGAACAAATGGATTTCTTTGCAGTAAGGGCACGAGTTACATTATTAAAAAATTAGTATCTTGGTGATTGTTGTCTCTACGTATGAATGTGTCTATTGGTATGCCGATAACATGTATTGATAAACATGTATTAGATTGTTGAGTTAAATAGAAGATTTTCATTGTGGTGAAAATAAATAAGGAAGGGTGGTTTTTTAGAAAATGACATGTGATTGCTTGAGATTTTGGGTTACTTCTGCATAAGTGTATTTTAGAGTGTGTTGCGTCACTTGAAGACAAGCAACGATCTTAAGTTGAGGGTGTCGATGTATCGTGAACTTACGATACTTTTGATGCATTAAACTTAGAGTTCCATGCGTATTAAGTATTTTGTTATTAGATCTGATCGTATTTTGGTTTAACTTGACAGGAAATAGGTTTTTGGAGCAGTTGGTGATAAAAGTGTTGCAGCAGCAGGATTTTGGTGACAAATGATTGCATTTACAATCCGTCATTCCTTCGACAAGCCGTAGGTGAAAGGCGTGGGTTGAAGTACTAACAAATGGATCTAAGTCCATGAACGACGGTTGAACAAGATGGGTCATGCTTAGACCTATGAGTCGTAGGTCATCCCCAAAGATGGCACCCATTGGAGATTTGACTAACTACTGATTGACAGAGGCACATATGAGTCGTCGTCCCTACAAAGAGCCATAGGTTGCAAACTGTAGGTGACGCTGCCCGATATAGGATTACCTTATTCTTATTTTTCCTACTTGGTTTAGTATTTGTTTTCTATAAATATTAGTTGTAATTTTTGTTTTTAAGGGGTTAGACGTTTTGAGATACATTGTTTTGTCTTTAAGAGTTATTTTGCAAACACTTTTGCCATTTTAATTCTTGAATTTTGGTGTATGAATTTTTCATTTGTTTCAATTCAAGATTCCAGATTTCATCTATTCTAATTGTAAGTTCATGATTTATACTATTAACCCTAATATGAATTGTGAATTCTCAAGCACAAATAATTAAATCCATAACTAGGGTTGTGTCAACCATGAGTAATTAACAACATAAGACTAATAATTAAGTAATTCTGAAATAGTATTTATGCATGTATTGTTAATCTCTTTGTTTTGAATGCTTTTTAACGGTGCGCTACATTAGAACTCGCCTTTTCCTACATGCCCGACCAAGGAAGTAATGAATGAGAAAGAGGTTAAACAACAGAGATTTAGTGTGATAATTTGCTATCTAATAGCCTGACCCAAATACACGAAGATTAATCTGGGGTCAAGGGTAAGGGTTAGTAAAGCATACACCCGTAGACTGACGAAGTTATATGGTGAAATTCCCTATTTGGATGAGCAATCACATTGGAGATACCTAACTTACCGACTTTACATGTGAAACACTTGGAAAGAATTGTTATTATTAGGGTTATTGTGTTAAGAACTTGTGGGGAACACACATGCCCTAGTTTCTATCTCATTGATACTACAAATTGTGAATTCTGCTTACTTGTTACTTGTTATTTCAAATAAATCATCAATCACTTTGTTTATAAATCATTTTTTACGAAAGTAATCTGACTAATCATATAATTAAATATAAATTAGTATATTTTAAGACCATATTCCTCGTCTAATCGATCCTAACGTCATTTAAATTCTATATTTGACAATAACCACTTATACTTCTTTAGGGAACAATATTTTAGGCGTATCGAATCCCCAATGTCATTTCCATTGATTCAAATTAGAGTTTCAATCCAATGAATGTTGATTTTTATCTAATTATGATTAATTAAGACTTCTAATGCGTTAAGTTATAATATTTAGTTAAAATTGCATTACCCATTCGTAAATCATGTTTTTCAACTATGAACATCTGATGAACTCATGAATTTATGAATTATGATCTTATGAAGATATGTATGTTTTCATGAAGCTATTATAAATGAATTATGGATGCTTTGAAAGGAAAGTATCAATTCTATTGTGAAAGGATATCTCACTTACTATGATGATCATGATTATGAAACGTATTTCCCACAAATGAATTCACATTGGTGAAAGGTTTTCTCATCCATGTTGATATGTTTAAGGAGCTATTCTATGTTTTGACTTTGAAAAATATTGATTGGTATTGATCATTGTCTTTCTCTATGTTAAATGGCTATTTGACTTTTATCTATTTTGCTGGGATTTAGACTTAGCATAGAGAGTGCTTTGAGGTGGAGGCTCAAATAGGATAGTCTCTAGAAGCAACTTCTAGTCCCAAACTACGTGCTTCCGTAGGATTATTTTAAATGACTTAGCTAGTGGATCCACTTTAGAAAAACATGATATGTACGGATTCTACCTTGGCAAGTAGTTTCCCCTTCTTTCGGTATGAGGGATATACCGAATTTCATGATATAGCTCTTATGGTCTTACTATCGGTTAAAGATAAAATCCCAAAAAATGACAATGTTCTCTTCAAAGCTTTTACTATGTCCTTGACTTCAAATGCATTGAATATATCATGTGATCTACATGTTTTACTCCCTTATGTCTAAAATGTCCAATTGTTGATCATGTTTACATGCTTTAAACCATTTATCCATGCATATTGCCTCATACTTAGTACATTTCATGTACTAACACATACTTTTACCTACATTATCTAATGAATGTAGGGTTCGGAGTTCCTACTCTACACCCTCATGCTAGTTGGTTTCATAGACTTTGAAGATTGGTGAGTCCTCATGTTCTGAGGACCGAGATTTTTTTATTGCTTTATGTCATTACTTTTTTTTCCAACTTTGTATGTGATGCATGAGTTACGTCTCAATTACTTTCCTTATGATGTATTAGATGGCTTTGAGACTATGTTAGACTTCTACTTTGTTAAACTCTTTTGATTTATAAAATGTTATCTTTAAAAGTCTTTTATACAATTATATTGTATGATGTATTTTAAATGGCCTGTGTAGTGCTTCTCGGGGTTCTATATGCCATGTTACGCCTAACATACACTTTGAGCCGTGACAAAAGGCCATGACACATACACAACCAATGGAATATATGCACAGTACTCTCAATCCAAGGGTTTATTTCACTATTAACTTATCAATTTTACTAACATCTGAACGGTCAAGTCAGACTCCAAATTTCAACCAAATGAAATTAATCAATGGTGAAGTTCATACCTTCTGAATTGAATTTGAAGTTTTGCATGCCAAAAACTCAAATTCCCTACTTCACTATGACCCACAACTGTCTTTTGTGAAAAATAAAGAAAAATAAACTTTTTTATGGAGGTTGGGAATTTATGGGGAAGAAGAAGAGGAATAATTGTGAAGGTTTTATAGGTTTGTAATGGATGAGAAGGGGGAATGGAAATGGTTAAGAAGGGGAGTTTATGGGTTGTGACAGTGGTAGAGGAAAGGGAAATGAGGCATGGATTTAAAATTGGAGGGTTACATTTCAAAGGGTCGCTGGTTAGGTCTTTTAAACTTAATTTACTGGGTTCGACGAAAGCATCTATAGACCGTAGTATTTCCTACGATTCATAGAAGGCTTCCATAGTTAGATGCTATTTTTAGAAAAAATTAGAAAACATACCTGGAGTCTACAAGTGCAGATTACAAACTGTAGAAATTTCTAAGATTCGTACTACCATGACCCGAGCCTACACCCTGGAAGTTACATGGCATACAAGACTCTGAAAAGTCTCATACAAGCCTCATGGCATTCATGAACATAAGAACATAGGAAAATATTGTGGAATTTAAAACTTTTCTTTACAATCGAATTCATATTTCATAAAGCAAGTGGAAGTCTTTCTATACTTTGTTTCAAACCATCTATAACACTTCGAATAAAATTTGGGACATAGCCCATACAAAAGCTCTAAACATTAAATAAAAGACATAAAGGGAAATAGGTGGGTTTGTCCTCGAAACTATGAGGACTCACCATTTCTTCAACTCCATGCTCCTTAGAAACCTATCTTCCAAGTATAGGACATCAAATCTCCAAACCCTACACTTTTGTATAAAATGAAGAAATATGGGTTAGCACATTTAATGTACTAAATATGATAGCCATGCAAAAATCATGCTTAAAAAGGACATTTTGGTTGAAAATCATGCATATGCTAATTTTTGAGAAAACTTCATGAACATAAGTATAAGAGGCATAAGATACAACATATTCAATATCTAATCCATTTCATCACCTTAAGTAACCCTAAGCTATACTTGTGCAGTGTATGAAATGGCGTCCCATAAAACCATCCATACTAAGTACCGCTTTGAGGCCACCAAAGGTGAAATTACCATTCTTCCTTTTCAACGTTAGACCATTCTCATACATAAGGAACATAAACATTTCATAAGTCATGACAAGGAAAGTAACTCATAATACAAATCAAGAATAACATGCATCATTACATTAAGCATATAAGTCAACATTCTTCATTAGCTTCATCAAGTGCACCTTCATTCATTAGTCAATAAGACATTAGAGAACTCACTATAGCCTTCTCCAAGCCTACTCGTGCAATGCATGGATGGCATACTATACTACTACCCACACTTCATAGAACCTCTTGAGTAACCATAGTGCACATCTCACATGATGGGAATAAGCGTTTAGCCACATAGACCATGTGAACTTAACATAGAATCCGATGTACTATCCTACATTATAAGGGTCGGCTACTTGCATAAGGTAGGACCGGTAACATTTTAGCTTAAGTGGATCCACTAGCTAATATCCTATGTGGGTACATAGTTATGGGATAGGAAGATGTTCATTGGAACCCTATCCTAACGTTGAGAGAGTTTCCATCTTACCATATCCTCTCGGCTCTTAGCCTACATTCCCATAGAGTAGTTCATTCACATTATCATATTGTACTTGAGAGGAATGCCATTGGCCTATCGACCCAAGGTACACTATTACACATGAAAGGAATGCCACAAGCCTATCGATTCATGGTATAATATTCAGATAGGTCATTGAATCCTCATGAAAGGAACGCCATAAGCCTATCAATTCAAGATTCATCATTTCACATATGCAAGGGCCACCAATATTAGGTATACCGATTCAAGGTTTATCATCACATTATTCATTGACTCATTAGGAAAGGAATGCCATAGTCCTATAGATTCAAGAATCATCATTACATTAGTTCATTGGCTCAGTATTAAAGGAATGACATGGCCTATCGATTTATATTCATCAAGTCAAGACACATTCATTACATAAGAAGAGGATGCCTAAGCCTACCAATTCAAGATACAACATTCAAGGTCACAATTATCAATACAAGAAAAGGATACCTTAAGCCTACCAATTCAAGATACATCAATCCACATTACTTTCATTTATACAAGAAGAGGATGCCCTAAGCCTAACAGTTCAAGATGTAACCTCACATTATAGAAGCCCTTCACATTCTATCATCATCATTCATGAGTGTTAATTGAAAATATGCTTTCAATAATAACACAATTACGTTCTAAACATGATCATAATACTTTCATTGAGATCACACACATATACTTCACATCATAATCATATATAAATCCTTCATGAAATTTGCCCTCCAAGGCTATGAATCATTCCAAACCCAAAAATCTAAAATACTACAATAGATAAGAGGAATATCATGATTCAATAACCAATTAAATATAAACATAAATAATTCAACATACTTTCATGATCAATCAACCCAAATTACAAACTTCCAATTTAGTTCTTTGGGGGAAACATGGGTTTATTGGAGAAATTCACCATAATTCATCATTATTTCAACAATCCATTCATAATTCATCATATATAAACCTTTGAAAATGTTTTGGAATTGAACCCATGCGTAGATTGAAAACCCTTGGTTTTTGGGGTATTTTGGAAACTTGAAATCATCTTTTGATAGGGCTCATTGAATGAAACTTAATTAAGGATGAAAACTTCCATATCTTTAGGGAAGAAACTCCATAAAAATTAAGTGAGAATTGTGAGATCTTGAGCTTGATATCTTGAATCCCTCTTCTCTAATGGTGGTTTCTAAAGAGAGAATATTTGGAGAGGTGGGTAGTTTCTAATTTGTGTTTGGGAATAATGAATTGGAAAAGGTGTTTTAATACTTTCAAAAGGCTTAAAATACTTTAATTAATCAGTGATAACCGACCCCTAACTCAACTAACCTTAAAAGGAATTTACTAAGTTTTCGTTACCTTGGCCGAGTCTTGGGGCTACAACTCAGACATGACTCACGAAACCCACCCACGGACCGTGGGTCGGTCCACGAGACGTTCTGGCACTTCGTCGTTTGGTTCTGGAGCATGTCTTATTGGCCCTTGACCTACAGATAGGTTCCACAGGCCACAGTTCCCATTCGTGGGCCACTAATTTTTTGATAGCTTTGGGGGTTAGGCTTTAGGGTCCCCCTCAAGGATCCTTGGTTAGTCCTTGGGGAGTCGTACCTTGACGTTTAACCCCTAAACTCCTCAACCTAAGCTCGAGACATCACTTTACAACTTCAAACCGCATATCAAACTCAAAAACGAACTCGTTAGGCTCTAGTTTCACCTACTAGTTTTTTGGGTCATTTCATTATCTCCCCCTTAGGAATATTCGTCCTCGAATGACACTTTAAACACTTTAATGAAATAACAACTCAAGACTAGAAGCCCATCATGCATACAACATCATAAATAATGCACAAAACTAGGAGGAAACATCAACTCCATTTCAAACATACTCCATGCAATCCAAGAAAGTAGGAACTACATATACAAGCTTCATTATGCATCATCACTTCAACATTTATCATTTCATTGGAGGAATTACCTTCTCCAACTCAAACTATGGTCATCATAACATCTTTAAGCACATTATGCAATTACTCTTAAAAGCACATTTAGGCATGTTCAACAATTCACCTCATGAAGCATGTAGGCAACTCATACTATATACACATCAATCATAAGGAACATAAATCATAAAAAGTTATTTTCTCATTTAAACATACATTCATCAAGAACATGTATAACATAAGGAGACCATGGAACACACATAATCACACATGACTCCAAAACATGAATCAAGCCAAAAAGGAACTCTTTGTCTTAGGCTTCAATAGGAATAGAAGAAAGAGATAAGGACATCGGAACTCTCAACAACCTTGTCATTCAACATTCCATCTCCCCCTTAGGAGTAAACCCATTCTAAGGCTAACATGAAATAGCATAAGGAACTTAACAAAACATTCACAACCATAAGGAACTATCAACATACCGGTGCCTTCATCCGAAAGAACTCCTTTGTCAACTCTAGTAGCACCCTTTACTAAAACCTTTACTAGGACACCACTCCTCAAAATTTTTCATGGATTATACTTTATTACAATTCTATTTCTTAACTTGCTGGTCTAAGGTCCCAACCGGTACTTCTAAACTAGGAATGTTCTCAATAAGAAACTCTTGCTCACAAACAACCCTACCAATACCACTCAAGGTGAGAATTTCAAGCCAATCCTAATCATGAATATAAAAACACCCAATGACCTTGCTATCTAAGCACATTATCTCCCCCTTGGGAGAAAGCCTAGACAAACTCTTTTAAGCATCACTTCTTTCAATTCTAAGGTCGGAGCAAGTCATCACTAAGCCTTTACACTCATCACACAAGATGATTCTAAACCAAGGTAAATTACATTTCTACCCTTCTTTTAAAGGACTCTACTCTCCCAACACATCTAGGCATTTCTAAAACACCTTATTCACCCAAATCTTTCAACATAACACATAACCATAAAGCAACCCATTCATACTAAAGACAACATCACAATCTATCATCTCAAATCTAACAAGTCACATAGCCATAATTGGCATAAGTACTAACTTTTTTCTCTCTTGATCCTTTTAACATGAGTCCTTCAAGTTGTCATATTATAAAGACCATCGGATAAGAAATAAGAGAGACAACTTATAGACTTAAACTCTATGGCACAACTTGAAGAATGAAGAAGTGAGATTTTCCTAACATCCAATAGCCTCCTATTCATAAATGTGGTGCGCTTCACAGTATGAACAAGACTCTACTAGATGTGGTTTAAGAAATCCTAAAACCATCCCAAAATATTATGCTCTGATACCATATTTGTCACGACCCGAGCCTATACCACGGAAGTGACACCGGATACAAGACTTTGAAAAGTCTCATACAAGCCTCACAACATTAATGAACAAAAGAGCATAGGAAAATAGTGTGGAATTTAAAACTTTTCTTTACAATCGAAGTTATTTTTCTTAAAATCAAGCGGAAGTCTTTCTATACTTTGTCTCAAACCATCTATAACACTTTGAATAAAACTTTGGGACATAGCCCATACAAAAGCTCTAAACATTAAATAAAAGACATAGAGGGAAATAGGTGGGTTTGTCCTCGAAACTATAAGGACTCACCAATTCTTCAAATCCATGCTCCTTAGAAACCCATCTTCCAAGTATAGGACATCAAATCTCCAAACCCTACACTTTTGTAGAAAATGAAGAAATATGAGTTAGCACATTTAATGTACTAAGTATGATAGCCATACAAAAATCATGCTTAAAAAGGATATTTCGGTTGAAAACCATGCATATGCCAATTTTTGAGAAAACTTCATGAACATAAGTATAAGAGCCATAAGATACAACATATTCAACATAAAAGTCATTTCATCACATTAGAGCCATCACCTTAAGTAACCCTAAGATATACTTGAGCAATGTAAGAAGTAGTGTTCCATACACCATCCATATTAAGTGCCACTTTGAGGCCACCAAAGGTGAACTTACCATTCTTCCTTTTCATCTTTAGACTATACTCATACATAAGGAACATAAACATTTCATAAGTCATGAAAAGGAAAGTAACTCATAATCATGAAAAGGAAAGTAACTCATAACACAATCCAAGTATAGCATGTATCATTACATTAAGCATATAAGTCAACATTCTTCATTAGCTTCATCAAGTGCACCTTTATTCATTAGTCATTAAGACATTAGAGAACTCATTATAGTCCTCTCTAAGCCTACTCGTGCAATGCATAGATGGCATCCCATACTACCACCCACACTTCATAGAACCTTTTGAGTAACGATAGTGCACATCTCGCATGATGGGAATAAGCATTTAACCGATAGATACCATGTGAGCTTAACATGGAATCCGATGTACTATCCCACATGGTAAGGGTTGGTCTACTTGCCTAAGGTAGGACTGGTAACATTTTAGCTTAAGTGGATCCACTAGCTAATATCTTATGTGGGAACATAGTATGGGATAGGAAGATGTTCATTGGAACCCTAACCTAATGTTGGGAGAGTTTTCATCTTACTGTATCCACTCGATGCTTAGCCTTCATTCCCATAGAGTAGTTCATTCACATTATCATTATTGTACTTGAGAGGAATGCCATTGGTCTATCGACCCAAGGTATATTATTATACGTAAAAGGAACGCCACAAGCGTATCGATTCATGGTACATTATTAAGATAGCTCATTGAATCCTCATGAAAGGAACTCCATAAGCCTATCGATTCAAGATTCATCATTTCACACATGAAAGGGCCACCAACATTAGGTCTACCAATTCAAGGTTTATCATCACATTAGTCATTGACTCTTTAGGAAAGGAATGCCATAGGCCTATCGATTCAAGTGTCATCACTACATTAGTTCATTGGCTCATTGTGAAAGGAATGTCATTGGCCTATCGATTCATATTCCTAAGTCAAGACACATTCATTACAGAAAAAGAGGATGCCTAAGCCTACCAATTCAAGATACAACATTCAAGGTCACAATCATCAATACAAGAAAAGGATGTCTTAAGCCTACCAATTCAAGATACATCAATTCACACTACTTTCATTTATACAAGAAGAGGATGCCCTAAGCCTACCAATTCAAGATATAACCTCACATTATAGAAACCCTTCATATTCTATCATCATCATTCGTGAGTGCTAATTGAGAATATGCTTTCAATAATAAGACAATTATGTTCTAGACATGATAATACTTTCATTGAGATCACACACATATACTTCACATCATAATCATACATAAATCCTTCATGAAATTGCCTTCCAAGGCTATGAATCAATCCAAACCCAAACATCTAGAATACTACAATAGATAAGAAGAATATCATGATTCAATAACCAGTTCAATATAAACATAAACAACTCAACATACTTTCATGATCAATCAACCCAAATTACAAACTTCCAATTTAGTACTTTGGGGGAAACATGGGTTTATAGAAGAAATTCACCATAATTCATCATTAGTTCAACATTTTATTCATAATTCATCATATATAAACCTTTGAAAGCGTTTTGGAATTGAACCCATTCATAGATTGAAAACCCTAGGTCTTTAGGGTATTTTGGAAACTTGAAATCATCTTTAAATAGGGCTCCTTGAATGAAACTTAATCAAGGATGAAGACTAATATACCTTTAGGGAAGAAACTCCACGAAAATTGAGTGAGACTGGTGAGATCTTAAGCTTGAAAGCTTGTATCCTTCTTCTCCAATGATTGTTTCTAGAGAGAGAATATTTGGAGAAGTGGGTAGTTTCTAATTTGTGTTTGGGAATAATGAATTGGAAAAGGTGTTTAAACAGTGTTAAAAGCCTTAAAATACTTTTATTAATCAATAATAACCGACCCCTAACTCAACAAACCTTAAAAGGAATTTACTAAGTTGCCCTTACCTTGGCCGAGTCTTGGACAACAACTCAGGCATGACTCACAAAACCCCATCAACAGACCATGGGTGGGTCCACGAGCCGTTCTGGCACTTCGTGGTTTAGGTTTGGAGAATGTCTTCTTGGCCTTTGACCCACAGATAGGTTCCACGGGAAGTGGATGGACCTACAGGGTGTAGGTCCCATCCATGGGTCAAAACTTTTTGACAGATTTTGGTATTTTGGCAGCTTTGGGGGTTAGGCTTTAGGGTCCCCCTCAAGGACCCTTGGTTGGTCCTTGGGGAGTCGTACCTTGATGTCTAACCCCTAAACTCCTCAATCTAAGCTCGGGACATCACTTTACAACTTCAGACCCACCATATAAAACTCAGAAACGAACTAGTTAGGCTCTAGTTTCACCTACTAGTTTTTTAGATCGTAACACGTACTATGCATTCGCAGACTTTAAAGCTGCAACTGCTCTTGAACTTAAATTCTATGGCCACTATCTACGATTTGTTGAATTCACTACGACTCATAGATGTCGTAGAAATAGTCCATAATAATTTATAATTTCCCAAGGATCTACGAGTAAGGCCTACGGTCCATAGGAATTCCTACCACCCATAGGACCCTCTGCACTTTAAAATTTTCCAGATTTTTCCTTGCTTTCCTTAATACACAGCAAACATTAGGCCTTCTTTTTTACATTTTCTTTACACTATTTTGACATGAACCCTAAGTTAATCTATCTTAGCCTAAAAATAAAAACTTCAAAGAGAACTTCAAAACTAGCTAATTTACATCTTAGGTTGCCTCCCAAGTAGTGTTTGATTTAACATTGTGACACGGCGCAGACTCCTTCATTACTTAGACTTTCATGAAGATCCCATTATTCAAGAACCTCATGACTTCCTCTGGCTGTCCCAAGTAGAGTTGTATTCTTTGGTCATTGACCTTGAACCTTGTACCCTCATCATTCTCATGTTCAACTGCTTCATGTGAAAACACTTACACTACTTGAAACGGTCCCGTCCACTTTGATTTAAGCTTTCAAGGAAACAAGTGCAACCTTGAATTGAAGAGAAGGACCAAATCATGAGAATCAATTTTAGGCTTTTTGATTTTTTAATCATGGTGCTTCTTCATCTTTTCTCTTTTACAAGGCTGAACTTAAGCAAAACTCATCAAGTCCATTCAATTCATTTAACCTCTGATTTGATGCAGTACCCCAATCTAGATTAAACCTCTTGAGTGCCCACATAACTTTGTGCTCTAGCTCTACAGGTAGGTGACATGATCTCCCAAACACAAGTTGGTAAGAAGGCATACCTATAGGAGCCTTGAATGTCGTACGATATTCCCATTGAGTATCATCAAGCTTTCTTGACCAATTACTTATGTTCGCATTCAATCTTTGCAAGGATTTGTTTTATCTCTCTATTTGACACTTCAACTTGCCCACTAGACTGTAGATCATAAGGAGTTTCTACAATATGCCAAACACCATACTTATCAAGAAACACCTTGAACAAACTATTATAAAAGTGAAAGCCTCCATCGATGATAATTGACCTTGGTGTACCAAATCTAGAGAAGATACTCTTTTTTAGGAATGCGGTGAGAGTCTTTCCTTCCTTCTTTAAAAGCACAACAACTTCCACCCATTTATATACATAGATAACTATTACAAGTATGCAATTCATGCTATTTGAACTCGTAAATAGACCCATAAAGTCAAGGCCCAAGGCGTCGAACAATTTAATCACCAAAATATGAGTAAGTGGGAGTTTTTGCTTCCTTGAAACACCTGCTTCTCTTTGACAACAATCACAAGACTTGGAAAAATCATGAGAATCTTGATGAATGGTGGACCAATAATACCCACACTGCAAGATCTTATGAGTAGTTCGAATACCACTATGATGACCACCAACAGGAGATGAATGGAAAGCTTCCAATATGCTTGTTATCTCAACCTTAGGAATACAACCACGAATAATCCCATTGGTTAGGCACGGAACATAAAAAGACTCTTCTCAAAAGAACTTCTTCACATCAGACATGAATTTTCTTCTTTGGTAAAATGAAAAAATCGAAGGTACTACATCACTCACTAAATAATTAGTGAAATCTACGAACTAAGGGATAAGATCAAAAGAAGAAGCTAGAACCTGTTCGTCTGGAAACATATCACCAATCTCAACTCCATCAACCAACTTCAACATTGTTTCTTCCTCTAATCTGGACAAGTGATCATCAACTTGATTTTCTATCCCTTTTCTATCCTTCATCTCAAAATTGAATTCTTGCAACAATAACACCCATCAAATTAGTCTTGGTTTTGCATCCTTCTTAGCCATAAGATACCTCAAAGCTACATGATCTGCGTGCACAATGACTTTAGTGCCAAGCAAATAGGACTGAAATTTCTCGAACGCAAAAACTACAATAAGCAATCCTTGTTCAAGAAGCCGTTATATTTTGAGAAAAATTTAGAGATTTACTCGCATAATATATACAGAATCTTTTCATACCTTTACCCTAATACTACGCCAAGTGCCACCCCACTCGAATCACAGATAACTTTGAACGATTGTCCCTAATCCAGTGAAATTATGATCGGCATAGAAATCAACTTCTCTTTCAATCCTTCAAATGCTTTCAAAAAAGAATCATCAAACTCAAACTTTGTCTCCTTTTTCAAGTAACATGCATAATGGTTGTGCTATATTGGATAAATCTTTGATAAGTCTCTGATAAAAATTAGTATGTCCTAGAAAGATTCTAATACCATTTATAGAAATAAGTGAGGGCA
The DNA here is from genome assembly GCA_037074985.1 of Solanum bulbocastanum. Taxonomy (NCBI): domain Eukaryota; kingdom Viridiplantae; phylum Streptophyta; class Magnoliopsida; order Solanales; family Solanaceae; genus Solanum; species Solanum bulbocastanum. Next base: position 18,891,383 of record CM073605.1, on the reverse strand, counting down.
ACTTTTCAATCACCTCGATATTTGCTTTATCAACCTCAATACCTTTGTGAGAGATCCAATGACCCATAACTATTCCCTATTTCTCCATGAAGTGACACTTCTTCCATTTTAGCATAAGATTGCACTCTTCACATCATTTTAGAACATCACCTAGATGAGTCAAGCAATCATCAAACGGTCACCTACCATAGAAAAATCATCCATAAATATCATGATAGTATCCTTCATCATATAAGATAAGATGGACATCATGCAACACCAAAAAATGTTACTGGTGTGTTACACAACCCGAATTTCATCCTCTTGAATGCATATGTTCCATATGGGCAAGTGAAAGTAGTCTTCTCTTGGTGTTCTGGAGCTATAGATATCTAATGGTAGCCTGGATACCCATCAAGAAAATAGTACCATCCCTTACCAGCAAGACGGTCTAACATTTGATCCATAAATGGCATTGGAAAGTGATATTTCTCTGTCCATGCATTCAACTTGCGATAATCCATGCAGACTATCAAACAAGTAACCGAACTCATTGGTACAAGATCATTCTTTGCATTAAGAACCACATTGATTTCTATCTTATTCGACATGCATTGAACCGTACTCACCCAATTAGTGTCAGCAAATAGATAAACAACTCTAACATCTAACCACTTAATAATCTCTTTCTTCATGATCTCTTGCATTGGTGGATTTAGTCTCATCTGGTGATCAATACATGGTTTACATTTAAGCATGAGTTGGATTTTATATACCCGGTGGAATACCTATAATGTCAGCAATCGTCCATCCAATTGCTCTTTCGAAACGCCTCAACACCAATATCAAAGCCTCTACTTTCCCTTTATTCTAATCAACACCAACAATGACTGGCAAAGTATTATTTTGCCCTAGAAACACGTACCTCAAGTCAGATGGGATAGATTTTATTTCCCACTTTAGGGGCTTATCGATAGATGGTTATGCAATAAGATTTTCTCTATTTTTCATATCTAAGTCTAGTTTCTTTGGTCTATGGAGGTATCTGAAACCATTAAGTGCAGCAACCATCTCATACTCCCTAATGTGTTTTCCATCAAAACCCATGGTTACGGGAGCTAATGTTTCAACACTTAATCTCTCTTCACTCGGCACTTTTAGTTGCTCATCAACATTCAAATTCATTACAAATACAACTTTAAGAAAACTTTGGTGCTTCATTGATTTGCAGATATTGAATGTTACCTCTTTATTATTTAATAAAAATTTCATCTACCCTCTCTCCATAACAACTAAAACACACTCAATAGAAAGGAATGGTCTCCCTACAATGATAGGCTCTACAAAGTCAACCTCGGAGTTTAAACTCACAAAATCTCCAAGAAATATAAACACCTCAACTTTGACTACAACATCTTGTAAAACCCCAATTAGTTTCTTTATTGTACGATCAACCATAAGTAGCCACATTGAAGTTGGTTTGGGGGCTCCTAAGCCCAACTTATTGAACACACACAATAACATCAAATTTATGCTTGCACCCAAGTCACATTGGGCCTTAGAAAAGTGTAACACGCTTATAGTACATGAAATGGTAAACGCTCCAAGATATTCTTTCTTTTTCACTAATGTTCTAGTAGCAATGGAACTATAATGTTGTAACTTATCATCTCTTTGGAAAATGACAACCCTCTTTTTAGTCACTAGATCTTTCATAAACTTAGCATATCGCGACATATGTTCTAGTGCTTCAACCACATGAATGTTTACCAAGAATTATTGTAACATGGAGATGAACTTACGATTTTACCCTTCCTCGGTTTTCTTAATCAATCTTTGAGGAAAAAAAGGCAGAGGTTTGGGCATCCGAATGATCTTCTGAGTGACTTCCACTTCTTTCTCACTTACATCTTTAGGTTGTTCTACTTCTTAAACTTCAGCTCACGCTCTTCTGCACATTCCACTTCAATCGGCATAGGAGGGTCAATAGTCTATTTTCCACATCGAGTAGTAACTTCCAAGCATTGCCCATCATTTTTAGGATTTTGAATAGTATTGCTAGGATGTATTCTTTGCTGGCGTGGATTCACTGTTGAAGATAGTTGACTCAACTGTTGTTCAATCTATTTAACTAATATTACATGTGAATCTACCTTTTTCTTGATGATTGATACATTAGTACGCATCTTTTTCACATTATCATCTGTCGAGTCAAAGCTTTTCATCATCTTAGACATTATATCTTCAATGCAATTCAAACTTGATCCTCTATCTTGATTTTCTAGTGGAACATATGGACCACTCTTATCATTCTTTTATTGTACCCATTCATGTTGTAATTATTATTATGATTATAGTGCCCTTTACGATTGTTGTTGTTGTAGTTTTGACCTTGATTTCCTTGACCTTGGCACCAATTATCTTGATTGGATTTTTGAGCGTTAGTATGGAAACCTCTGTCTACTCATTCACAAAATTAGCATCTTCTTCATATATGTACTCATCATGATATGGTTCTTTATTATGATAGTTCGCTGCATTTACTTTCTTATCACCCCAACTCAAATGTTTCAAAACCAAGCCAGCCTTTGCTCTCAACTGTAACACTTAGGGCTGCGTATCAGTCGGTTCAATTCAGTTTTGAAGTTTTTCGATTTGACTTATTGGTTATCAGTTTGTAGAGATGCTAAACCGTTATAGAACACTTAAGATATTAACATATAGGTTATTGGTTTGTCGATTATTGATCGTTATCGATTCGGTTAACGGTTTAACCATTAAGATTTAACACAGAAAAAATATTGAAAATCACTTAATAACAAGGTGACACACCAAATGAACCATGCACGTGATTTCACAAGTTACGTTTTTCTCAAAAGCAAACACAACAAGAGTTTGGGACAACTAGAAATAAAAGTAGGAAACCAAACTCTAAGTTAAGTACTTTATATACAAAATGGTATAAATATAATTATTTAATTTACTATCGAGTTATTGGTCTACCCGTTAACAAAAAAAAACCTAAAACCATTAAGAACCAATAACCCGATAACAAAAAGAATCAAAACCATTAAACAAATAACCCATTATGAATAAAGCAATAACTTTTTTCCGATTTGAGTTATCTATTTTGGTTTGGTTTGGAACAGCCCTAGTACCACCTCTTGACGCATCTCTTTGTTTGCTTGATTATGCGTGGCTTGTATTGAAAAAGTGCTCTTTGTAGTAGTTGAAGTTCTAGTGTTCCATTTCTTATTAATTTTGGAAATATTTTCAAGCTTCTCTACAATATCCTAAAATGTGTTAGCTCTCTGTAAGATCCTCGAGCGATAGTATCTATGTAACGACCAATAAAATGAATAGGTGAAACGAGAGCATAATGATTGGGTGTTTGAGTGGTAATGTGGTTTCACGTGGTGGAATGTTGTCCCGAGCATAGGTTGAGAGGTTTAGGGTTTAAACATCAAGGTACGACTCCCCAAGGACCACCCTAGGGTTCCTTGAGGAGGACTCTAAATCCTAAGCCCCAAGACCCCAAGAAACCAAAAATTTGCCCAAGTGTTATAACCTACGGAAGGGAACCTACGCCCCGTAGGTCCATCCACGCCCTATGGATGGCCTCCGTAGGTCAAGGCCCCCAAAATCAAATTGCAGCCATGGACCACAAAATGACAGCATGGTTCGTGACCCCACCCACGATCCGTGGTTGGGGGTCCATATTTCAGACTTGCAATTCTGTCAAGGGTTCGACCAAGTAAGGGTTAAATTGGTAAATTCATTTTTAGGTTAGTTGAGTTAATGGAAACTTATTATTGATTAATTAAGGTATTTAAATGGTTTTAAAAGTATTAAACCACCTTTTCAAATTCATTCTTCTAAATCACTCAAATTAGAAACCCACATCTCCAAAAGTTCTCTCTCTAGAAACCTCCATGGGAGGTGAAGGAAGCAAGCTTTGAAGGTCAATTTTTCAACCTTTTCAAGTGATTTTCATGGATTTCTTCCATAAAAGGTATGGTAGTCTTCATCCTTGACTTAGTTTCTTTCAAGGAGCCAATTTCAAAGGTGATTTCAAGTCTCCAATGTTTTCCCCAAAATCCTAGTTTTCAATCTATGCATGGGTTCGGTTCCAAACGTTTTTCAAAGGCTTTGTTGCATTGAATTATGAATGAATTGTGGATTTAAAGATGAATTAAGATGATTTATTCCTTGAACCTATGTTTTCCCCCAAAATCCTAAGTTATGATTTGTGATTGGGAATTGATTGAATTATGAAAGTATGTTGAATTGTTTATGTTTATATGGAATTAGTTATTGAATCATGTCAATTTCCTTATCTATTGTAGTATCTTAGATTTATGGGTTGATGTTGGTTCATAGCCCTAAGGGGCAATTTCATGAAGGATTATGTATGGTTATGATGTGAAGTATGTGTGTGATCTCAATGAAAGTGTTATGATCATGCTTAGAATGTAATTGTGTTATGATTGAATGTTATTTCTCAATTAACACCTACGAATGAGGCTATATGTGAAAGGTTATTCTCACACACACACACTCATGAATGAAGAATGAATGAAGTTTCTATGATAATGTTAATGATGATGTGTTGATTGAAAGGCTATTCTCAATTGTACACTAATGAATGATAATGACATGTTGTGAAAGGGCTCTCTTAAAATATGGGGATTCTTAGATGAAAGGCTATTCTCATATTTGAGTCTATGAGTTGTCCAATGAATGAATGTTGGGTTTGAGATGGATACTCAACAGTGAGTTGAGGCGGGGTATCTAGTAACAATCTCTTATTCCATAATAATGAACTAATGTATTGAATGTCAAGTACTCCGTGGGAAATAATGTTAAGCACCGAGTGGATATGGAAGAGATGGAAGCCCTCACATGAGTTGATGTGGGATTTCTAGTAGCAATCTCTTGAAATGGATGTCCTCACTTGAGTTGAGGCAGGGTATCTAGTAGTAATCTCTCTATCCCATAACTATGTGCCCACATAGGTTTATAGCTAGTGGATCCACCTAAGCTAAATGAACGGTCCTACCTTAGGCAAGTAGGAATCCCTTATTCGGTGAGGGTGACACCAGGATTCCATGAATTCCTCACATGTCTATGTCGGTTAAAGCTTACCCCCAATAAGAATGTTAACGAACTATGTCTTCTTAAGAATGCACTACTTAGTGTGGGTGGTAGTATGGGATGCCATCTGTGCATTGCACAAGTAGGCTTTGAGAGAGGTTATGGTATGTTCCCTTATAATGTTAAATGAAATGAATGGGCTCTTATGATGATAGAATGAGAATGATGATTTAATGTTTAATGAATGAAGGTTCTCTAAATGAAGCTAATGAAGGATGTTAACTTATATTCTTTAATGAGATGATGCATGCTATACTTGGATTGTATTATGAGTTACTTCCTTGTATGACTTATTGCATATGAATGTGCCTTGTATATGGTATCTCCAAAGGATTACTTAGTGTGAGTAGTAGTATGGGATGCTACTCATATATTACAAAAGTATGACTTAGGGTTGTCCTAGATGTTGTTCCTAAGGTGATGATATGACTTATGTAATGTTTGTGTCTCTTATGTATGAGTATTGTGTAATAATGGAAAGGTTGAATGGTAAGTTCACTTTTGGTGACCTTAATGTGGTACTTTAGTGTGGATGGTGGTATGAAACACTATCCATACATTGCACAAAGTATAGCTTGAGGGTTACTTGAGGTGGTGGCTTAATGTGAAGGTAATGGTTTATATGTTGATTATGGCTCTAATGTGATGAAATGACTTGTATGTTGGTTGTGTTTGTATATTATGCCTCTTGTACTCATGTTCATGAAGGTTTTCTCAAATTGGCAGAAAGCATGATTTTGAAAGAAAATGTCTGTTTTAAGCATGGTTTTTGCATGGCTATCATACTTAGTAATTTATGTGCTAACCCATGTTTCTCCATTTTACCAAAGTGTAGGGTTGTGGAGATTTTGATGTTCTATACTTGAAGGATAGGTTTCTAAGGAGCTTGGAGATCAAGACTTGGTGAGTCCTCATAGTTTCGAAGACAAAATCCACTATGTTCCCTTTATGTCTTTCATTGTATGGTTAGAATCTTTGTATGGGTTATGTCCCAAAGTTATATTCAAAGTATTAGATGGTTTGAGACATAGTATAGAAAGTCTTCACTTGTTTTTATGAAAAATGATTTCGATTGTAAAGTAAAGTTTTAATTTCGCCTTATTTTCCTATGTCCTTATGTTCAAGAATGCTATGAGGCTTGTATGAGACCCCTTCAAGGTCGAGTACGCCGTGTCACGTCTAGGGGGTAGCCTTGGATTGTGACAATCTAAAACTGCTATTCCATTGTCATCCAGCCCTCTGTAAAAGTACTACTTGATTGATTCGTCATCAATATGGTGGTTCAGTACGCTTCTCATGAAACCTATAAATCTCTCCCAAGAATGACTAACGAAATCCCAAAGTAAATCCATGAAGTTGTTTAGTTTATCTTCAAGATTAAACTTCTTTAACAACGAAAGTATTTTTCCAAAAACACACTCTGGAGCTCCTTCCATGTGGTAACTATCACACCCCTAATTTTCCTCAAAACGAAAGTATTGAAAAGGAGTTTTTCCAATTAAAGTGACATTTTGAGAAAGGATTATTTATTTTATAGAGTCGCCACTTGAAAATGAGTTTTGGTGTTCCAAATCACCTTATTTAAATCCCTCATCACAAGGAAATTTGACTCTTTATTTTTTTGGTCTATGGACTAGAAATTCGGGTAAGGAACTCTATTGACCGAGGGAAGGTATTAGGCACCCCTCGAGCCTTGTGGTTCTGTCACGGTTGCTTTATTGACTATATATGACTTAAAATAATTTTAGATTAGTTTTTTGGATATATTATTATTATGACTTTAAAAAATGCATATTACCACCCTTCTCTAATTTATTATAATCACTAGGTAAATTATCCGTGCTTCGCATGGGATTGAACTATTTTATTAAGCTTACATAAGATCATTTGATAATATATGTATTTTCGATACATACACTACATTGTCAAGAACATTTTATCTTAAGGAAAATGCTCCTTCGAAATCTTAAAGTGCTATATTTTTTTTATTTTATTTTTTTAATACAAAAATTATGAGTCATAGAGAGATTTTAAGCATATCAAAGAAGTCTAAGAAATTCTACATGGAAATAGTTGGTCAAAAGTAATAAAATTTTCTAAATTCCAAAAAGTTATAGAGAACAATATCAGTCATTAAAGAAGACACCAAAAAGCCTCGCACAACAACACTCTCAAGTAAAGTGGAACATCACGTCCATACAAGAACATAATTATCTAAATTCAAATGGAGGACCTTCGGCTCCTTTCTTATGAACCTCTATCAATCTCTTTTTCATTATAGTATGTTGTATCATGTATATTTTTACTAAAATTGTTAGTATTATAAATATTTTCCTCATTTTCTCTGAATACTCATTATTGTTGCTTAGGTTTCATATCACCGGCCCCAACTTATTTGAAATTGAACCATAGTTATTGTTATGGTTATAGAATGCAGTTACAAAGAATTAATGCAATTATCAATCAAGCAATATGTGATATCGAAATGGAACTGCTCACAATTGGATAATTTAAATCAAAATTTTGACACATAACATAATAAATCTCACAACATAATTTTATGAGCAGTTGAACTCACAAATATCCACAAATAATAATAAAGACGACCTTACTATATTAACAATCAAGAAAAAAAAAGGTATGTTGCTTAACATGTTTTTCAAAAAGATAGCATATCGGGTTGTATCCAAGTTTACAGTTCACAAATTAAATTTAAAGAAGCGAAAAGAAACAATTATTACTTCTTTATCAAAAAAACAAAAAACTTTATCAAAAGAACGAGTTATCACTACAACAAAAATAATCTTTAAAGGCAATAAATAGCTTAATTGTCAATAAATATGTATTTTCAGAGGCAATTGCTACTCTCTATAAATGTCCCTAAAGTCTATAGCAACATTGAATTAATGACAATTAACTAATGACAGTAAATTCTCTAGCACTCTTCGTTAATGTGCATATTTATTATCAGTAAAAAATATTTTTGTTATAGTGTATTTTTGACATTTGTTAGTTTTTCAAGAAAACTTGATCTTTTAATTTGCCCAAAAAGAAGAGAGGAAGAATTAGTTAACTTGCGATAAAAGAAGTGGACTAATTGTTTCTATATTAATATTCTAGGAAGAGTGCAATGGCATACAAAATGTTTGTACCTAAAAAAACAATATCAAAATAATGTAGTAACTGTGGCAAGCAGGAGAACAATTTGTTTGGTTCTTTTAACAAACTTCATCATTGGTTCCGTATTAGTTATCACATATTTGTTGTTAGGTGCTATAAAATATAACACAGCCCAAAAACAATTTTCCCAAAAATTATATGAAGAAAACTGTAGAAAGGGATAACAGAGAGATAAATTTTCAATCATCCTCAACGAAATTTCTAACAAAGTTCAAAAAAAGACACCAAAATAGCAAAAAGAAATTGCAATAGATACATGAATCACTATGACTTACGGTAAAAGATTAAGCTTCATGAAACAGAAGCAAGAAAATTTTGAGTAATGAAACACACTTAATAAGAAGCTTAATTAATGTATTTGAATTCAACTCCCCTATAGCAAAAAAAGACCTACAAATAATAGTGGCATACATAAAAGTTTTGAACCAAATGTAATGAATTCAACCATTTCAGCAGCGTTATGAGTTGTGGACTGAGAGGTGCAGGATTAGTAATGTCGCATTGCAATTGAAATCAATTTTCTTTGTTTATATGAAGAAACCAACAAAAAAGGACAACAGAGAATATCAATTTTCAATCATTATTGCTGAAATATTTAATTGTGTTAGAAAATAGTCACCAAAATAGCAAAACAAAATCGTCATAGTTACATTAATCACTATGACTTATAGTAAATATTAAGCTCCATGAAATAGGAGGAAGAAAACTTTTCGGAATGAAACAAACTTCATAAGAAAATTAATTAATGTATTTGTATTCGACTACCCTATAGCAGAAAAAACCCTACAAATAATAGTGGCAGGAAATCCCTCTATTTATAGACAACAGAGGGTAGTGTGAACAAATGCTTATTTTGCCTTATCCGAAAGGTCGCAACTATTTGAAAAAATTACAACCTTTCAGAAAGGTCACAACGTTTCATAACAGTCACATTTTTTCATAAAAGTCGCAACTCTTCATAAAAGTCATAACTTTTCACAAAAAGTTATAACTTCTCATAAAATTCACAACTTTTCATAAAAGTCACAATTTTTCATGAAAGGGGAAGGCTAGTTTTGAAAATAAATAAATTAAAAGAAAATTTTGATTTATGGTGGGGCTACGTAGGCAGGCCTAGGGTTTCTTTTTATATTTATATATGACATTTAAAATTGACTAATCTTATAAATGTATGTCCATTAATAAAAATATGTATATGTACATAAATTTATTCAAACAAACAAAGTAAAGTTAAGAGATGGATATTTATAAATTTGAATCTTGAAACGTACGTAATTTCTTTTTCCTTTCCTTTTTTTCCGCATGTATTGGTATTTTTTTATGTTGCTATGGGTAGAATATGTATAGGTATCTAGTTGTTACGAATTAGGATTGTGTTTTTTTTAGTTAAAACTTAAAATAGGAGATAAAATTCTATGAATTTTGGACTATTTTTTAGGAAGAAAGTTTCTAAAGAAATTATGACAAATTTTATTTCAAAGAAAATATTTCCTTTTTTTTCTAGCTACACGTTTTTTTCTGTTGTTTTCATTTTTTTTTTCCTTATGTTTTTTTAAGTAATCTATTACTTCTTCCTTCTTCTTTTTTATCTTTATTTATTTATTTATTTATTTTGTTCTCTTGCACGTTTCCTTTTTTTCCTTTTTGTTTTTTTTTTGTTTCCTTTGTTCTCCATACTTTGTTACTCTTTTTCTTAAAAAAAATTCATTATATTTGTGAAAGAGATTAATCCCTTGCTTTATTTCATTCTTCATCCGTAGTATATATACACATATTACATGATATAAGTAAGGAAACTACCTATCCATATATATAAACTAAATATATGTCTATATATATATATATATAAACTAAATATATACAATCTGTCAGAATACATTGTTATATATTCTAACACTGTCAGAATATATTGTCATATATTCTAACACACCCCCGCAGTCGAAGCGGGAGGTTGCCGAATGCTAAGACTGTCCCGAAAATCTTCGAATAACACCAACGGAAGGCCTTTGGTGAAGATATCTGCAATCTGATAACGAAAGGGGACATGGAGAACTCGAACCTGGCCATGAGCCACCTTTTCCCTTACAAAATGTATATCCATCTCAATGTGCTTAGTGCGTTGATGTTGAACCGGATTACCAGCCAGATAGATGGCACTAACATTATCACAGTAAACCAAAGTAGCTCGTGGAATAGGACAATGAAGTTTCAAAAGCAAGTTACGTAACCAACAGGACTCAGAAACCACATTGGCAACCTCTCGGTATTCTGCCTCTGCACTCGAACGGGACAAAGTTGTCTGACGTTTGGCAGACCATGAGATCAAGTTATCACCCATAAAGACACAATAACCAGACGTTGAATGACGTGTATCGGGGCATCCACCCCAATCAACATCAGTATAAGAGACAAGGGTTGTTGTGGAAGAAGGATATAGGTGAGGACCATAATCCAAAGTACCTTGTAGGTAACGCACGATGCGCTTGAGGGCATGCATGTGCTCCTCCTGTGGGTCATGCATGAACAAGCACACTTGTTGCACCGCATACGTAATATCGGGTCTTGTGAACATGAGGTATTGGAGTGCCCCGGCTAGACTCCGATAAAGTGATGGGTCCGCAAATGGCGTGCTCGTAGTAGCTCCAAGCTTCGGCTTTGTATCAACCGGAGTAGGAGATGGCTTACATGATGACATGCCGGCGCGTTCAATAATCTCAGCTGCATACTTCTTTTGAGATATATGACAATATATTCTGACAGATTGTATATATATAAACTAAATATATGCCTATCTATATATATAAACTAAATATATACAATCAGTTAGAATATATTGTCATATACTCTAACAATTTGTGTTCTGTTCCTTTTCTTTTCTTTTTTTTGATTTTTTGTACCATTATATTTATTATTATTATTAGTTTTACATTCTGTATGGTTTTTCCTTTTTTTTTTTTTAACGTTTCTTCTTTTCAACTTCTTTCTAATTCAATTTTTTTGTTTTCTAACAAAAATATTTTCTTCTCCTCAAATTTTGTTATCTAACTCTTTTTCTTATACCCTTTTTATTGTTATTTTTTATTCTTTTAATAATGAATTCCTAAAACTCATATATCCTCTCACTCTTTCATGAGATGCGATCACTAATATAATTAATATTCAATCATAACATGAAGCTAACGTAAGAAAAAAATAAATAGGGAACATTGTTTAAGAAAAATTGAGAAATTCATGGGACACATATCTTCTCATGATTCTACAATAAAGGATCAAACATATAATTTACATAAAAAAAAAAAATCAATAAAATAAAATAAACAATCTATGGCAAGAACGAACGTACCTTCAAATTGTTTTTGACTAAACAATGAAGAGTAACATACAAATCTACAGATTTTCAAAGTTTAGAAAAGCTTACTTTAAGATCCACGAACTTGAAACCACGAACAAAATCTCGAACTTTATACTTAATTCACAAATGAAAACTCACTCTTTTCTTCTTTGTGCTTTTTTCTGTATATCCCGTCTTTCTTTACTGTGCGTGTGCTTTTATAATATTTTTTGGGTGTGAGTCTAGTGCTAATTAAAAGGAACGTGAGTGAGTGGGGAATGGAATTTAGTTTAAAATTTAGTTGAGAATTTTTAGGGTGAATAAAGGAAGAAAAATGAATAAATAATAATAATATTAATAAAACAAAAACACAAAAAAAAAAAAAAAAAAAAAAAAAAAAAAAAGAAAAAGAAGAAGAATAAAGAGGAAACGCGTGATGTGGAAAAAAAAAATCGTGCAACGGGAAGAATTAGACTAAATGACATGATGAGTTTTAGGAAAAATAAGTTATGGGAGTTCGAGGTGATTAGGATAAACGATAATGTAATTTGAATTTGTTAGGACTCTTTTTTATTTTTTAAGTCAAAAACTAGGTGTTCACAGCATGCCCCTCTTTACTTGGAAACATGAAGAGTTTCCATGCAAAGACGTGAACAATGTGACTAATTTTTGACTGAGATATTTATTTAAAAATGTGAAAATTAGTAAAAGAGAATAGGTTTGACTGAGCTCTGACTTTGGACAAACTATCTATCATGAGTTAATGATAAGGAGTTAGGTGTAGTTCCAATATATGGAGAGACGGGGGAATAAGTTAGGTAGTTGAGTGAAGTTCTGTCGAGGTTCCGATCCGTAGCTCTTGCTATAAAAAGGAAAAATAGGAGAGAAGGGAAACAAGATCCTATCTACTCCACTAGTTTTGAGTCTTCGTTTCAAAACTTCGGTTAGCACTTCGCCCTCTTTGGGTAGGTACATTGGTCTCGAACTTTGATCTTGACATTTAAATTTAAGACTTTAAACTTATGATTTGACTTGAGTCGTTGACGTTCTTCCGCATGATATTCTTGAATGCTTCTTTATCTTAAGAAGATGATTCCTGATATGTTGAGTTGTTACGTGGGTCGAAAGCGACTCTAAGTGTCATTGACATCTAAGATTCTTCATTTCTCTAATCAAAATGAGTACTCTATTCTTGAACTTCAAATTTGTGTACTACGTAGAAACTTGCACGCCATAAAAACAAAACAAACAAAACAAAACAAAAAATTTTGCCCCAGTTTGCACTAGGAAAATTTTGTGAGTTATTGATGAAAGCTATAAAAGTTTATACTACGCATAAAAATAATACTTTTTTAACCTAATACAGATTTAACATAAAAATAAAAGAGAGATTTGTGCCTTAAATGCAACCAGGGGTTATTGTGCCTTAAATGCCAGCATGGGTTATTGTGCCCTTTGAAAACATGAAAGTAACGTATGATTATTATGCCTTGTGAATACATGAAAATAAAATAGGGGTTATTGTGCCCTAAATGCAACTAGGAGTTATTGTGCCCTGTGATGACTTGAGAATAAAATAGGGGTTATCCTGTCCTATATGCAACTAGGGGTTATTATTTCTTATGAAGACATGAAAAATAAAATAGGGGTTATTGTGTCCTAAATGCAATCAGGGGTTATTGTGCCCTGTGAGGACATGAGAATAAAATAGAGGTTATTGTGCCTAAATGCAACCAAGGGTTATTGTGTCATGTGAAGACATGAAAAATAAAATAGGCCATTGTGCCCTATGTGCAACCAGGGGTTATTGTGCCCTGTGAAGACATGAAAAATAAAATAGGGGTTATTGTGCCCTATATGTAACCAAGGGTTGTTGTGCCCTGTGAAGACATGAGAATAAAATAGGAGTTATTATACCCTATATGCAACCAGGGATTATTGTGCCCTGTGAAGACATAAAAATAAGATAGGGATTATTGTGCCCTATATGCAACCAGGGGTTATCGTGCCCTGTGAAGACATGAAAAATAAAATAGGGGTTATTGTGCCCTATATGGAACTAAGGACTATTGTGCCCTATGAAGACATGAAAATAAGATAGGAATTACTATGCCCTATATGCAACCAAGGCTTATTGTGCCATGTGAAGACATGAAAATAAAATAGGGGTTATTGTGCCCTAAATGTAACCAGGGGTTATTGTGCCCCGTGAAGATATAAAAAATAAAAAATAAAAAATAAAATAGGGATTATTGTGCCTTGTGAAGACATAAAAAATTAAAACTAAAATAGGGGTTATTGTTCCCTAAATGCAATCAGGGGTTATTGTGCCATAAATGCAACTAGGGGTTATTGTGCCCTATGAAGACATAAAAAATAAAATATAAAATAGGGGTTATTGTGCCTTGTGAAGATATAAAAAATAAAATAGGATTTATTGTTCTTTAAACGCAACCAGGGGTTATTGTGCCCTAAATGCAACCAGGGGCTATTGTGTCCTGTGAAGACATAAGAAGTAAAATAGGGGTTTTTCATTTATATCATTGTTGCCGTTGTTGTTGTTGTTATTATTATTATTATTATTATTATTATCATTATTATCATTACTATCATTATTATTATTATTATTATCATTATTATTATTATTATTATTATTATTAATTATTATTATTATCATTATTATCATTATTATTATTATTATCATTATTATTATCATTATTATCATTATTATTATTATTATTATTATTATTATTATTATTATTATTATTATCATTATTATTAATATAATCATTATTATTATTATTGTTGTTGTTGTTGTTGTTGTTGTTGTTGTTGTTGTTGTATCATCATCATTATTATCATTATTATTACTATTATTATTATTACTATTACTATTATTATTATTATTATGATGATTATTATTATTATTATTATTATTATTATTATTATGATTATTATTATTATTATTATTATTATTATTATCATTATTATTATGATTATTATTAATATAATCATTATTATTATGATTATTATTAATATCATTTATTTTACTTTCTTTTATTTTATTTTCTAAATATAAAAGAAACAAAAAAAAAATGCCCAAGATTTTATTAAGAAAAATAATCATTTTAATAATATTATTATTATTAATAATGTTATTATTATTATATTTATGATTATTATTGTTGTTGTTGTTGTTGTTGTTTGATTATGTGCATATTGAAGGAGAGATAAAGATTTAAGAACTTACTATCGTGGCGTTTGTCTCTCGCGAAGTACTTACAAGATTTTTTCTTGTACATGTTTTGAACAAAGAATGGTTTGTTAGTTTTTCTAAATGGTGGTTGGTTTGTAACTTCGAATATCTCTTGGAGTTTGACTTTGAATCCTCCTTGCTTAGAAGTTTTATTCTATTGATGATTGCGCAAATAACTTGAAGATACTTTAGAGACCGTCCAAAATTTTCCTTGAAACACTCGTCATGAATATTTTGACTCACTACCATTTTATGCATGTTTTGTGGCTCATCCTTTCCAAAGCGACTCTCTTGCTTCGACGATTTTCTCATGGTACCTTGAAGTAACACTTTGGATTTTGGATATTTTTATCTAGATTGATTTACAACCCTAGTCAATGTTGTGCACGCCCCTAACCTTTGACTAGAAATATCATAGTCAATTTTGCAGCTTTTATTTTATTTTCCCACGTGGCACGCGTTTATGCTGATTGAGACTCAAAGAATACCAAACATAAGTACAAATGACACAATGAAAGGGTTATGAAAGAAAAGTTATATCTTTAAAGGGAGAAAATGAATAAGGAAATGTTTAAAAGGAATGAAAAGAATCTTATCTGAAAGTATGTGACGAATTTAATGAATTATAACATGCATTTTGGACTGAAAGTTTGATCCTTCAAAGTTGACTGAATCTCACGAGACAACGTTGTACCCTTTAGTCTACAATTGAATTTTTATCTTGATTATGCTCATGCCAAGATGAAATGACATCATTCGATCAGTGGTGCCCTTCATGGTTTTTCACTAGTAAGACATTCTTATCTCCTTCTCTCGGCTTACTATCGTCTTTTGGTGCCAATGAGGATTTTCATCATAACCCTCTCTCAGTTTTCTTTATTTCATTGTTTTAACACACCGTACTCGACCTTTCCCCAAGATTGATTAGCAGGTCATAATATCAAAAAAGAACTTCAGAATGAGTTTCAACTTTGGAATCATTGAATGAAATATCCATAACCATATCATGTCTTAGCCTTTGGAGTATTGAAGAATATGATTATAGTCTTATTGAGTGATTAGACCGAACCCTAATGAAGGGCTGCCTACGTATCCTCTTAGGAATCAGGTCTAACATAATTCAATTAAATCAAAAATTATTTTTCTTTTTCTTGATTTCTTTTTTGAAAAAATCTTTTGGGAAAGCAATCGGTTCATGTTTGATAATGTCTTGACTTTAGTTTGTGCCAAAAATTAGTATTATGCATATGAACCACATTCAACTACTTTCAAACAAATATGAGGTCAACTTTGAGTAATCCCTATAGTTTCAAATGGTATCTCAAACATACTTAAGTATTTACAAGACTAGTTCATCCTGTCTAAATTAAGGGATAGAATTATTCATATCCTCATGTTTCAAATGCCCTCTCAATAAATGAAAGTCCTAGTTCACACAATAGAAGTGTTCTGATCTTAGGACGTTTTAAAAGTCAGTCTCACTCAGAAAGATGTTCAGTGCATGATATTGAGATACCATATGCTTGGCCCTCATGTAAGTATCCGCTAACATGAGAACATCAAAATTGAGATCAAATGGGACTTGTCATTTACTTGTAATGTAGGCTTAGGGGAAAGTAGGACATTCATTTGGGATAAAATGACTATTTCCTCCTTAAAATTTTCTCAATGCTCTCAATATTTTTTTCATTTTCGCATTTGACCTTTGTTTTCTTGATAGCTTTTGCTCATTTATTTTTTGTTCTTTTTCTTTTCTCATTTTCTCTCCTTTTCGTTGAAGGTTTTTTCTTCTCTTTTTTCTTTCTAGTTTTTCTTTGTCTATTTTTTTACCACATATTCGATCTTTCACTTTGTTATCCAACTTAGATCTTTAGAACTATGTATATAATTGATAGTGCGCTCAAGGAGACGGGACAATGGTATAGTGCATTTATGCACTCAAAAGTATACATGTTAACATATGGTTATTCAAATAAAAAGGTTTCAGGCTCAAAATGGGAGTTCTATGGATAATATGTCATTCGGTAGGCATGAAAGACATAATCGGATCAAAGAAAGCCTATAATTCTTCCCAAAGTTAAATGTTGCTCAAAATTTCATCTTAACCAAGATTCAGGCTATGTTCTAGATCAACAATGTCATGCCATTGAATTTTATATCTAAATCTCACCACACAATGCACGTGAAACAACGAGGCTGAATTGTTTTATGCCTTAACTTTAAGCAAGATAATTTCGCAAGTAATACATGTATATCAAGAGGTACCAAAAGAAGTCTATAGGTCACACCAAAATTGGTCTGTCTTGCCAAATAGTTTAACACTTTTTTTTTTCTTACGGATACTCCTAAGTATGTAGGTACCAACCAAGTCAAGAATTATTATATTTTATAGAAAAAATCCTTTTAAAGAAATAAAAAAAAATTTATCTCTTTTTCTTGTAGATTTTAAATAAAGAAAAGAAACATTTTTATTCGAAATTTAAATAATAATTAAAAAGAACACTTTTTTTCCCAGTTTTTGTGATGACTACTTTCTAGATTTTTCCTTGGTTAGACCGAACCTCAAAATAAGGCTGCCTACGTATCTTGGTAAAGCAAGAATCATGTAAAACATAGTTCAGAGTAAATGAAATAAACTAATCATACTTTTTCTTTCTTTTTTTTTTTTAGATTTTGAGATAAGGAATAAAAAACTTTTTTATTTTGAACTTTTGAATAAAGACCAAACATTTATTCATATAATTGTTTATATTTTTTTGAATAAGGATCACAGATGAGTCCAATTTGTGGACTCATTTAGGGCTTTATTTTAATAGAAATAGTGTCCTCAAATTCTTATTTATTCTAAATATCTAATGAAAACACTTAGGTTTCAGGTATTTGAAGTTTTAGTGGAAGCATGAAAACTTAGGCGCAAAAAGGAACAAAAGATGAAAAGAATGAAGAAGCTGAAGCCTGAGCATCGCCAAGCACGCTTGGCGATTCGCCTAAGGGACGTACTCCGCCTTTTGTTCCAATACGCGAAGCCCTAAAGGAGCAGGATCAAAAAGGCGATGAAAGGAACAATCGACAGTTTGCCAAATAGTTCCGCGAAGTAGTACTATGTCGCCCAATGACACAGAACACGATGATGCTGAAGGCTAGTGCAAGACGGCGACGAACTACACCAAAGGGCGAATATTCAGACTAATCTCGCCGAGCGATCCGCCATCACTATTTTCTAAAGTCTATAAATACTAAACTCTTTATTAATTTTTAGGGAGTCGGACAATTATTATAATTTTCACAATAGAATAGTACTTTTTTGATATTTTTGTTCTAAATTTGAGAGGGTTTTGGAGACTTGAAGAAGAAGAGGGTTTCATCTTCTAGATTTGGAGTTGGGTCTCTTGGATTCTTCATTCTTGGCCTGTAACAAGACTTAAATCTTCATACTCATTTGAATGCAAACTCATTTAGGTATAAATTTTTATCCCTTGATGTGTGGCTAAAAACCCCCATTCTTGGGGTGTGATTTAGCAAATATGTATTGATATTATTATTGGGTCTTGTTTGCTGATAGGTTAGATGTATTTTAATGGTGATTTCACCTAGTGGCTGTGGTTTAATTTAATGGGTTTGTAGTTGCAAATACAAAACCACCCATGTGTTTTTAGCTTGCGAGAGAGAGAGGTCGCGAAACCAAGACCACTAGACGGAAGGCCTTAGAAGTGGGTCGACATGAGGTTCAGCCCGAGAGGGTGAGCCCTGGTCCCATATCCTACCTAACACTTAGCTCGAGAGAGTGAGTGGAGTAAGGCGTAGGCTGGCCTTCATGCGGCAAACGGGTGTCTGAGAGGAACCTATTTGAAATGGAGTGAGTTGCCCAGGAAACTTATTTTCATTTAAAGCTTAGCCTAGTCACTATTAGCTTGCAAATTTCCTATCGAAAGTATGTACTCAACGATTTATATCAATTTATATTTCGGTCACACATCAATAACTTCTTCCAATACTTGCTCTCCCCTTTAATTTTGTTGTTGTTATTACACTTGTGACAAACCCCCATTTGATTTGACACTTTTGTGTCACCCCCTTTAATTTACTATGTTTTTACTCATTAATGTCTTTAGCTACAACTAATTAGAACTAAATTTTATTTTTCTATTAATTCTCAAAACCACTTCCTTGGGACACAACCCCAACCCTTGATTGGGTTACTATATTATCGACGATTGTAGACACTCATACCGTAGGTTAGTGTCGTTGGTCACAATAAGCATCAATCACTGAATCGGAGAAGGGTATCCTATGTATCTCACATGGAGAATCTAATGTGTGTAGTGCATTAAAGATCACAAGAAAACTTCATTTTTTCCTTGAACAAAGAATAATTAAATTTTTCAAAATTTTTAAATAAGTAATACTTTATTATCTTTTTTTTCTAAATTTTTTTAGTATAGATCACCGAACCCGAGAGGGCTGCCTATGTATCTCATTGAGGTGAGAATCTGGTGTGCGTAAAGTGGTCACTCTTTCAAAAACAACCGTTGTTGACTTTTTTTAGAAAAGCTTAGGTTGTTTTCGGAGAGAATGACCGGATAAAGAGACAACCTTGACAAACAATTTTTTTTTGAAATGTACCTTGTTTTCATGTCAAATTTAAAAGTGAATCATCAAGAAGAGAAATAAAAACCAAGGTGGACATGTCTATTTTTTAAACAATTTTGAATATATATATATATTCATTTATATTTTTTATAAAGGAAATTACATATGTATATACATAAATGAAATTTTTTTTATTATATTATATGTGTATACAAATATGTACAATTACATTTTTTTTAAAAAAAACTCGATGTTTTGATAATAAAAGCAAAATTTCAAGATTTTATTATTATTATTATTATTGTTATTAATTAATTTATTTGTTTGTTTTGAATCACTTGTTGAAAGTGGAATAGACATTTTCACTTTTAGTTAATTATCCTAAAGTCGGTCAACATTTGTTATAGTCTTCTCCATGATGCAACAAGTAGCACAAAAATGTACATGATGGTCTAAAGAAAAGATACATGTCCTAGGCAGATCCGGCTCCCATGTTGAGTCTCGCTAAGTTAAATGCACATGATGTTGATAAAGCAAAACCTACAAAAACTATCATGTCCGATTTCAGTTCTACTAAGGTTAATCTTATGAAGAAATGTATTTACACTGGCTGTAAAATGAGTGGACAACTCGAGTTTAGGAATAGCAACATACCTGCAGCACAACTTTCTGGCTTTGTGCATGGGTGCTCTCCATCCTAAACATGTGCGACTAAAAGTCTTTCACCATGGACCGAAGATTCACTGTCTTGACAGAAGTGGGGTGCGTAGTCCCAATTTTCATAATGGTATTATTGAAGACTTAGAGGGGTGCGCAAGAGAAGACAATTTATATGCAGTTCAATAATATCAAAGCAATGAATAAGTAGACAATTAGCACATTAAGCTAACAAATACAATATACAAAACCATAAATAAATAAATAAAATTCATACATAAGTCAATATTTACAAGCTCGAATTTTGATTGTCCCCAGCAGCGTCGCCATCCATCAAACCCCTATTTTTCCTCCAAACGAAAGTATTGAAAAAGAGTTTTTTCCAAATTAAAGTGACATTTTGAAAAGATATTATTTATTTTACAGAATCACCACTTGATATTGAGTTTTGGTGTTCCAAGTCACCTTATTTAAATTCCTAATCAAAAGAAAATTTGACTCTTTATTTTATTGGTCTACGGATCCCTCGAGCCCCGTGGTTCTAGCATGGTCGCTTTATTTACTATATATGACTTAAACTAATTATGAATTATTTGTGAATATATTATTATTATTATTATAACTTTAAAAAATGCATATTACCACCATTTCTTGATTTATTATAATCATATTTAAAATTGGCTGATCTTATTAATGTATGTCCATTAATAAAAATAAGTATATGCACATAAATTTATTCAAACAAAATAAAGTAAAGTTAGGAGATAGACATTTATAAATTTGAATCTTGAAACATCCGTAATTTCTTTTCCTTTTCCTTTTATTTCGCATGCATTGATATTTTTTTATGTTATTATGAATAGAATATGTATAAGTATCTAATTATTACGAATTAGGATTGTGTTATTTTTAGTTAGGCTTTAAATTGGAGATAACATTTTATGAATTTAGGATTTTTTTTAGGAAGAAAGTGTAATCATTTAAAATTTATTAAATATAAATTTATAAAATGATTTAGGTTATATTAAATTCATTAATATATTAGTCCAAATAAATATTATGGATTAATATAATTGAGTTAATTATTTAAATTCAAAAAATATGAATTACATTAAGGCCCGCTTCATAAAGCCCATATGCCATATCACTTAAATCTGATTGGCCGAAGGGAATCCTATTCTAATCACAACTCCCCTATTTTAAAACTTGTCCTCATAATTCAGAAAGGAGAACCAAGAATACGAACAAGAAGCAAGAGAAAGCTCGTGGATCAAAAGTCACAATATCTCTACAAGTTCAAGAATTTGAGAATTCAAGAATTGAAGAATTCAAGTGTTCAAGTTCAAGATTTGAAGAAGTCAAGATCAAGTTCAAGAACGATCAAGATCAAGACCACCGGATTCAAAATCAAGCTCCAAGCCCTTGAATTCAACTAGAAAGTCAAGATCAAGATAAAGTTCAAGTCAAGATCAAGTTCAAGATCAAGTCCAAGTCCATGTCCAAGTTGAAGTTCAAGATCAAGATCAAGATAAATCCCATGTTCAAGATCAATCTCAAGAGCCCTTGAATTATATTTGGAAAGGCGAATTCAAAGGAATCATAGAGATTATAACACTCGCACTTGAAATAATAGAATGATTGTTGCATAATTTTTCATTTCTTGATTATTGTTTTCTCGACGCAAATTTTATTGTCTACAAATTTTGGCACACTCAGTGGGACAATCTCTACCTCTCATCTCAACTTTTCAAGCATTAAATAATAGATGACTTCTATGAAGATCAACTCTCAATCAACTGCCTCTAAGGCCACTAGCTCCTAGTTCTCTACTGAAGTTGAAGTCATTCTTGGTGTTACCTTTGGAAGTTTCGGAGTTGTTACGAGGAGCAAAGTTGATACGCTAGGACAACAAACACATCAAGTGTCGTCCGCATCAACTCCATCTTTTGGATCTGCGACTCCAAAAATATCAAGTTCCTCTACAAATGCTTTAGAAGGAGGAAGAAATGTTGCTAAAAAGATCAAGAAGACCTTAGCTCTACTTGAGAAATCTGGTTCCAAGAACTCTACCACAAGGGAGAGCTATGATTCAACGAATGAATCACCTCCACATGCATCGAGTAATATGAGTCCGCTGAATATCAACTAACGCGACAATCCATGCTACTCTCTTACATCTCCAATGATCACGCAAACAAAAGTGGTTGTTGCTTCTTATTTTGAGGAATAACTCGCAAATCTAACGAAGTTGGTTGAAGGATTGACAAAACATGTACAAAATCAAGAGTCTAGAATCGATAAGTTGATGGATCGAATGGAAGGATTTTTAGATGGAGAAGCGAGTCATGCTCCCGGAAAATGTGTTGAAGTTCAAGATATTGGAGATCCTGCGAAGAAAGCACCGCTTATTAATGAGATGCCAGTTTTTTATGAAGGAATGATCCCACTCGATCACTTGAATGAGTTAATTGAAAGCACTATCAAAGATAAGTATGAAGTCTCCACCAAGTCTTCTCATATGTATACTAAGGCATACACTGCAAGAATTGATAACTTAAAAATGTCTGTTGATTATCAACCTCCCAAATTTCAACAATTTGAGGGTAGAGGAAATCCGAAGAAACATGTTGCACACTTTGTGGAGACATGTAATAATGCTGGAACATATGGAGACCATCTTGTCAAGCAGTTTTTCCGATCTATAAAAGGAAATGTCTTTGATTGGTACACGGAACTTGAGTCCAATTCTATTGATAGTTGGGAGCAACTAGATCAGGAGTTTCTCAATCGCTTCTATAGCACGAGGCATATTGTGAGCATGGTAGAACTTACAAATACTCGCCAAAGGAAGGATGAACCAGCCATAGACTTCATAAATCGATGGAGGAACGCTAGCCTGAATTGCAAGGATAGGCTTAGTAAAGCTTCTGCAATAGAAATGTGTATCCAAGGGATACACTGAGAGCTTATTTATATCTTACTGGGAATAAAACCAAAATCCTTTGAAGATCTAACTACTTGAGCTCATGATATAGATTTGAGCAAGTCCTCTGCTGGAAAGGATATAACGTTTGTCCATGACCCTCGCAAAGAAAGAGACAAGAAGGAACCTAAGAGATGGAGCAAATTTGTGCCCAGGAATGACAACAAAGAGTCAATGAATGTTAATGTGTCGCCTGTGAAGTTCATTACAAAGGAAGGTAAGAATTAAAATGTGAGAACGAATTTCCAAGCGCATTTAAACCAAAAATCAATCCTAAGGGAAATGCAAGAAAAGGAATATCCCTTCTTGGATTCTGATATTTCTAATATTTTTGATGAGTTGCTTGAATTAAAGCTCATTGAGTTGCCAGAGATAAAGAGACCTGACAAAGCTGGAAAAGCTAATGACCCAAATTATTGCAAGTATCATAGACTTGTGAGTCATCTTCTTGAAAAATGTTTTGTCTTCAAGGATAGAGTGATGCGATTGGTTAAAGAAAATAAGATTGTCCTTGATGATGAGAAAGCTAGTTCTAATCAAATCTCCATCACATTTGACTCGCTCAATCCGGTCCAAATATGTTTCACTGAAATGCATGAAGAAGAGTCATTGGAACTAGACAAATCTCAAGTTGATATAGATGGTGATGAAGGCTGGATTCTTGTGATTAGGCGAAGACGCAACAGGTCAAGCTTACAAAAAGAATCATGTGAGCAACCGATTAGAAAGAAGATGGTGAAGCATAAATCAATCAAGGGCCCAAAGAAGGCAAAGGTAGAAGTGCATCACTACCAGAAACCCTGACATCCTATAACTTTAGAGGGATTCTTACCAAGTTGATTGCTCACAAAGTCTACTCAAGAAAATATCGAGGCATCATGTTTTAATGTTGATAAAGAAGAAACAATGAAGGTGTCTCCACCTAACAAAGAAGGAACAATTAGACAATCCTCACCAAAAGTGTCTCATAGTGGCAAAGAAAAAGAAATAAGGAAAATCTCGTCAATGATGTCTCCTTCATCTTATGAAAAGCCTATTGAACCTTCTTCCCAAGAAGCATATGCATGTGATACAAAAATCACATTCACACATAATGATCTTCTATTTGGTGAAACACTACACAATCGTCCTTTATATATGGTTGGTCACATGCTACAGAAGAAGATAAATAGAATCTTGATCGATGAAGGATCTAGGGCCAACATTCTACCTATCTACACATTGAAGGAACTCGGCATCAAGATCGAAGAACTTAGTGAAAGTCATTTGTTGATGCAAATATTTAATAAAGGGGGACAGAGGTCCATAGGCTCCATTAAATTAGAAATCCACATGGAAGATTTACGATCAAGAACATGGATGCACGTGATCGATGCAAAGACTTCATACAATATATACTTGGCAAGCCTTGGGTACAATATATACTTGGCACTCCCTACAAAATGCACAGGAAAAGGTTTTGATCCTAATTCTTACAAGTTATTTGAGAAGGCTTGATACAACCCTAATGAGCCATCAATATTAGGGAAACTTCTATCAGTTGATAAAACCAGGCAAGCACGTGAAGTTCTAGGCTATAACCAACCACCGCCAATTCGCATCTCCTTAAGAAGGGCAATCAATAGCATATAACTTTTGAGGATGATATCACTTCTCCCAATAAAAAGCCTTCCGTCTTTGATCGACTCGGAGAATCGACTATAAGAACTTCTATGTTCGAGAGATTAGGTCCATTGAAGAACAACAACAACAACAAGCATCGGAGAAGTTATCTAAAAGTGACAACGCTGACTTCATCTATGATCCAAAAGGATTTCAAAAGTTTTATTCCTTCTAGAATGAGGCAATGAGTGGAACTTGTGGTTTCATGTAAAGAGGAACTCAAGCCAAAAACTCACATTGTGGTTTACACCAAGTAGCGTGAGGAAGATGAAGAAAGTGTAGGCTTATCATATCATGTTACAATCCAGAATGAGCACGATTCTTTGCCTCAAATGAAGATTGATGAAGAGTTAGAAGATATTGTATGGTGTTGTCGTATATCTCTCAATGACAATAACTCTCTAGAAGAGGAAGATGCTAGACATGCTCCACCAGAACTTGAAGAAGGAGTGAATACCACAATAGACCCCTTAAAGGAAGTTAACATTGGCACTGATGAAGACCCAAGGCCTACTTACTTGATTGACTTTCAAGAAGTTGATGAAGAAATCTCTTATATGAATATACTCAAAGAATATAAGGATATCTTCGCTTAGAGTTATAAAGAAATGCTTGGCTTGAATCCTAAAGTAGCAATCCATCAGTTGGCAGTCAAAAATGGTGTTTGTCCTATTAAGCAAGCCCAAAGACGTTTTAGGCCAGACATGGTTCCATTGATAGAGAAAGAATTCAACAAACTCATCGAGGCAGGATTCATTCTCGAAGTTAAATATCCTACATGGATTTCAAATATTGTTCCTATAAGGAAGAAGAATGGCCAAATTCGAGTTTGTGTTGACTTTAGGGATCTCAATAATGCATGTCCTAAAGATGAGTTCCCTCTTCCCATTCTTGAGCTGATGATTGATGCCACCACTGATTATAAGGCGATGTCATTCATGGATGGTTCTTCTAGCTATAATCAAATATGTATGGCACTAAAGGATGAAGAACTCATTGCATTTCGCATGCCTAAAGGTATTTATTGCTACAAGGTGATTTCTTTCGGTTTGAAGAATGATGGTGCTACATATTAAAGGGCTATGCAAAATATATTTGATGACTTGCTCCATAAAAATTTTGAATGTTATGTTGATGACCTGGTCGTAAAGTCGAGAAAGAGGGGTGATCATTTGAAAGACTTAAGAATTGTGTTTGAGTTACTTCAAAGATATCAACTAAGGATGAATCCATTTAAGTGTGCCTTTAGAGTTACTTCTGGAAAGTTCCTTGGCTTCATTGTGAGGCATCGAGAAAATGAAATTGATCAAGCCAAAGTTGATGCAATATCGAAGATGCCTGAGCCTCGAAATATTCATGAGTTAAAAAGTCTCCAAGGAAAGCTAGCCTACTTGAGGAGGTTCATCTCAAATCTAGCAGGACGATGCCAACCATTCGGTCATCTCATGAATAAAGGTGCTCCATTTAATTGGGATGAAACATGTAGTGATGCCTTTAAAAGTATCAAATCATATCAAGCAAAACCTCCAGTTTTGGCTGCCCCTATTCCTGGAAAGCCATTTGGGGCACAAGAAAGGTCCGTAGGAGCCCTGTTAGCTCAAGAGAATAGTGAAGGCAAAGAAAACTCTCTTTATTACTTAAGTAGAATGATGACGCCAAATGAGCTGAACTATTCGCCAATTGAAAATTTGTGCTTGCCCCTTGTCTTTTAAATTCAAAAGATTAAGCATTATTTTCAAGCTCATGTTGTCTGCCTTATTTCTAGAGAAAATCCCATCAAGTTTGTTGTGACAAAACCTGTCTTTAGTGACCGACTAGCAAGATGGTACCTCCAATTTCAACAGTTTGAGATTGTGTACATCCCTCAAAAAGTTGTGAAGGGACAAGCATTAGCAGATTTCTTGGCAGACCATCCGATACCTGATGATTGGGAGTTAACTGATGAGCTTCCTGATGAAGATGCAATGTCTATTGAAATTCAACCTCTTTGGAAAATATACTTTGATGGGGCTACGCATCGTGGTGGAGTTGGCGCTGGCGTAGTGTTCATCACTTCACAAGAAGAGATTCAACTGTTCTTCTTTACTATGAAGCAATGTTGCTCCAATAATGTTGTTGAATACCAAGCGTTGATACTTGGACTTGAGATGGCCGTTGACATGAAGCAATTAACTTACAAGTCTTTGGTGACTCTCGGTTGGTGATCAATCAACTCTTGGGAATTTATGAAGTGAAGAAGCCTAAATTGCACCCTTATCATTATTATTCTCAAAAATTGATAGGATGGCTTGGAGATGTAGCCTTCAACATGTGCATAGAACAAAGAATAAGAAAGTTGATGCATTGGCTGCTCTAGCTTAAACGCTAACCCTTCCTGATCAGACCCAAGTGACTATTTGTCATAAATGGATAGTACTACCACCAAATGAGGAAGAATATATAGAAAATGAGCTTGATCATCTCGGTGCCTTTCTGAAGCCGCGAAGGAAGATTGGAGACAACCCATTATTGACTACATGTGTTATGGGATACTTCTAGAAAATCCAAGGAGAAGGACTAACATTCGTCGTCGTGCACCTTGCTTCCTTTATTACAAGGGCATATTATATAGAAGATCATTTGAGGGTGTACTATTACGATGTTTGGGAGAGGAAGAAGTAACTCAAGCTCTGCAAGAAGCACACTCAGGAGTATGTGGATCACATCAATCTGGACCAAAACTTCACTTTCACATAAAGAGGATGGGGTATTATTATCCAACCATGGTGAAGGATTGCTTAGATTATGCTCGGAGGTGCGATGCATGTCAATTTCATGTGAATTACATACATCAACAGCCAGAAGTATTGCACCCAACTATCTCATCTTGGTCATTTGACACTTGGGGATTGGATATTGTGGGACCACTGCCAAAATCTTCTGGTGGACATTTGTACATCTTGGCTGCAACATATTACTTTTCAAAATGGGCTAAAGTTGGCGCTCTCAAAGAAGTGAAGAAAGAGAATATTGCAAATTTTATCCAAGTGAATATCATCATCGATTTGGTATCCCTCGCTACATAATAACAGACAATGGCAAGAAATTTGATAACAAGCTAATGAACAAAATTTGTGATCTCTTTGGCTTCAAGCAGCGTAAATCTTCTATGTATCATGCTGCCGCCAATGGTCTTGCTGAAGCATTCAATAAGACTCTATGTAACCTCTTGAAGAAAGTTGTCTCCAAGTCCAAACGGGATTGGCATGAAAGAATGGAAGAAGTTTTGTGGGTATATAGGACAATATATCGTACACCAACTCAAGCAACACCATATTCACTTGCTTTTGGAGTTGAAGCAGTCATGCCACTCGAGTGTCAAATACCTTCCTTAAGGCATTCTATTCAAGAAAGGATCACTAAAGAAGAAAATGCTCAATTGCGTCTTGCTGAGTTAGAAGCACTTGATGAAAAGAGGCTAGAAGCCCAACAAAACCTTGAATGTTATCAAGCTCGTCTATCTTGTGCTTTCAATAAGAAGGTTCGCTTGTGGTGTTTCCAAGTTGGAGACCAAGTTCTCGCGGTAAGAAGACCCATCATTACTTCGCACAAGTCTGAGGGTAAATTTACCTCAAAGTGGGATGGACCATATGTCGTACAAGAAGCATATTCACATGGTGCTTACAAGCTTGTTGATACAGATGGCATAAGGATTGGTCCTATTAATGCGAAATTCCTAAAGAGGTACTACCCTTAAAGTAAGATGATGCTCCTTAAGGTATGAGCATAAATTGCATATTATTCTAGGCTCGCCATAGTATAAATTGTCTACGACACAACAAAAAAAATCACTCACTCCCCCAGAACTACGTTGTGACTTGATCCTCTTCATTGAGGTACGTAGGCTCTTAGAATATATCCTAAGTTTAGTTGCATGAGTGTCAAAAAACCACATGTTCTCACTCCATCTGTCACAAGACAGTCAAAGCGATAATTATTTTGTTTTATCTTTTGTCTCATCAAACTTTAGACTTGTACGAAGTATTGATTAGTCAATAGATGGGGGTAAACCCTTTTAAATATGAGTTTCTTTAACAACATGCTTGAAGTTTCTTAAAATTCAGCAAAGTATACAAACTGACGTCTTCAAATTCTTCAAGTCTGCAAGTTGAGGTCTTCAAATTATTTAAGTCTGTAAGTTGAAGTTTTCAAATTCTTAGTCTCAAATCAATAACATTTTCAAGTTGAAATCTTCAAATTCTTCAAGTCTACTAGATGAAGTCTCAAATCAATCAAGTTTGAAACTTGAAGTCTTCAAATCAATCAAGATTGTAAGTTGAAGCATTCAAATTATTCAAGTCTGCAAGTTGAAGTTTTCAAAGTCTTGACCACTAAATTACCTTCCTTAAGGTGGAGATGCGTATCCATCCTCTTTTCACCTTAAGGATGCCATAAAGTTACCTTTCTTAGGGCGGGAATGTGTATATATCCTCTTTCGCCTTAAGAATACCATAAATTACCTTTCTTAGGGCGGGGATGGGCGGGGATGTGTATCTATTCGCTTTCGCCATAAGAATATCATAAAGTTACCTTTCTTAGGGCAGGGATGTGTATCTATTCACTTTCGCCTTAAGAATACCATAAATTACCTTTCTTAGGGTGGGGATGTGTAACTATCCACTTTCACCTTAAGAATACCATAAAGTTACCTTTCATAGAGCGGGGATGTGTATCTATCCGTTTTTGCCTTAAGAATACCATAAAGTTACCTTTCTTAGGGCGGGGATGCGTATCTATCCACTTTCGCCTTAAGAATACGATAAAGCTACCTTTCATAGAGCGGGGATGTGTATCTATCCATTTTTGCCTTAAGAATACCATAAAGTTACCTTTCTTAGGGCGGGGATGCGTATCTATCCACTTTCGCCTTAAGAATATCATAAAGTTAGCTTTCTTAAGGCGGAAATGAGTACTCATCCCTTTGTTTCATAAGACTACCTTCTCCACGGATCATCCTTTGAAGCCTACCTACAAAAAAATGGGGGAAGACAACACAAAGGAAACACTAGTAGATGAGAAATTGTTGCCTATCAAGACGTTTGAGACTTGAAAGTCATGCTAAGCTAACTAGGTTAGACTTGAGACAATATTTTCTTGGTGATAATGAAGCCTTTGAAGTATAATTTCAAGCTATCACAACCCTTTTTGGTGACGATGTGCTGACATTCAGATATAAAGTATCTTTTTGAGGCAATAAAAATCTGAAATCAGCTACATGACAAAATTTAAAGTTAACTTCAAAAAATCATCTAGAAAGATTTTGAAGGTATTAAATCTTGAATTTCAGATATGTTGTAGACCTTTGTGTCTAGATTTGAAATAATTAAGCGGCTTGTGATTTTGTCATTCCTACATCAAGGCACAAGAGTTTTAGTAAAGCCACACAAATCTAAAATTTTCATCATGATAGAATTTAAAGTTAACTTCAAAAAATCATCTAGAAAGATTCAGAAGGTATTAAATCTTGAATTTCGTATATGTTGTAGACCTTTGTGTCTAGATTCGAAATAATCAAGTGGCTTGTGATTTCATCGTTCCTACATCAAGATACGAAAATTTTAGTAAAGCCGCACAACTCTGAAATTTTTAGCACGACAGAATCTAGAGCTAACTTCAAAATATCATCTAAATAGATTCTGAAGGTATTAAATTCTGAATTTTGGATATGTTAGAGATCAAGAAGTCTAGTTTCTGAAAAATCGAACCGTCCATGATTTCAATTTTTCTACATTGAGATATGAATTTTCTACGACATACTGGTCAAGCTGTAAAAAAAGTGACGAAAATCAGACCAAAGGATGAAGACTACCTTGAATTATGCCCCTTTCGTCATAGGCTCGTGGATTACAATCTGTAATGGAAGACAAAATTGTGTATACAATGTGTCTATTTATAGATGTCATGTTGTGGAGATAAAATATTTCTCCTAGTTCAATTACAATTCCTTTTTTGGCTAGCACAATAGAAAAGGACATGAATTTGAAATTGAGTGAGACTACAATTCCTAGTTCAACTACATTTTGAACTTAAATGGTATCATAAAATCCCTCTCCTAGACTAATAGCAATTCTTTTTGGGCTATGCTAAAGTAATTGACGGAAATACAGTCCTAGTCAAATTGGTTTTCCTATTGCTTTTTAACAAGCATTTATTTGCCTCCTATCTAATTGGCCAAATATATGTTTGGAAGTGGTAGACTCACGTGCCCACTCAAATTACATGTATTGGAGTCAGACAATAAATTAAACATTGCATGAGCATGGTAAGTAAATTATTATTTAATTAATACTTCAAGTCTAGTCTTCAGAAGATAAAATATCTCGACAAGACTTGAAGTAGGGCATTTGTAATCATTTAAAATTTAAAAAATATCAATTTATAAAATGATTTGAATTATATTAATGAATCATTAATATATTAGTCTAAATAAATATTATGAATTAATATAATTGAATTAATTATTTATATTCAATAAATATAAATTTAATTAAGGCTCGCTCCATAAAATACATATGTCATGTCACTTAAATCTGATTGGCTAAAGGGAATCCTATTCCAATTGCAACTCCCCTATTTTAAAACTATAAAGAACCAAGAATTCGAACAAGAAGCTAGAGAAAAATCGTGGATCAAAAACCACAATTTCTAAACGTTCAAGAATTCAAGAATTCCAGAATTCAAGTGTTCAAGTTCGAGATTTGAAGAAGTCAAGATCAAGTTCAAGAACGATCAAGATCAAGACCACCAGATTCAAGATCAAGCTCGGAGCCCTTGAATTCAACTAGAAAGTCAAGATCAAGATCAAGTCTAAGTCCAAGTTCAAGTTTAAGTTCAAGATCAAGATCAAGATAAAGATCAAGATCAAGCTCAAGAGCCCTTGAATTATATTTGAAAAGGCAAATTCAAAGGAATTTGTTAATGATACAAAATATTCACAAGATCAAAACAAATCAAGTAGCAAATCTTGCTCAATCAAAATCCTATGAAAGCAACAGTCAAATAAGATTAGTGATAGTAATTGATTCTGATATCAGATCACTTGATTTTAGGGATTATATGAAATTGTAGTTGTCGATATATATATACATGTACTCTACAGTAAATAAATGGAGTTCTTATTCTCACATATCAAGTCTTTTACCTAGTATCAAATATAGCCTTTGCTTAACCGAAACTTGATCATACCTCTCTTTTCTTCCTTTCTCCATGGATACTGATCCAAAGTAACCAGACATCTTATCTTGTGCTACAGTCACCAACACTCTCAACATAACATTACATTTGGGTGAGGTTCTTGTATGCATCAATGTTGCTGCACAATTACCATTGAAACTGACTTCCACCAACTTTGTTTCGCAGAAAGCCTAGTTACACTCTCTTCTCATCGGATACAATCTCATGGAGTATAATAATGGCTCCGGACAAGTTCCTGATGATGAAATTAGTTTTCAGATAAGACAAGACAAATTAATCCTTCATTCCATCTTGGCCTCGATTTCAGAGGCTATTGTACCATTCATAGCCTCTTCCAAGATTCTCACCATGCTTGGACAATAATCCAAAAAACATATGCAAACAAATCTAGATCACGAATCATGTCTCTTAAACAGCGCCTCTCTGTGATTCAACGAGGTGAACAAACAATATCTGAATATCTTCAGCAGATTCGTACTATTGCAGTCATCCTTGCTCTTATTGGTTTGCCTATTTTACAAGATGATCTCATTCTCTACACCTTTAATGGAATTGGCCCTGATTACAAGGAAATAGTTGCTCCTATTAAGGCCTATGATACATGCATCTCATTTGAATATCTTCGTGACAAACTCACACAGTTTGAATCCTATTAGGCCAAGTCCAAATCTATGGGTTCTGATGTCTTCATTGACACAGTGAATGCAACAACCAACTCATGTCAACTACAACACAGCAATAGAGGTTCCTACTCTAATCATAATTAGCCGGCCATGTCTCACACAAATTTGGGACAACATGGGGGAAATTAGAGATCTCACAGGTCTCGTGTCATTTGTCAATTGCTTGAAAAGCCTGGGCATGTTGGAAAGAAATATTACAGAGCCAAAGAAATCATACTTGGAACTTTGACAGCAAATAATACAACTGTCTCTACTCCAACAACTCAAGGATGGTTAATGGATTCAGATGCTTCACACCATGTCACTTATGACATTCAAAACTTATCCCTGTCTTTGGATTATGATGGCCCTGATGAAGTGCAAATAGGCGATGGCTCAGGTTTGCATATTACACATATTAGTACATCCAAAATAAATTCCTCCTCAAACACATTACACCTTCGCAATGCCCTCTGTGTCCCAAGTATTAAATCTAATCTGATTTTTGTTGGCAAATTCTGCAAAACTAACAAAGTGTCTGTTGAATTTTTTCCGCAATATTTCTCTGTGAAGGATCTCAACACTAGGGAGGTCGTGCTACAAGGACAATATAAAGATGATGTATATGTTCTTCCAACGTCATCCCCACCTACAGTTCACAACACCATTAGAGCACATCGTTGATTGGCATCGTCATCTTGGAAATCTTTCAGATAGGATTCTTCATCACATCATCCATACCGACTCTATACCATTGTCATCATCATCTCTTAAGTCAAAGTCATGTGTCTCGTGTGCTTGTAATAAAAGCCATCGACTTTCATTTCAGTCTACTCTTCGGAGTTCATCATCCTTAGAGTTGTTTTTCAGTGATGTATGTGGCCCTGCCCCAGTTGAATCTATCGACGGTTTCAAATATTATCTCATTTTTGTTGATCACTACTCTAAGTATATATGGGTTTACCCGTTGAAGAGAAAATCATATGTCACCAACTTGTTTCCCAAATTCAAATCGTTGGTTGAAAAACACTTCGAAAAACCAATAAAAACTCTCTTCACTGATGGTGGAACTAAATATCTTAAACTCAAAGAGCTTTTTGCCACTCATGGAATAAGTCATTTAACATCTCCACCATATACTCCACAACACAATGGCTATGCCAAAAGGAGACACCGTCAAATAGTTGAAACTAGGCTCACTCTTCTTCACCAAGCTTTTGTACCTCCATCTTTCTGGTTGCATGCTTTTCAAGCTACCACTTATCTAATTAATCGTCTACTTACCCCGACATTTGACTATCAATCCCCATTTCAAAAGTTGTTTGGTATTACTCCTAATAGAACCAAACTGCGTGTCTTTGGATGTCTTTGCTTTCCTTGGTAGCGTCTTTATGCAAATCACAAACTTGAGCCTCACTCTAAGCCATGCATCTTTATTGGTTACTCCTTAAATCAAAGTGCCTACAAATGTTATGAACCTGTGTAATAAAAGATCTTCTTTTCTCGGCATGTTCAATTTATGGAGTCCACATTTCCATATTCCTCGCAAATGTTACTATCTTCCTCTGTCCATTTTCATGGAATGCTGCATCAAATTCTGCCACTCATTTCACTCTACGAGTTCCCTCATCTGTAAAAAGGCCTTCACCTTTGCCCGTGCCTTCACCGTTTCCAAATGTGGACACTGTCATTTCTTCTCCTCCGTGTAGAGAATCTCCCCAAGGAACTTCAGATCCTTCACTGTCTTCTCCACCCTGTCAAACAAACACTCATCTACAATAAGGTCCCACGCGTAACCATCCCATGACCACACGGTCTCAAAACAACATTTATAAACCTAAACAAGCCTTCACCACAACAAAATATCCCATTAGTTCCTCCATTGAGCCATCATGTGTTACACAAGCTATTAAAGATCCTAAATGGAGAGCAGCAATGTTAGAAGAATTTAATGCTCTTGTTAAAAATAGTACATGGGAACTTGTCCCTTGTCAACCTCACTTTAATGTCATTGTTGTAAGTGGATTTTTAGGATAAAGCTAAATACTGATGGAACTATTAGCCGCTATAAAGCACGTCTAGTTGCTAAAGGCTTTTATCAAAGACCCGTGCTTGACTTTCATAACACATTCAGTCCTATTATTAAAACAACTACCATTAGAGTAGTCCTATACATTGCCTTGCAACTTGGGTGGAAGATTAGAGCAACTTGATGTCAACAATGCTTTCCTTCAAAGATCATTGCAGAAAGAAGTCTATATGAGTCAACCACCTGGGTTTGTTGACTTTACTAGACCATCTCACATTTGTAAGCTAAAGCAAGCAATTTATGGTTTAAAACAGGCACCTAGAGCTTGGTATCATGAACTGAGCAAATTTATTCTCTCTCTTGGCTTTGTTCAGTCTCAAAGTGATACATCTTTGTTTATCTATGCACATGGTTCTGTCCTTCGCTATTTCCTGGTGTATGTTGATGACTTACTGATTACAAGAAATTCCAATCAGTTGCTGGAACAACTTGTTTCCACTCTCTCTACACGGTTCTCCTTAAAAGATCTGGATAGCTTACATTATTTTTTAGGGGTTGAACTCATCCCAAAAACCAGGGGCCTCTTTTTGTCACAACTCAAGTATATCAGGGACATTCTTGACATATTCGATTTGAGTGCTGCTAAACCTGTTGCATCCCCTATGTCCACTTCAGTTGAATTAAAATTGAAAGATGGAATTTCTTTGATCGATGCCAAATCTTATCGGTAGTTAGTTAGCTCCTTACAATACCTTAATCTCACCCGCCTTGATATTTCTTACAGTGTTAACAAATTGTCTCAGTTCATGTAGAATCCTACCACAACACACTTGCAGGCTCTTAAGCGAGTGTTACGCTATCTTAAAGCAACATTTACCATGGTCTTCATCTCAAACATGACTCTCCATTGATGCTTTGAGCCTTTTCTAATATAGATTGGGTAGGGAATTTGGACTACCGTAGCTCTACATCTTCCTACATTGTCTACCTAGGCAGTAATCCTATTTCTTGGAGCTCATAGAAGCAAAAAACTATAGCTCGTTCTTCCATAGAAGAAGAGGAGTATAGAGCTGTTGCCTCTATTTCTTTTGAACTTACTTGGGTTCAAGCCTTACTTCATGAACTACATCAGTGTCCATCCTCAACTCCCACCATCCTATGTGATAATATTGGCACAACTTATGCTTGTGCCAATCCCGTCTTTCACAGTCGAATGAAGCATGTTTCTATTGATTTCCATTTTGTCCATGATAGGATTGCCAAGGGGTAGCTACGCGCTGTCCATGTATCCATGAAAGACCAATTGGCAGATGCACTGACTAAAGCACTCTTCAAACAAAGGCTTGAGTTTCTTCGATCCAAGATCGGCGTATTTGATGGATCCTCTGTCTTGCGGGGGCATGTTAATGATACAGAATATTCACAAGATCAAAACATATCAAGTAGCAAATCTTGCTCAATCAAATCCCATGAAAGCAACATTCAAATCAGATTGGTGATAGTAATTGACTGTGATATATCAGATCACTTGATTTTAGGGATTATATGAAATTGTAGTTGTGTATATATATACATGTACTCTACAATAAATAAATGGAGTTCTTATTCTCACATATCAAGTCTTTTACACATAGAGATTGTAACACTCATACTTGAAATAATAAAACGATTGTTGCATAATTTTTTCGTTCTTGATTATTGTTTTCTCGACGCGAATTTTATTGTATACAGAAAATTCTAAAGAAATTAAGACAAATTTTATTTCAAAGAAAAATTTTCCTTTTTTTTTCTAGCTACACGTTATTTTTCTGTTTTTTTTTTCATTTATTTATTTATTTTATTTATTTTTTTCCTTATTTTTTTTTAAGTAATCTGTTACTTCTTCCTTTTTTTTATATACTTTTTTTTTTTGTTTTTGTTCTCTTGCACGTTTCCTTTTTTTTTTTTTTTTCTTACTTTCTTCTCCATACTTTTACTCTTTTTCTTTAAAAAAAAAATTCATTATATTTGCGTTTTGTTCATTTTCTTTTTTTTTTTTTTTTTATTTTTTGTACCATTATATTTTTAATTATTGTTATTATTATTACATTCTGTATGGTTTTTCCTTTTTTTTAAAAAAAAAAAAAACGTTTCTTCTTTTCTGCTTCTTTCTAATTCAATTTTTTTTTTGTTTTCAAACAAAATATTTTCTTCTCCTCCGATTCTGTTATCTACCTCTTTTTCGTATCCTCTTTTTTTTTTAAATTTTTTTAATAATGAATTCCTAAAACTCATATTTCCTCTCGCTCTTTACCTGAGATGCGATCACTAAAACTTTTAATTCTAATTAAAAGGTTACGAGATGGCTTAATTAATTCTCGCGAATCTAATATTTCAATCTCTTAATCACTTTTATTAGTAATCAAATATTCAATCAATTAAATAACAAGCAATCAACTAACTGCATGGATTATCATATAGTTATCACAAACAAAACATGACAATGTCTTCTTAAATTACAAAAAAAAAAAAAAAAAACATAATATGAGGCTAACGTAAAAAAAAATATAAACAGGGGATATTGTTCAAGAAGAATCTATCAGTTTCTTAACTATATAAGTTTTTCTCATTTGATGTCCTTCAAATCTTTTTACTTCTAGGTAATTCGGAGGCAAGAAAGATACATGGACCTACTTTACTTAAAGATATTTGGAGGCTTCCTCTAGGGAAAATAATTGATGTGCCATTTAATAGTCGCAACCAATCTATTTGAAAAGAGGGTCAAAAGCTTGCTAGCTTTCTAGGAATTATTGCAAGAACTCCAGAACTAACACCTCTACATGTAGATGATTGGAGAAATTTCGACAATGAGGAAAAGAAGAAATTGTTGGATTTTGTGAGGGTATGGTGTAGTTGTTATTATTAAGTAAGCAGACTCTGTTATACATGATGTTATTTTCTAAATGTTTTCTTTTACTTTTTTAGAAGAAGTTCACTATCCCAAAATGCGGAGAAGGCCGTCTTAAAGTCGCTAGGAAAGAAATGGAAAGATGACAAATGCCAATTAAAAGGTGACCATATTCAAAAGTATAAGACTCAAGACGCTTTGCTGAAAAATAGACCAAGTCGTATACCGAGAGATCAATGGAGTGGTCTTGTCTCTTATTGGCTTTCCGACAAAGCTAAGGTATCAACAAATCTTCATAGTGTTTAGAGTTTTGTTATGCTCAATTTTTATTTATCAATCATAAGATATCGCTTTATTTTTTCAATGACAGAGAACGTACCCAAGCAAATAGAAACAATAGGTCCAAGCAAAACATGCCTCACACGGGAGGATCCAAAAGTATTTCTACATTGATGTATGAGAAGGTAAACCTATTGAAACTACAAACTATAATATTTTACCCCTTTCTGTCATATACATATGACATCAATTTTATTATATTAGGTTGAAAATGGTGTAGAGCCTCATGAGCAGAAGTTTTCTTATTAACTCATAAAAAACGCGCGGACGGTAGACCATTGGATGATGATTCTGCCAAAGTAATTGTAAGATTTCTTTTTTCTTTTATTTTCTATATCGGGAAATATTTAGAAAAAAAACTTAAAGGAAAATAAATGAATTCAAAACTAGATTTAATAAGTATTCTGTGGCCAGGACATGATAAACAAAAAGATGAGCAATAGTGAGGGACCTACTGACCAACCTCCTCATCGTGTTGCTTGGAAAGGTGATGTGTATTCCCAAGTGTTGGGAAATGAAAGAAGTGGATATGTTCGTGGTTTAGGACTTGGTCCCACTCCTTTTGTTCTATGGGGTAGCAGATCTTCCTTTGGAAATATTGATCAAGAGGATTCATCTAATGAAGTTGTACAATGGCTAGAACATGATATTACTGAATTAAAGGCAAAACAAAATGAAGAAATGAATCTGATGACGCAAAATCAGGATAATATGCAATCAGAATTACTTCAAATGAGACAATTGATGTGCAAATATGCTCCTGATGAATGCATGCCTCAAAATATCAATGGCACCTCAAGTGGAACTTGATAACATAAGTTTTAAACATTTTAATAAAATTTAATCGTAATAAGAATATTTATTAACTAATGTGTTAATATTTATCAGATCCCCGATGTCAATAATGTCCATGGACAAATACCGCAAACAACAGGTATTAGTTGCTTATGCTTCTTTCAAGCATTTTAAACTTTTTCAAATGGATGTAAAAGGTGCTTTCTTAAACAGCTTTATTAAGAAAGAAGTTTTTGTCAAACAGCCCCTCGGGTTTGAAAATCCTTCTTACCCTGACTTTGTTTATAAACTTTCCAAAGCACTTTATGGTCTCAAACAGGCCCTAAAAGCCTGGTATGAGAGATTAAGTACCTTTTTACTACAAAATAATTTTCAGAGGGGGAAAATCGATACAACTCTTTTTACTCAAAGATCTGGCTTATATATTCTTATAGTACAAATTTATGTGGATGATATTATATTTGGAAGCTCTAACTCTTCTTTGTGTGAGAACTTTGCAAATCTAATGAAAGGAGAATTTTAAATGAGCTTAATGGGAGAACTTTAATTCTTCCTTGGATTACAAATCAAGCAATCGACTAATGGAACTTTCATTAGTCAAACCAAATAGACCAAAGAGCTTATTAAAAAATTTGGACTTGAAAAAGGTAAAGCCTTGGGAACTCTTATGAGTCCTTTCACGTGTCTCGAAATAGATGCGCCAGACAAAGATGTGGATGAAAAAATGTATTGTGGAATGGTTGGATCTCTACTTTATCTCACTGCAAGCAGACTAAATATCATGTTCATTGTATGCAAATGTGCACGTTTTCAAGCTACTCCAATAGAATCTCATCTCATTGCAGTAAAGCGAATCATCCTCTATCTGATTGGAACTACTAAACTAGGGTTATGGTATCCTCACTCTTCTCATTTTGATTTAATTGGATATTCAGATGCTGACTTTGCAGGTGATAAAAATGATAGAAAAAACACTAGTGGTACTTGCCAAATTCTGGGTCAATCCCCAATTTCATGGCACAGCAAAAAGCAAATCTCCATTCTTTATCCACCACGAAATCAAAATATCTTGCAGTTCAGTTATTCTATGCTAATCTCTGTGGGTCAAGCGATAGTGATGAGTAGGAAACTCTTGTATTAGGAAATCGTTTGTTCATTAATGAACTGTTGTTTGAAGATGTTTTTGGAACAAAATATTTTATTGTTATTTCGTATATGAATGGTTCCTAGCCTGATGATTTGGAACTAAATTTTTTGGTGTTATTTCGTATATGAATGGTTCCTAGCCTGATGATTTTGAGGTAACCTTGGAAGGTGCCAAGATCGCCATAGCTGAACCTGATGCACATTTATTTGAATTTGGCCCTTTATCTCTCTGTTTTGAACATCATATATTAGCGCATATTATTGCTACCTCTCTGTTGCCCAGGAAGGGCTCTCTGAGCAACATCTCCAACATAGATGTGTTTGTACTCTATTGTCTTCTTAAGAAATATCGAATTAATTGGGCCAATTGGTTTAAGGAATATATGTGGAAAAGTGTTGAGGAATCAAGTCCATCTGCAATTTTGCCATATAGTTGGCTCATCTCTTGAATACTGGTGGTAGACTCATTGATCTCTCCATGTTCAAACCTACTGTGATCAGGGCCACCTATGACTCTCGTACGTTTTCTAGCATGGGCTATGTGGAAGTAGGAAACAGATAGGTTAAGAAGGACTCCATCCAAAACGGGTTGATGTTGCCAAGCCAACCAAGATCTCTGTAGAGTCAGCTGCTCTCTTCCTTTAGGACTCTAACGAACTGAAAACTCGCATCATGGCTGTGGAACGAGGACTGGAAACTCTTCATGATGCCGTTGAGAAAGTGTTTCAACTTCAGAAGGATACCAACACTGATAGAGGTAAGCTTCATATTGCAATGACAGGGATAAAACTAAAAGGTATCGCAACAGTTAACAAGCGGATCAGACAAGTCGATTCTCTTAAGTGTGGAGTCGACTCTTCCAACAATGAGCTTGCCATCTCTATTCATAATTCCTACTCCAGGCTTCACACAAACCTCAACATATCAGGGAAGTCTTATTATCTCTCTATGTTTATACAATTAGTTGTCATTATCAAAAAGGGGGAGATTGTTTGCCTCATATAATCGACAAGTTTTAATAATGACAATACTTAACTAACTCATCACATGGTGTAGGAAAAGAACGAGATACATCAAAAATTCTCTTAATGAAGGAAAGTAGATGATTTGCTGATTGAGCCACTTAAGAAAGAAAATATTTTCTCAATCAATCAAGAGGAACAGCTCGCAGGAATCAAAGGATAGATTCAAGGGGATTGGACTAGGCACCACATCAGTGTTTTGAACTAGTATAAAACATCTTATGTCTATTACTTTCAGTATCTTATCTTGTTTTATACTGTGGAACTAACTTGCAGGTGAGTCGACTACTCCTCACAGGAAGTCGATTGAAAGAATTTAATCCAGCCCCCCTCCTCTTGAATTTCAAGAATAGGGTAAGGTATTGAGTTCTTGAGATTGACATATAGATGAGACTGAAAGGAGATTTTATGAAAGGATGCTATGAGATCGAAAGAAGATTGGTATCATTGAATGTCATGACCCAAAGTACACTTTAGATGTGACATGGAATATAAGACCCCGAGAGGCCCTACATAAGCCCCTTAGTATACATCATACAAGATAATAAAAACAAGAGAGTTTAAAAGTAGCATTTCATATAAAAGAGTTTGACACAAAATAGTGGAAGACTAACATAAGTCTCAAAGCCATCTATTACGTCAAATGACTGATTGGGATGTAACCCATACATCACATACAATATCCTAAAGATAAAAAAACATGAAACCAATAAAAGAACTTTAGGCCTACAAACATGAGAACTCAATAATCTTAAAATCTCAAAGAGTGGTCACTAGCCACGAGTACGTGGAATAGGAGCATCGAACCCTACATTAGTGAAACAATGTAGGAAAAAGTATGCTCTAGTACATGGAATGCTCCAAGTATGATAGAAATTCATAATATTTATGG
Source organism: Solanum bulbocastanum (assembly GCA_037074985.1). Classification (NCBI taxonomy): domain Eukaryota; kingdom Viridiplantae; phylum Streptophyta; class Magnoliopsida; order Solanales; family Solanaceae; genus Solanum; species Solanum bulbocastanum. The sequence goes on along the minus strand of CM073605.1, from coordinate 18,849,586 downwards.
AATCATGCTAACATAACATACAATGACCAAGCTAAATCATTAAGTAACATTGTAATACTCCGAAAATTAGTAGACTTAACTAGAGCTTGACATTATGGTTAGAGCCTTGAACGTACCTTCCTGCACCTTAAAATTCATGTGTTAGTGTTAGAATGTTAAGGTCTATACCCCAAGGACCAACCCTAGGTCCTTGAGGAAAAGCCTCAAGGAGGCTACCTGGCAGTGACCCACGGAGGGCACCCAAGCCTGGTGGGTCAGCCCACGCCCCATAGATGGAAGCCAGCTCCCAAAACAAGCCCCAGACACCGACCACTCTTCACTAGCATGGGTCATGGGTTCATCCACGGTGCGTAGGTGAGGGGATCGTGGGTCACAGCTGGAAGGCAGTTTTTTGGAGTTAGTTGAGGGTTAGTTTAGGGTTTTCCATAATTAACTATTAAGTGACATCATTTTGTATTATTTTGGACTAACTATATAAGTGTTTTAAGCCGCTAAACTAAGCCATCTAAATCATAACTACCAACTTCCTAAATCTAAATCAATTTCCCCCAAAATCTTCTCTCTAGAATTCCAAGGAAGAAAAAGAAGAAGATCAAGCTAAGGTTTGAAGTAGAGGCCTTTTCCACTCAATTTCGTGATAATTCTTCATTGAGGTATGGTAGTCTTTGATCCATGGATAGTTTTCATCATGGAGTCCCTCCAAACACAATTTCAAACTAGTAAATTCCCCAAAAAGATAGGGTTTTACTTCAAGTCATGGATTTTTTTTTCAAAAATGTTTTAATTGATTTAATTAATTTATATTATGATTGAATTATTGTTTTCCTATGGTATTATGATGAAATCTCCCAAGAATCCATGAAATCCCATATTTCCCAATTTATGCCTTTGTGATGTGGTGGGGTGACTTGATGAAGAAATAATACTATGAGATTATCCTTATAGTAATTTAGCTAATTGAATCATGTTATTATCCATATCTAATGTTGTAAATCTATATTTATTGGATGGAAGATAATCATTGCAAGAAGGGTAAACATTAGAATTATACATGATTGTAGACTCATTGTATATGCTTTATAAACATGATTATAATCTAATTGTTGTGTTGATTGAAATTTCATTCTCATAAACACAAAATGAACGTGATGTGAAAGTTCTTCCCACAATATGATGATTCTAAGGTTGAAAGTCCATTCTCACCTATTGAGTCTATGAGCTATTTTGTAAATTGTGTTGGATGAAGGGTAAGGCACTCCTTCATGCATGTAAACTCAATTCAAGACTAAACATGTAATTGTGGGAAGTAATGCTTAGCACTGAGTGGATATTGAATATGAGATAGAGGCTCTCCCGTTAAGAAAAGTCGGGTATCTAAAGGTAATCTCATGAGATGGAAGCTCCTCCGTTAAGTAGGTTTGGGGTTTCTTGTAATAATCTCCTTATCCTATAACTATGTGACCCCATAGGTCATTTAGCGAGTGGATCTACCTAAAAGCTAATGCATTTTAGTTCTACCTTAGGCAAGTAGGAGACCTCTTTTCGGTGTGGGGCATGACACCGGATTCCATGTTAAGCTCACATGGTCTATGTCGGTTAAGTCTTATTCCCAAAGTAATAAAGAAGATGAATTATTAACTATGATTGTTCAAAAAGTTTTACTTAGCATGGGTAAGATTATGGGATCTTACTTATGCATGGCACAAGTAGACTTTGAGGGTATTCATAGCATGTTTCCATTATGATGTGATGATCTATACATTGAATATGCTCATGACTTATGTTTTCACACTAATTTTCATGATGATTCTCAAACTTGGTAAAGTACATGCTTTTCAACTAAAATGTCCCTTTTTAGCATATTTTTATGGTTTTGTGCATGACTATCATACTTAGTGGAATCTTTGTACTAACCTATATTCTTGTACATTTTCTCCAAAGTGTAGGTTCTGGTTCTGAAGATAATTAGCTCTTGGTTCAAGCTTGGATTGACTATTCTCCTTGCATGTGATGAGTCCTCATGATTCGAGGATAGGACATTTCATTTTGAGTTCTTTTTAGTACTTTTTCCTTTCGGATTATGTTGTTGGGGTTGTGACCATTTTTTGACTCATGAATTGTAATTAATGGCTAAATGAGACAAGTTAGACTTCTGCTTTCCTTTTATAAAGACTATTGAACTTAACTGTGTTTTTTTTACTCTTTATTGTTCTATTACTTTATGTCATGACATTCTAAGTGGCTTACATGGAGCCTTATAGGGTTCTATGTGCCTTGTTACGTCTAGGGGGTAGCCTTGGGTCATGACAAACTTGGTAATCAGAGCACAAGATTTAGAATGATTCTAGGATGATATATCATAAGCCACGTCGATTAGAGTCATGTTCATGAGTGTGAAGTGTTCCACTTTTATGAATGAGGGTCTATAAGATGTTAGGAAATTTCACTTTCTTCATTATTCATAAGTTGTGCCTTAGAGTTTAACTCTATAAAAGTCACTCTGCTAATCCTTCTCTTGTGTCTTCAAGAAATGAATACACGACGGGCTACGCAAGAAGAGCGGATGGTGACAATGTGAATAAGAAAGATTTTCAAGGTAATTAAGCTCCTCAAGTCAATCAAGCTCCGATTAATCCTCCGGCTATGACGGATGTGGAGATTAGGTCAACTTTTCTAACATTGGCCCAAGCTATGATGACCTAAGCCAATAGAGATGTTGGGCCTCGTGTGAACCCTAATATGAATTCCACAACTTCTAGATTGAGGGATTTTTCTAGGATAAACCCTCCCAAGTTACTTGGTTCCAAAGTGGAAGAGGATCCCCAAAGGTTTATCGATGAGATTTGAAAGGTGCTTGATGGTATAGGGGTGTCTTTGGAGGAGAAGGCGGAGCTAGCCGCCTACCAACTAAAAGATGTGGCTCAAGTTTGGTACGATCAATGGAAAGGTGAGAGACCCGTAAGAGAGGGCCCGTTAGGATGGGATTCGTTTAAATCGGAGTTTTTTTATAGGCTCTTTCCCTTAGATTTGAGGGAACAAAAAATGCAAGAGTTCATAAACCTTCGACAAAGAGGTATGAGTGTGAAATAGTATGCTCTAAAGTTCACCCAACTATCCAAGTATGCTTCAACCATGGTGCTGGACTCAAGGGCTAGAACGAATAAATTTGTGATGGGAGTGTATGACTTGGTAATGTCGTTCGACAATGCTTATCACAAGTATGAATATTTCAAGTCTTATGGTCCATGCCGAACAAATTGAGGAGCAAAAATTCAAGAAAATGAATAGGGAGGTGAAAAAAGCTAGAACCGGTGATGGGAACTTCTCCAATGCTAAATTCGATGGGAAAGGTCGACAAAGGTTCAAACATAGATTTTCCAACCAAGGTTCATCTAGTGCTTCCCTAATGGTCAACAAAGATAGGGTGTCTAACCCTAAGCCTCAAGGAGGTTATGACAAGGGAACTACTATGGAAAAGCCTACTTGTGCAAAATGTGGAAAGAAACGTTAATGGTAAATGTCTAGCCGGTTTGCGTGTATGTTATGGTTGCGGTAAGAGTGGTCATCAATTGAAAAATTGCCCAACACTTACGGCCAAGGGGAGAGAAGACAAGCAAACTCCTCCAAGCGGTTCAAACTCCAATGCTCAAAAGCAAAACCACTTTTATGCTCTTCGATCCCGAGAAGACCAAGAGAGCTCCCCAGATGTGGTGACCGGTATGCTACAAGCCTTTTCTATTGATGTATATACCCTATTAGATCCCAGTGCCAATTTGTCCTTTGTGACACCTTTTGTGTCCATGAAATTTGAAATACTCCCCGAAGTGTTATTATAGCCTTTTTTGGTTTCTACCCTAATTGGTGAGTTTGTGGTGGCTAAGAAATTTTACAGAAGTTATCCTATTTCTTTGTCTCATAAAGTCACTTTGGTGGATTTAGTGGAATTAGACATGTTAGATTTTGATGTGGTTTTAGGTATGGATTGGTTGCATGCATTTTATGCCTTTATAGATTGTAGGACTCGGGTTGTTAAATTCCAATTTCTAAATGAGCCTATTTTAGAGTGGAAAGGAGGAAATTATATCCCTAGAAGTCAATTTGTTTCTTGTCTTAAATCTAGGAAAATGATCTCCAAAGGGTGTATTTACCATCTTGTTAGGGTGATGGATGTTGAGTTTGAAACCCCTTCTCTAGATTCGGTTCCAGTAGTGAATGAATTTCTGGATGTTTTCCCCGATGATTTACCCAGTGTTCCTCTCGAGTGGGAAATAAATTTTGGCATTGATTTTTTATCGGATACACAACCTATCTCCATTCCTCCTTATAGAATTGCTTCGTCCGAGTTAAAATAGTTGAAAGAGAAACTAAGGGATTTGTTAGACAAGGGTATTATCCGACTGAGTATCTCTCCTTGGGGTGCTCTATTTTTTTTTGTTAGAAAGAAATATGGGTCTTTTAGAATGTGCATCGACTATCGCCAATTGAACAAAGTGACCATGATGAATAAATATCCCCTTTCGAGAATCGATGACTTGTTTGATCAACTCCAAGGGCTAGCTATTTCTCCAAAATTGATCTTCGTTTGGGTTATCACCAACTAAGGGTGAGAGGGGATGATATACCCAAGATGTCTTTCCGAGATAGGTATGGGCATTATGAATTCCTTGTGATGTTATTTGGCCTAACTAATGCCCCGGTATCATTTATGGACCTAATGAATAAAGTGTTTAGGCAATACCTTAATATGTTTGTGACCGTGTTTATCGATGATGTTTTGATCTATTCGAGGAGTGAGAATGATCATATGGACCGTTTGAGGATTGTGTTGCAAGTCCTTAAAGACCACCAACTATTTGCAAAGTTTAGTAAGTGTGAGTTTTGGTTAAGGTCTGTAGCTTTCCTTGGTCATATTGTGTCAAGCAAGGGTATTGAGGTAGATCCTAAGAAGACGGATGCGGTTAAGAGTTGGCCTAGACCTCTAACTCCTTTCGATATTAGAAGCTTTCTGGGTTTGGTCGGTTACTATAGGAGGTTTGTTAAGGGGTTTTCCTCTATTGCTTCTCCGTTGATGGCCTTGACTCAAAAGAAAGCTAAGTTTGAGTGGTCGGAGGCTTGTGAGAAAAGCTTCCAAGAGTTGAAAGATAGACTTACTTCCACTCCGGTGTTGACCTTACAGGAGGGTATCGATGGTTTTGTTGTATATTGTGACACCTCTAGAGTGGGGTTGGGATGTGTCTCATGCAAAGTGGTAAAGTGATTACCTATGCTTCAAGGCAAGTTAAAGTCCATGAGAAGAATTATCCGACCCTTGATCTTGAATTAGCAGTGGTAGTATTTTCCTTGAAAATATGGAGACATTACTTGTATGGTCCATGTGGATGTTATCACCGATCACAAAAGTCTTCAATATGTGTTTAGCCAAAAAGACTTGAATCTCCAGCAAAGAAAGTGGTTAGAACTTTTGAAGGATTATGACATGAGTGTCCTTTACCACCCCGACAAAGCTAATATTGTAGAAGATGCACTTAGTAGATTATCCATGGGTAGTGTGGCTTATATAGAGGATGATAAGAAAGAGTTGGTTTGTGAGGTGCATAGATTGGCCCAGCTAGGTGTCCAACTAGTGGATTTCACCAAAGGTGGTTTCACGGTTCATAATGGCTCCGAACCGTCCATTGTGGTGGATGTGAAGTTTAAACAAGACCTTGATCCTATATTAGTTGAATTGAAAGAACCGGTACTCAAGAAGTCCGTTGAGGCTTTCTCCCGAGGGGGAGATGGGGTACTTAGGTACTAAGGTTGATTATGTGTTCCGGATGTGGATGGGTTTAGGGAGAAAATTTTAGAGGAGGCTCATAGTTCTCGATATTCTATTCATCCCGAAGCCACCAAAATGTACCGTGATTTACGAGAAGTCTATTGGTGGAATGGTATGAAAAAGGATATTGCGTGATTTATAGCCAAATGTCCTAATTGTCAACAAGTCAAGGTTGAGCACCAAAGGATGGGAGGTTTGTTGCAAGATATATAATTCCACTTGGAAGTAGGAAGAGGTGAATATGAATTTTATTGTGGGTTTGCCTCGTACTCGAAGGCAACATGATTCTATTTTGGGTCATTGTTGATAGGATGATAAAATCAGCCCAATTTATTCTCGTCAAGGTTTCCCTTTTGGCGGAAGACTATGCAAATTTGTATATAAGGGAGATAGTGAAGTTACATGGAGTTCCTTTATCCATTATTTCGGATCGGGGTACTCAATTTACTTCACACTTTTGTAATTCATTCCAAAAAGGGCTTGGTACTAAGGTGAAGCTTAGCACCGCTTTTCACCCTTAAATGGATGGTCAAGCGGAACACACCATTCAAACTTTAGAGGACATGCTGAGGGTGTGTGTTATAGATTTTAAGTGTAATTGGGATGACTACTTGCCATTAATAGAGTTTGCCTACAATAATAGTCACCACTCAACTATTGGTATGGCTCCTTTTGAAGCCTTGTATGGTAGGAGATGTAGGTCTCCGGTTGGTTTGGTTTGAGGTAAGTGATGTTGCTCTTATTGGTCCCAAATCGTTTTATGGGGCTATTGAGAAAGTTAGGCTAATTAGAGGGAGGTTAAAAACTGCTCAAAGTAGAAAAAAGTCTTATGCCGATGTGAGGATAAGGGATATAGAATTTGACGTTAATGATTTGGTCTATTTGAAAATCTCACCTGTGAAAGGTGTGACGAGGTTTGGCAAAAAGGGGAAACTTAGTCCCTGATATGTGGGCCCATATCAAATTTTGAAGCGTACTGGGAATGTTTCCTATGAATTGGACTTGCCAAATGAGTTGGCACCAGTTTATCCGGTATTTCATTTTTCTATGCCAAAGAAGTGTATTGGAGATCTGGTATCCATTATTTCCCTAGAAGGGTTGGGAGTTGATGAAATCCTTTCCTATGAAGAGGTCCCGGGAGAGATCCTTGACCGACAAGTCAAGAGATTGAGAAACAAGGAAATAGCTTCCGTAAAGGTTTTGTGGATAATTCATTTAGTTGAGGGTGCTACTTGGGAAGCCAAGGCCGATATAAAGTCCCGATATCCTCATCTTTTTCCTTCTACTCCTATTGAAGCTCGAGTTAATTAGTTCCTCTTGAGTTTTAGTGTTTGGGAGTCATGTGTGTTATATGAGTTTTTCATGATTTCCTTATGTTATGCATGTTCCTTGTGAAATTCATGTTAATGAGAAAATGAGTTTTCATGATTTATGTTCCTTATGTTATTGTACATTTAGTATAAGTTGCATATATTGATGAACATGCTTTAGTTTGCTTTGTGAGTAATCGCATATTGTCTCCATGATGTTGTGCTGAGAATTATTTAAGTTGGAGAAGTTAGTTCCTCCTAGAATTATGAGAAATATTAAGTTTCATGCATATTTGGGTTGTTAGATGTAGTACCTACTCCCTTGTGTTGCATTGATTATATTTTGAGATGGAGTTGATATTTCCTCCTTTGAATTGTGCATTATTTTTATGTTTCATGCATGATGGGCTGCTGGTCTTGAGTCTTTATTTCCGTAAGGTGTCTAGATCATCATTCGAGGATGAATGTTCCAAGGGGGAGATATTGTAACACTTCGAAAATTAGTAGACCTAACTAGAGCTTGACTTAGGGTTAGAGCCTTGAACGTACCTTCCTGCACCTTAAAATTCTTTTGTTAATGTTAGAACATCAAGGTCTAAACCCCAAGGAGCAGCCCTAGGTCCTTGTGGAAAAGCCTCAAGGAGGCTGCCTAACAGTGACCCATGGAGGGCACCCATGCCTCGTAGGTCAGCCCACGCCCCGTAGATAGGAGTCGTGGGTCAAACCTGCCAAACCAGCTCCCAGAACCAGCCCCAAACCCAGAACCATGCTTCACCAGCACCATTCGTAGGTCCATCCATAGTTTGTAGGTGAGGGGGTCATGGGTCACACTTGGAAGGCATTTTTTAGGAGTTAGTTGAGGGGTAGTTTAGGGTTTTCCATTTTAATTAACTATTACGTGATGTCGTTTTGAATTATTTTAGACTAACTATATAAGTGTTTTAATCCCCTAAACTAAGTCATCTAAATCATAACTACCAACTTCCGCCAAATCAAAATCAATTTCCCCCAAAATCTTCTCTCTAGAACTCCAAGGAAGAAGAAGATGATCAAGCTAGGGTTTGAAGCAGAGGCTTTTCCCCTCAATTTCGTGAGGATTCTTCCTTGAGGTATGGTAGTCTTTGATCCATTGATAGTTTTCATCCATGGAGTCCCTCCAAACACAATTTCAAACTAGTAAATTCCCCAAAAAGCTAAGGTTTTACTTCAAGTCATGGATTTTTTTTTCAAATAAGTTTTCATTGATTTAATTAATTTATATTATGATTGAATTATTGTTTTCTTATGGTATTATGATGAAATCTCCCAAGAATCCATGAAATCCCATATTTCCCAATTTATGCCTTTGTGATGTGGGTGACTTGATGAAGAAAGAATAATATGAGATTGTGCTTATAGTAATTTAGCTAATTGAATCATGTTATTATCCATATCTAATGTTGTAAATCTAGATGTATTGGATGTAAAGTGATCATTGACCCAAGAAGGGTAAACATGAGAATTATACATGATTGTAGACTCATTGTATATGCTTTATGAACATGATTATAATCTAATTGTTGTGTTGATTGAAATTTCATTCTCATAAACACATAATGAACATGATGTGAAAGTTCTTCTCACAATATGATGATTCTAAGGTTCAAAGTCCATTCTCACCTATTGAATCTATGAGCTATATTATGAATTGTGTTGGATAGAGGGTTAATACACTCCTTCATGCATGTAAACTCAATTCAAGACTAAACATGTAATTATGGTAAGTATTGCTTAGCACTGAGTGGATATTGAATATTAGATAGAGGCTCTCCCGTTAAGAAAGGTCGGGTCTCTATATGTAATCTCATGAGATGGAAGCTCCCCCGTGAGCTAAGGTTGGGGTTTCTAGTAACAATCTCCTTATCCTATAACTATGTGCCCCCATAGGTCATTTAGCTAGTGGATCCACCTAAAAGATAATACATTTTAGTTCTACCTTGGGCAAGTAGGACACCTCTTTTCGGTAGGGGGCATGACATCAGATTCTATATTAATCTCACATGGTCTATGTCATTTAAGGATTATTCCCAAAGTAATAAAGAAGATGAATTATTAACTATGATTGTTCAAGAAGTTTTATTTAGCATGGGTAGGTTTATGGGCACAAGTAGGGTATTCATAGCATGTTTCCATTATGATGTGATGATCTATACATTGAATATGCTCATAACTTTTGTTTTCACACTAATTTTCATGATGATTCTCAAACTTGGTAAAGTGCATGCTCTGCAACTAAAATTTCCCTTTTTAGCATATTTTCATGGTTTTGTGCATGACTATCGTACTTAGTTCAATCTTTGTACTAACCCATATTTTTCTACATTTCATCCAAAGGGTAGGTTCTATTTCTTAAGGCGATTTAGCTCTTGGTTCAAGCTTGGATTGACATTCTCCTTGCTTGTGGTGAGTCTTCATGATTCGATGATGGAACTTTTCATTTTGAGTTCTTTTTAGTACTTTCTCCTTTCGAATTATGTTGTTTGGGTTGTGACCCTATTTTGACTCATGAATTGTAATAGATGGCTAAATGAGACAAGTTAGACTTCTGCTTTCCTTTTATAGAGACTTTTGTACATAAATTTGTTTTTTTAGTCTTTATTGTTCTATTAATTTATGTCATGATATGCTAAGTGGCTTACATGGAGCCTTTCGGGGTTGTATGTGCCTTGTTATGTCTAGGGGATACCCTTGGGTCATGACAAACATGTTAGAAAACATAAGTCATGGCCAAGGTCAATGCAAGATAAACATCTTTAAAACATTTGAGATACTTTAAAAAGTAACTATAGTTCATTATTATGGGAAATTTACTGTTAACTAACATAGACCATGTGAGCTATAACATGGAATCCGGTGTCTATCCCACATCGTAAAGAGATTTCCTCACTTTCCAAGGTAAGAACCATAAACTTCTAGCTTAGGTGGATCCACTATCTAATGTCTCTAAGGCAACCTATGGTGGCATATACTTTTGGGATAGGGAGATTTCAGGTAGAAACTCGGCCTCAACTAGGGGAGAGCTTCCATCTCAATATTCTCTCGGTGCTAAGCATAAATCCCACAGAATAGTCATTAATCATAAGTTGTCTTATCATCTTAGGACAAGCATAATCACCACTTGTCTTATCATTAGAAGAACTCCTTAATCTTGATTCAACTTAGGTGAGAAAAACCTTTCAACCTTATGAATCCTTTATGTGAGAAAATCCTTTCACAATTATGATTTTGAGTAGTATGTGAGAAATCTTTTCACAATAACAACAACAACAACATCAATGTTTTACTCTCAAAGTAACCTTAAATCATTTTCATCACTTTCAAAAAGACCATGCATATCTTCATAAATTCATCTTTATCTTTCAAAAGCTTCATCATATGATCAATTCTACAAATCATGGGTCATGTATGGGTTCAAATGAATTCAATTTAAAAAGGTGGAATTATCTCAAAATTCATGCATAAAAAGGCATGAACCAATCAATTAGATCATAATTGAAAATAACCTATGAGATTGAATAAAAACCCTAATTTCAATTGGAGATTCTAGTATGCAAAATTTGAGAATTTTGGAACCCTATAGAGGAAACCACTCCATAGGTGAATACTATCATGCCTTGATTCCAAAATCTTGCAATTAATGGTGAATTTGGAGACCTGATCTTGAACCCTAGCCTTTTCCTTCAAGATTCTAGAGAGAGAAATATTGGGGAAGAACTTGATCAACATTTGGGATGTTAAGAGAATGTGTTCACTTGGGTAATTTGGGAGCAAAAACGTTTATATAGGGTTTAGGATCAAAGGAAAATTAAATAGTATTGGGTTAGAACAATTAGGAAAAGACCCAAAACCCTCTCTTAAAGTAAATGCCGAATCAACCTACGATTCATACCTACAGCCCGTAGGTCCACTTACACACCGTCCTGGTGATCCGTTGGTCAATTATTGGGACCCTAAAATCATCAAAATTTTGGTGGAACCCTAAGCACGGTTAGTATGTCCACTTACAGACCATACCTACCAATTGTACATCCCAACTTTGACCCTCAAAATTTTACTAAGTCTGGGCTCACCTACGAGGCCTACCTACAACTCGTACATGAAATGATAGACCGTCCTAGTGAGCCAGAAGGTGTTACAATAACTCCCCCTTAGGAACATACTTCCTCGAATGAGATTCACGATATCATAAGGAGTGTAGGAACTAGGTCTAACAGCTCAACATGAACACAATCATATAAATGCACATATCCAAGGAGGAAACATCAACTGAATGCTAAAGCATGCTCAAAACATCAATTCATAAGGTATACATGCAGCTTATACTCAATTGCCCAAAACACAAACAAATCTATCAAGCTAACTCATTTTTTGAAAAAAAATCAAGTTTTTCATGAATATGCATAAATGAGGAATCATGGAAATATTTAGGACACATGAAACCAAAAGAGTAAACCATGAAGGATTGTATACCTCAAGCTACAGTAGGGACGGAGGAAAGAGATAAGGATAGCGGGATATCATATCGGCCTCGACCTGCCAAGTAGCACCCTCAACTAACTAATTCCTTCAAAGAACCATCACAGAAATAACTTCCTTGTTTCCCAACTTCTTAACTTGTTGGTCCAAAATCCCAACAACAACTTCTTCATAAGAAAGATTCCTCTTAACTCCCAAACCTTCTAAGGTAACTATGGATGTCGAATCTCCAAAATATTACTTCAGTAGAGATACATTGAAAACTGGATGCACCGATGCCAAATCATTAGGCAAATCAAGTTCCTAAGAAACTTTACCTAAAAGCCTCAAAATCTGATATGGGCCCACATATCGGGGACTAAGCTTCCCTTTCTTCTCGAACCTTATCACATACTTCATGGGTGAGATTTTCAAGTAGGCCCAATCATGAACATCAAACTCAAGGTATCTTTTTCTAACATCGACATAGAAATTTTGCCGACTTTGAGCTGTTTTTAACCTTTCTCTAATAAGTCAAACTTTATCCATAGCTGGATGTACCAACTCGGGACCTATCAAAGAAAATTCACACACTTCAAACCAACATATAGGATATCTACACCTCCTACCATAAAGAGCCTCAAATGGAACCATACCAATGTTGGAATGATAGTTATTGTTGTACGTAAACTCAATCAAAGGCAAATGATCATCCCAATTACCCTTGAAGTCAATTACACAAGCTCTCAACATATATTCCAAAGTTTGGATAGTACGCTCCGATTGTCGATTAGTGTGCGGATGAAAGGTTGTACCAAGGTAACATGAGTACCAAGACCCTTTTGAAAAGATTTCCAAATCGAGAAGTGAATTGGGTACCATGATTGGAGATAATGGATAAGAGCATTCCATACACCCTAACTATTTCCCTCAAGTACAACTTAGCATAGTTCTCCGCCGAATAAGAAATCTTGACGAGAATTAAAGGAGTTGATTTCTTCATTCGATCTATAATAACCCAAATTGAATCATGTTGTTGCCAGGTGTGGGGTGAACCAACAATAAAGTCCATACTCAAATCTTGTCACTTTCAAGTAGGAATACTAATATCTTGTGATAAACCTCTCGACTTTTGATGTTCCACCTTCAGTTGTTGATAATTAAGACATTTGGCCACAAATTCTACAATATCATTCTTCATCCTTTTCCACCAATAGACCACCTACAAGTCATGGTACATTTTGGTGGCTCCCCCGTGAATGGAATATCGAGAACTATGGGATTCTGATAAAATCTTCTCCATCAATTCATCTATATTGGGAACACACAAATGACCTTGATAACAGAGCACACCATATCCCCCTTAGGAGAAAGCCTCAATGGACTTTCTATGCACTGCTTCCTTTAATCCAACCAAAGTTAGATCAAGACCTTTCTTGGCTTTCACATCTAACACAAAAGACAATTCTGAACCATTGTCAACCATAACCTACTCTTGGTGGAATCAACCAATCGAACACCCAATCGGTCCAAGACATCTCAAACCAACTCCTTATCTTACTCAACATGAGCAACACTATCCATTGATAACCGACTAAGAGTATCCCCCACCATATTTGCCCTTTTCGGGTGATAGAGAATACTCATGTCATAATCCTTTAGTAACTCAAGCCACCTTCTTTGTTGAAGATTTAGATCTTCTTAAATACATATAGCAACCTTTTATGGTCGGTAGAGACATCAACATGGACACCATATAAGTAATGCCTCCATATCTTTAAGGTAGAAACAACTGCCGCCAATTCTAAATTGTGGGTAGGATAGTTCTTTTTGTGAATCTTAAGTTGTCGTGAAGCATATGGAATGAATTCCTGATTTTGCATAAGGACACATCCTAACCTAATTCTTGAAGCATCATAATAAACAACAAACCCATCGGTTCCTTCCGATAAAATCAACACCAAAGTGGAAGTAAGTCTATACTTCAATTCCTAAAAACTCATTCCACACGCTTTCGACCATAAGAATTTGTCTTTCTTTTGGGTCAATGCCGTCAATGGATAGGCAATCAAAGAAAACCCCTTAACAAACCTTCTATATACTAAACTAAACCTAAGAAACTTTGAATATATGAAGGGGATAGAGGTCTAGGCCAACTCATAACTGCATCATTCTTCTTAGGATATACCTCAATACCCTTCCCGGATAGAATATGACCAAGAAAAGCCATAGATCTTAACCAAAACTCACATTTTCTAAACTTTGCAAAGAGTTGTTGATCCTTGAGGACTTGCAACACAATCCTCAAATGATTGGTGTGGTCATCTTCACTGCTTGAGTAAACCAAACTATTATCAATAAACACAATCACAAACATGTCAAGGTATTGTCTAAACACCATTCATCAACTCCATGAACGTGATCGGAGCATTAGTCAAGCCAAAGGACATCACCAAAAACTCATAATGACCATATCGAGTTTGAAAAGCCATCTTCAGAATTTCATCCTCCTTCACCCTTAATTGGTGGTAGCCCAACCGTAGTTCAATCTTGGAGAAGTAACTTGCTCCTTTTAGTTGATCAAACAAATCATCTATCCTTAGAAGGGGATATTTGTTCTTAATGGTAACCTTGTTTAATTGTTGGTAGTTAATACAGAGATACAGAGTGAACTATCTTTCTTTCTAACAAACAAAAATGGAGCACCCCATGGAGAGATACTCGGTGGGATGAAACCTTTATCCAACAAATCTTTTATTTTATCCTTTAATTCCTTAAGTTCTGTTGAGGCCATACGATAAAGAGGAATAGAGATAGGTTACATGTCTAGGAGAATGTTAATATCAAATTCTATTTCCCTTTCAGGAGGAACAAACACTTATGGAAACTCATTAACAATGGGGACCAACTCAAGAGTAGGGGTTTTAGAATTCATATCCCTTACCTGTAAAAATGATATATGAAACCCTTAGAAATCATCTTTCTAGGTTTAAGACAATAGACGAACTAACTCTTAGGCATAGAATTCCCCCATTCCACTCTAGGATAGGATCTTTTGGAAATTGAAACTTGACTACTCGGGTTTCACAATCAATAAAAGCATAACATGAATGCAACTAATCCATACCAAGGATAATATCAAAATCAAACATATTAAGATCAACATGAGTGACTCGATAAGGAGATGGGACAAATTCTATAGAGTCTTTTAGCCACAATAGATTAACCAATAGTAGTAGAGACAGAGAAAGGATCTAACAGCACATTTAGAAGAATGTCAAACTTCATATCAACATGTAGTGTCACAAAAGACAATGTTGCACCGAGATCAACAAAGCATAATCATCAAGATGGAAGACTTTCAATATACCAATAATCACGAGAGAACCCTCTTGCTCATGACGAGTCTGGAGTGCATAAAAATTGGCTTTTTCTTTAGTACACTTGAACTAGAATAACTAGGAAGAGCTAGAAGCGATGGACAATCCCTTATCTTATAACCACTTTTACCACAACTAAAGCAACCATCCGTACCAGTTAAGCATTTACCCTCATGCTTCCTTTCACATTATCACAAGTAGACAGTAAAAATCCACCACCATTACCTCCTTGAGGTTTAGGGTTAGACACCCTATCGTTGTTGAATTTAAAAGGAGCATTAGGCAAACCTTGACCGAAAAACCTTTGTCAGAACTTAGAATGGCCATGTCTCTCAGTCGTTGAATGTGAAAAGTCAACATCACCGGTCCTTGCCTTCTTTACCTTCCTAGATATTTCCTTAAGTTTCTTCTCTTATATTTGTTGAGCAAGAACCAGAAGGCGAGTAATTTCCATATCATTGAATAGCACGGTGGTATGACATTCTTTAACCACCATTTCAGACACTCCCAAAACAAACTTACTCATTCTTTCCCTAGGATCGACAACCATAGTAGGATCTTATTGAGACAATTGTGTGAACTTCAAAGCATATTCCTTTACACTCATGTTTCCCTGACGAAGGTTTATGAATTCAAGTACCTTTTCCTTCCTCATCTCAAGGGGAAAGAACCTATCAAGTAAAGCAACCTTAAACTTTTCCCAATAAAGAGGACCCACATCAACCACCTTCTTTTCCTTCCATTGGTTGAACCAAACTTGAGCAACACCCTTAAGTTGATAAGTAGCTAATTGTGCCTTTTCCACCGGCATCACTCCTACGATCGTCAATACCTTATAAACCTCATCAATGAATTATTGAAGATCTTCCTCAATCTTGGAACCATGAAACTCCGGAGGATTCATTCTAGTGAAGTCTCTCACTCTAGTCGTTGTTGTACCCACATTTGCGTTCAGGGGGACCACAACCTCCCTATTGGCTTGAGCCGTCATAGTTTGAGCTAACACTTGAAAAGCAGTCCTAAACTCCACATTAGTCACTTGTTTGGCCAAAGGGCTGACAAGAACTTGAGGAGCTTCTCGCTCCACATTTTCTCCTGCATTCCTTCTAGCATATGCCCTCTAAGTGGACATATCCTGAAAAGCATTTGATAGGGATTATGAGAGATACATTATAGAGTTAGAGTCTATCACATGACTTTAGAGTGATGAAAAAGTGGAGTTTCCTAAACATCTTATAGTTGCTTATTCATACATGTGGCGCGCTTCACACTTATGACTATGAGCTTCCTAGGACTTTTCTAAACCTTGTGCAATGCATACAAAGTTTGTCATGGCCTAAAGTACACCCTAGATGTGACATGATATATAAGACCCCGAGAGGCCCTACACAAGCCACTTAGCATACATCATACAAGATAATAGAAAAAGAGATTTTAAAAGTAGCATTTCTTATAAAAGAGTTTGACACAAAATAGCGGAAGGCGAACATAAGTCTCAAGGCCATCTATTACGTCAAATGAGTGATTGGGACATAACCCATACATCATATACAATAGAAAAGACATGAAATCAATAAAAGAATCTCAGTTGTTGGAACATGATGACTCACCAATCTTCAAATCTAAAAGAAGGTCACTAGCCATGAGTATGCTGAATAGGAGCGTCATACCCTACATTAGTGTAACAATGTAGGCAAAAATATGTTAGTACATGAAATGTACCAAGTATGATAAAATTTCATAAGAGTTATGATGTCATGCTAAAAGGGACTTTACATGACATACAATGACCAAGCTAAATCATATAATAACATACTAAAAAACATAATTCATGACCAAAGTCAATGCAAGCTAAACATCTTTAAAAAAACATTTGAGATACTTTTAGAAAGTAACCATAGTTCATTATTATGGGATATTTACCTTTAACCGACATAGACCTTGTGAGTTATAAGATGGAATTTGGTGTCTATCCCACACCGAAAAGAGATTTTCTCACTTTTCAAGGTAAGAACCATGAACTTCTATGCTAGGTGGATCAGCTAGCTAATATTTATCTATGACAACCTATAGTGGCTCATAATTGTGGGATAGGATATTGCTACTAGAAACCCTGCCTTAACTAAGGGAGAGCTTCCATCTCAATATCATGTTGGTGCTAAGCATAAATCCTACAGAATAGTCATTCATCTTAACTTGTCTTATTATTTTATGACAAAGGTAATCTCCACTTGTCGATTACCCTTGTCTTATCATTAGAGTTGCTCCTTAATCTTGATTCAACTTAGGTTAGAAAACCTTTCAACCTTATGAATCCTCTATGTGAGAACATCCTTTCACAATCATGCTTCTGAGTAGAATGTGAGAAATCCTTTCACAATAAAAACAACAACATCAACTTTTTACTTTCAAAGCAACCTTAAATCATTTTCATCACTTTCATAAAGAACATGCATATCTTCATAAATTCATCTTTCATCTTTCAAAAGCTTCATCATATGATCAATTTTAGAAATCATGGGTTATGCATGGGTTCAAATGAATTCAACTTAAAAACATAGAATTATATCAATTAATGTATAAAAAGACATCAAATAATCAATTAGATCATAATTGAAATGAAACCATGTGATTGAATAAAAACCTTAATTTCAGTTGGAGATTCTAACTTGCAAAATTGGATAATTTAGGAACCCTGTGGAGGAAAGGACTCCATAGGTGAATACTATCATACCTTGATGCAAAAATCTTGCAATTAATGGTGAATTTGGACTCTTGATCTTCAAACCCTAGCATTCTTCTCTAAGCTTCTAGAAAGAGAAATATTGGGGATTTTAGGAGAATGAGTTAAATTGGGTAATTTGGGAGAAAAACATTTATATAGGGTCTAGGGTAGAAGGTAAAACGACATAGTAATAAGTTAGAACAATTAGAAAAATCCCCAAAATAAATGTTGACTCGACCTACGGTTCATACCTATAGTTCGTAGGTCCAATTATGGACTGTCCTGATGATCCGTAGGTCAAGTACTGGGACTCTTAAATCACCCAAATTTTGAAGGAACCCTAAACATGGTTTGTAGGTCCACTTACAGATTGTACCTACCAATCGTAGATCCCAACTTTGACCCTCAAAATGTTACTAAGTATGGGCTTACCTACGAGACCTACCTATGACTCGTACATAGAATGATGGACTATCCTGGTGAGTTGTATAAAGGTTACTGGAACTTGTAATTTTGAAAAACATTTACCCCATTACTTACGGTTCCTACCTACGGCTTGTCTGAGTACCTACGGACTGTAGGTTGGGATCGTAGACACAAACATCAACTATGAAAAATTTGCACTTATCATTCTTTTCAAATTCGAGGTGGTACATTGAAGATTACCTAGCCTATTTATGAATGTTCATTACTATAGAGCAACACAATTACCCCTTTGTGACATTGATTTTAAATCCCCCCCCCCCCCCCCTTTCTTCTTAGATTGCTTGTTACTTCTTGAATTCTCCATAATTTTAGTTTAATTGTGACAACTGATAACCAAATCTTTTTATTAAATTGATGGAGGCATCCACCAACTTATTTTTACTACTATAAATGAATGATTTTACAATCCAAATTTCTTGATAAAATTCTCTACAATGTATCAATGTTTGCAGGTTTGATTCCTGCTTGTTGCAAGTAGTTATTTTATATTTTCAAATAGCTTTAATTAACCAATATCTAACCTTTTAAAATAGGGGAAAAGGTCTGAAATATATCCCAACATTGACGGAAATTGTTGTAACAACTTCTAAAGCTTAGGCAGGACCTATTACCCCCTGCACTTTTTAATAGTGTAATTTAAAGATATATAAGGGTCTACATGGACAAGTTACTATTTATAATGATGTCGTATTTATGATGTCCACATGAGAATTTATATATCTTTAAAATATAATATTAAATTGTGTAGGGGGTAATAGGTACTGCCCAAAGTTTGGGATTGTTACAACAATTTCGATCAAAGTTCGGAAATATATTTCGAACCCTTTAAATTAATAATACTTTATAAATTTCTTTATCTATTAATTAATTATAATAGTTAATAAGTTTGTTATTTCTAGTTTTTTATTTATTAAAATAACTATTAATTACTGATGTAAAATGTAAAAATCTATAATAAATAAATAAATATATCAATTGCCCATTAAATTCCAAATAAATGTGTCTTTAACTTATTTGTAAGTTTCATTAAAATAAACTTAAAACTAATTCTACAAATTTTCCAAAATCAATAGATAAAATGGTACATAAAAAATTGGAAAAAAATTGATTGATTCTACTCTCTGTTCTTATGCCTGATTGCTATTGTTGCCGTTGCCATAGGTCTGAAAAAATCAAATATTTAAAGTGAGTTTTTTAAGATTTAACTCTCTCTTTAATTTAAACTCCATTTGTTCACTTTATATTTAATTCAATATGAACGATTAGTTACCAATTTTGATTTAAAAATTTTTGGAGCATTCATTCAATGAAAAAAATCAATCACTAATATAACGTAGTTTGACTTAAAAGAATTGGCGCAACCATATTTCAAAAAAAATATTACTTATGAATTGGACACCCTTTCTGAAATTTCTGGCTATGCCCCTGCCCTTATTCTTGACCCTAGATTAGCCTTCACATATATGGTTCTAGCTATCAGATAACGGTTGAACTCGCAAAATCTCTATTGTGTAATCTCTTTTCCATTCATTACTTCCTAGGTTGGGGAGGTAGGAATAAGTTGAGTTCTAATGTTGCGCACCAAGCATTCAAAGCGAAGAGTTCAACAATACATTCATAAACAATATTTTGGAATTACTAATTAGTAGGTCTACGCTGCTAATTTCTCATGGTTCCCACAACCCTAGTTGTGGCTTTTGCTACTCATGCTTGGGTTATTAAAATTCATAATAAGTTTGTTAAAATGAATCATGAACTTACAATTAGAGTAGAAGATATTCAAAATCTCCAATTAACGAACAAAAGATTGTATTATAAATCTATACTTCAAGAATTAAATGGATAAAGTGTTCAACCAAAATAATTCTGAAAGCCAAAAATAAAATATCAAATTGTCTAAATGTAAAAAAATGAAAATTAAATGACTATTTATAGACATATAATCTAAACAAAGTCGAAAAGGAAATACAGGAAAATCTGGGCTCGACAGTCACTACCACATTTAGTTTCGACAACTTGGAGGAACCTTCTGTCAAACAACATCTTTGCTTTTAACTTTTGAACTTTTATACGGGTATGTTCTACGACCCATAGAATTTTGCATGATCCGTCCTGATATCTCACTTTTCAAGTACTGGGACTCAAATTCTCTAATATTTTCTACAACTTGGATCTACAACTTGTATAAATTCCTTCGGCTTGTAGTCCTATCTCGTTTCCCAACACTTATCTTCAAAATATATAATTGCCTAAACGACTCATTCCTACGGCTTGTAAGTAGAGTTGTCAATCCTCAAAAAGCTATTGTTTAACTTGTTTTATCTCGACTAGTCAAAAACCTATTTTTTGTAAAATACAAATGAAATACCATCAAATACTAAATGATTATGATACACGTAAAACTCCAAATTTAAAACATTATAAGTATCGTAAATTTATGGTACATCAACCATCACATAGTATCTTGTCAAAATATGAGGCATACATATCTTGAGGGTCCATAATAAGTCTTACTAGGGGCATATAGGGAATTTTCCTAAACCTACGGTACAATCCTTAACATATGTTGGCATACGTAGTTTTGGATATTTGTTAGTTGAACTTATGTTTTCTCAGTCTTAATCATTACTCTAAAACCTTCATGAAATAGCATTAAGCTCATATATCATAATTTAACATAACTCCCATAGATAACATATTTGACTTAAAAGATCATACTTCATAATGTAAACCATATGCATGTCTTGAAGAGATCATAAGTGATACATGTTTGTCTATAAAGCCCATAAATCGTAATGCGAATCATATACATATATTTTAGAGATCATGAGAAAATATATATGATAGTTCATAAGATCAAATCATTGAAAAACTCTTGAAGTTCATAAATCAAAATTCATAATTTGAAATCATGCCATAGTCACGAAGTTCATATTTTTGGGGGAAAAAAATCATAGAATTCATGCATCAAAGAAAAGTCATAAAATCATAATTCGTGCTTTTGAAATCTTATGATGAAAAAAGGGATAATTGTTGGAATAAGATTTAATTTAGAGAATGGACGATATCGTAGGAATTCACAAGTTCATAAAGATTAGTCACAAGAAACATGATGTTTCATACATACATAAATTGATAGTTCATAGAGACAGCTTCATAGAGTACATGAAATAAACAAAGTAACTTTCATGAAAGATTTACAAAAAATATATGAAAAATTAAGGAAACATCAAAACTATCAAGATTTGATAGTTCTAACAAGAACCTTAGTTTTTCCATGAAAATATCCGGGATTTAAACATGGAGATTTTTGGGAAGAACTACTCTTACACTCCAATGTTAGCATTACATACCTTAAACGCTCCAAATTCTTGAGAAAAGTGTGGTTTTTGGAGAAAAAAATATCAAGAATTAGTTTTTTAAACTTAGAAGATGAATTTTCTTAAAAACATGTTAATTCCATTAGTAGAAGGTATTAGTTTGTGTTTAGATAAGGAAATCATCAATATTCTATGACCCAATCTTACCTTGAATAATGGATGAACATTGATGAAAGTTGAATTCTTGAGTACTTCTCTTTCTAGCGTAAATTTTTGGATTAACTGCACTAAAAAAAATAAACAAAAAGTAATTTTTTTGGTTAATCTTGTCTAGTACAATTTTTCTATTCTCTTGATTCTTCTCTTCTAAATTTATCTGTAATTTGAGGACATTCAATATCGTATTTCTGGAATTATAGGATCGGTTTAATCTTCTAGAATTGTGTTTAATCTTTAGGAGGTCATACAACACTCATTATTTTAGTTGATTTTTAGAAAGAACTTTATGGATCTCTCCTTCGGTGAAATATGCATTTGATGTATATGCTACAATTAATGTTTACTGAATGTTCTCACAAAGTTATGTACCCTCTATTTATAGTTGTTTGGATTAGACAATGTAAATATAAATAATTTTTTGCCCAGCTTGATTGTTTCATGTAAGTCATCAATCTTATCACAAATGATATGTGATAAAGATTGTTTTTGATTGATCAACACATGTCCTTTTGGACCCTTAATGATTTTTGATTGGTTGTTAACTTTGTGGAATTGCCACATCATTTGAACATGAGATATCATTTTGTTAGTCTTAAATTTGATTATGATGCCACATCACTAGACACGTGACATGAATTTGAACCTCAATACAAAATTAACCTTCAACTTGAATTTAATTAAATGTACTTATATAATTGTGCAATTCAAATTAATTGTTCTACCGAAATAAGCATGAATTTAATCTAAATTTTATATTAACTTAACACAGCAAAATTTATACATTTGTAGTTAGGGGTGTTCAGGAATTGGGTAAAATCGATCCAAACCCAATTTTGTGTCGGTTTGATAAAATCAATGATATTTGATTTGATCTTTTTTAGAAAATCAAATCGATAAAGTGTATACATATTTTTTATAATTATATATACATAATATATATCAATATATTTATGAATAATTTTAAAGATCTTATATGTATTTTCATCAAAATTTATTTATGAAACAATAAAACCAATTTTTTTTTTTATGAAGTTAATTTTAATTTTGGCCAATAATTGAACCATATCAACTCACATGAGAACCATAATCACTGATTAATAAACATTACTGTAAAATAAAGAACGATGATGGACATTTGAATTGTGTATTTTGTAGCAAGTAATATCACAAATATTTTAACTTCGTCTTTATAGTAGTTTACTGATTCGATAAGAATAAAAGCACTCTAATTTTGTGAATAACCTAGAAAAATGTAAGGAGTAGAGCGAGAATGAAATTTATTCTGATTTTAAGGACGCAACCATCAATAACATAAACAACCAAAGAAACAAAGTCTGTTGTAATTTGCTAAAGTACCATATACTTTGGAATAAGGTGAATCTCCATCTAATGTTCGGGTGAGAAAGATGTTGATTAAATAGGCAGCAGTGATAAATGCATAAGACCAGAACATTAGAGGGAGATTGACCTTGTGTAAAAATGTGATACATGTCTCCACAACATGACGATGACGACGCTCGATAATGGCATTGTGTTCAGGTGTGTAGGGAGGAGTGAGAAAATGTAATATCTCATTCTTTTCAAAAAATGAATGAAGATGAAGGGATTCCCTGTCATTGTTAGAGTAAAAATATATAATCGACTTTTGAAATAATTTCTCCAGAGTTCATTTGAATTTTGGAAACATAATTGAAATATCATGTTTTCTCTTCAGAGGAAATAACCAGATATATTTTGTATAGTGATCCAAAGAATTAAATAATTTTAAAAACCATCAATAGAAATTTCTGGTGCAGCATCCTAAACATCTGAATAGATATATTCTAAAGGAACAAAACTTTGCATTGAGGAGTTATAAAAGAGAGTCTTATGCATTTTATTACATTCACATGAATAGAAAGAATATTTTTTATTTGAAAATGAAGAAATATTCAAAAGCTTCAAAATATGATGAAGATTGGGAGTGAAGGGATGACCGAGACGGTGAAGTTAGTTGGGAGCAATAGTGATGGAAGTGGAGTTGACTTGACTATTAGATATAGCTTGGAGAGAAGACTTGGAAGGCCATGGATATACACAAGTCACCACCCTTAGGATTCTCTTCTACCAGTGGTGTGCTCGTACAATAATCTTTCAGAACAAGAGAGTAAGGTGAGAAGTCAACCGAAATATGATTATTGCTACATAATTTATACAGAGATAAGATTCTTTATCATATGAGGCACTCATAAAACATTAGTTAAATTGAGAGGGGTAGAGAAAAAGGGTAGAAAAGTAGATCCTGTATGGATAATCTTGTGAGATTTACCGTCACCAAACATGACATCTTAACTTCTACCATATATAGAGAGAAGAGTAAAGTTTTATAAGTCTTGGATCAAATGGGGAGAGACATCTTAATCTACAAGCTAATTTAGATTGGCATTGGTGAACTGTGCAGAAAAGTTAGCTTTGGGTTGTTGATCGTTGGATCGATTAGAGTTGCTTGAAGAACCACTGGATCTAGTACTTGTGGCAACAGATTAAATGGAGAGTAGTTTCTTGCATTGTGATGAGTGGTAAATTGGCACTCATTTAAGGTCTATTTAGCTTAATAATTAGTGTCCTCAATGCTTAATTTTATCCTATTTTGATAAAATGTTAATGATTTGCAGCTATGAAGGCAAATGGACAAGGCAAGGATTGATATTTGAAAAAATGGCCAAAAATGCAAAAAGAAGTGCAAACTATACATTGTTGATCACCTAACAAGAAAGGTAAATCGCCTAATAAGTACAACCTCATCCAGAATGACAATGCATAATAGTTGTGTCTATTAAATCAGGTCAGAGAACTCAATTAGAGAAGGCGATGCACTAAATGAGAAAGGTGGCATTGCTGATCATCATCGAAAACGATAGTGTAAAAAGTAAAGATTGAATGCTTCAAAGGTGAACCAAGGTGATACTCCGTGATTTATCGAATGTGAAAGGCTTACTCAAATGAGTTCCCCAACTGAGATTAAAATACTTAAAGCCTAGATTATGAAAAGGTGAGCTGAAAACAAGAGGCTATTCGTTGAACGAGCTCAGTGAGCCCTACTAATATCACAGAATGAGACGCGCATTGGGTTTTTGAGCCAAATTTTGGGATATTATAAATATTTCAAAGGAGAGAGAAATTAAAGAGTCGAAGAAGAGAGGTCCTAAAATATTAGTTCTGAAATTGAGTTTTGAGAGAGAATGCTTGACCTTTGTGAAGAACACTTTCTAACTTTTTGGGGGTTTTTCAATTTTGCTCTTAAATTTAATAAATTAAAAATGAATCCAAAGTGGATTCACTTGTAATTGATTAATTTCATATTACCCATGTCTACTTTCATGGAAGGTATATTTTCTTTGTTTTGGTGATGGGTGGATAAACCCCAAGATCTAGAGGTACAATTATGAGGTTAGGTGTTGATTTGATGTAGTGGATATTGTGTTATGCTTTGTTTAGATATTGTTCATACATGAATTTAGGCTAATTAACATGGGGTTAATTTATGGCTTAAGGTTGCCAACTTAATCCCTAATTTCAATCTCGAGTCAATGCTTGAAAGAGATTTATTATAGTGGGTAATTAGTCTGATACTCACAATTAGGTTTGATGTTTGTAACTTGCTTGTAAATATAAGCTATGAGTATGATCTATTTTCCCTAATTTCTGCATCTAAAGAGAGAATAGAGTAAGGTATTGGGTTGTTTAGTTTTGCACTTAGATGAGAACAGAGGAGATTCTAAGCATACATGCTTTGAGATCAAAATATGATAAGTGGCATTGAAGATGACCTAGCCTATTCATGAATGTTCATCACTATAGAGTAGCACAATTACCTCTACGTGACATTGATTTCCAATCCATGCACCCCTAGATTGCTTATTTACTCTTGAATTCTTCAAAATTTTTGTTTAATTACGATAATTGACAACCAAAGCTTTCTATTAAATTGGTGGAATCATCTACCCACTTGTTCTTACTATTACAAATGAGCAATTTTACAATCCAAATTTATTGATAGGAATTTTCTATTATATACCATACTCTATGGGATTCAACCCCGACTCTTTGTTGGGTTTTAATTGACTACGACCGTTGTCCCTTTTAATGTGTCTTAAGGAGGACATTTGAGCGTCATAAAAAATGGTGCCATTGTCGGGGAATGTGGTTGAGAATTCTAATTATGAAATTAGATTTTAATTTTATTTAGTTGTAGTGGATTGTTGTTTTGTTTGTTACTGGCTGATTTGCAGGTCTTATACAATGAGTGACCATGGTAGTGACAATGATAGTCACTTAGGTCAAAAAACAACATGGATGATTCGAACTATATGTATATAAATAGTTTTCAAACCAAGAGAGCCATTCGAATACCTCCCACATTAGGGAGGACTGTGTTTCACATTATCGGAACAATGCTACAATTACTCCAACTTAAAGGAAATTTTAGGGGCCTAGCTCATGAGGATCCCCATAAACACCTTACAAATTTCATAGAGGTATGTGGACCATTTGTGTTCAAGAATACCTCTCAAGAGTCCATAAGGTTGAAATTATTTCCGTTCTCTTTAACGAGAGAGCCTACGAGATGGTTAACAGAATTGTCAAATAATTCTGTCACTTCGTGGGAGGAGCTAAATGATGCCTTATTAGAGAGATTCCTTCCACCCTCAAATATGGTTAAACTTCAAATCCATATCCAAATTGTCAAGCATATATGAGGTAAAGCTCTACATAAAATGTGGCTGAGGTTCACGAAGCTACTTTTGCAATGTCCAAATGCATGGTGTTCCAAATATTTTGTTTCTACAATACTTATATTGCATGAGCCTTGATTTAGTCAATAAAGATGTGGCTGATTAGTTAGTCCAAGCTAGATTAATGAGATAATTGTATGATGTGGCTGTTTTTTTGCTAGATGACATGACCAAAGTTAACTGAGCATGACATACTAAAGAAGATCAAGTGTCTACACTACAAGTGAGTTTAAGCAAAGAGCAAATCGAGAAGAACAATGAACATGATGAAAACATAGACAAAATTATTACCTAACTCAATTTGGTGTCTAAATATGTCACTGGGGGTGGACTCAGGTCAGTAAATACACGCGATTGGAACCAACAGTGGTCAGTGCCCGGATGATGTCAAGTTTGAGACATTATACCACAAAGAAGTTCAGTATATGGGCAACCAAATGGGAGATTACCAATTATCAGCGACAAGGTTGAAAAAAAGGTTTGGATAAGGATAGAGATGGTGGTATAAAAGATTAGCGTGGTGGAAATTGGAGAGATAGGGAGATTGAAAAAGATAGGTATATACCTCGCCATGATCGTTCATGACCAAAAAATCCAGTAGGGCTAGAAGGAAGCCGAACTTATTACATGCTTACAAGGATCATTAACAAAGTTGAAGTGTCCGATAAAGTATTGAATGAATTGGAAAATGGCTTCTCCACTTTTTCCAAACGGTGACTTCTCACGGTGTCTATCAGGAAGCTAGGGAGTCAATTGTGCCAAATCTCCACTCATCTCAATCCAAGGCAAAAGGGAACATTGCCTAGTGACACCATCTCAAACCCTAAGAATGAATGTTGAGATATTGAGAACTATGTCATGCCATGATATAAAATAAGATGTCGATTGGGAGGAAACCTAAGTCTTTGCTTTTGTTTTTATTGCTATCAAATAACGTGCATAGTGAGTGCAGGTTAAGAAGTTGAAAGGTTGAAAAAGGGAAGCATAGGAGATGCCAAAACCTAAATGGCGATACGCCTAAGGCGTTGTGCAGACTCATTCTTGTCCGCCTTTTGAGCATTAACAAATGAAAAAGTGCACTGTCAATTTTGGCGTTTAGAGCTCCAAAAGGTGACTCGCTGAAGTGCACTATGCATACTCTATCAAGTCTGCTGAATCAACCTTCAGGTTTGGTGTTTGTTCATGCATGTTTGGCGATCTTGAGCTCCAATTAGCAATTCAGCGAGCACGTTCATCAACGTTAGTCGTATCCATTCCATGTGCCTGATATAAAAAAGCCAATGGTCTTTTCAAATTCAAAAATAAACCTTTTGATATCTTCAAGTCTTTTCCTCTCTTTTCTTTTGCATTGCTTCATTTGAGTCATTGTGAGCCTTAGTGTGTGATTTCAAAGTTTAAGGATTGTGTTTTCATGAATTTTTTGTTTACCCAACTGTGTTTCCTTGATTTTCTTGACTTATGCTTCTACTAATGTTGGTTTTTGATTTTTTGTTGAGAATTTTAAGCTTTAAATTACGAAATGGGTGTGGGCTTGAAGCCATTAAGTGTTGTTGATTGTAAAATTTCGTTAGGTAGATTTATATTTTGTGATTTAAATTGTACCGATGAGTTATTTGAATATGTGTGCATGTAAAATACTAATCTTGATTGAATTGGTTGAATTTTTAAATTAAACTGATATTAATGTTGGGTCTGAGTCTAATTTGATGTGGGTGAAGTCTGATTAACCTAGTGTTGTTGACCCAATTTCATGATATTGCCCAATAATAAACATGGTGACTACTTTCTTAAGACTTAATCTTCAATTTGAACAAAACTTAGCAAAATTTGGGGGATTTCTATGTACCCATTGGTAGATAAGCATATCGGTGAGTTGTAATGATATGGGGAAACTTGTATTTGTTGTATATTTGAGTTAGTTGTAAAAATTAGGCATTAGGCTAAACACTTCCTATTTAGGGGGCTTGATTTAGCTCGCCAAGGAGGTTAGACGAATTGCCGAATAAGCCACAGTTCTCCTCTCTAGCACATATATGACCTTGAGTACTGTCCTATTCGGCGAGCTTGTCTTAGCCAGCCAAACCTACTTGATGAATCACCGAGTGGGAGTGGAGATCGCCTTTGATGCATGTTTCGTTTTAATTTTCACTGTCATTTTTTGGGGGACTTGTCTTAGCTCACCAAAACCAACTCGGTGAATCACTGAGTTGGAAGTGACTCCGCCTTTTATGCCTGAGTCCTAAGATTTTTGCTACTATCTAATTAGGTGAGCTTACCAGAGCTCGCCGATCTTGGTTGGTGATCTTCTTTCCTGTTAAGCGAGCCTTAGGATAGTTTTTGAACTATGTTTCCAAGTGAGTTTGATTTCCAAAAACCTTCACAAATCCTATGTTTGAATGTATGCTTTACACCTAATGGCATGAACAAAAGGAAAGCAAGTGGTTACATCAGTTACTAAGTCAAATAAAGACTCCCCTCTTTATGTTCCTCCTCCTCCTCCTCCTCTAAAGAGACACATGGGAATTTCCATAACCAATCCTTTTGAGGCTCCTCGTTGTCAGAAGTTTACAACTCCACAAGCTCTTACCTAAGAGATGGTATAACCTAAAAAAGGGGTTGTCGGGAAGAGGACAGAGATTAGGTCAAAATTGTTGCATCCCTTATCTACACAAGCACCTACTTCTAGAGTCATCTAAGTTATTGCTTCAAGAGCCCTGTTGTGAATACGCTAAAACTATGGAAAATAAATTTGTAAATATGGAATGAAAATAATATACAATCAATCTAAGATATATCTCTAATAGTCTTGTCATATATTTTGAAGTTAAATTTGAAATTTAAGTTTCTCAAATTAGATTTTAAAAATTTTAAGTTGCATTTGAATAAGTAATAAATTTTTAAAAAAGTTTTATCAATAAAAATTCCAAAACCCCAAAAACTAATCTCAATTAATTATGAAAACCTTTTAAAAGTCTAATTAAATTTGTGGTAAAATAGATAAATTTAATAATAAATATCAAATTTTAAAAACCTAATTAAATTTATGGCAAAATATATAAATTAAAGGATAAACTGCATAACTTTACATACATCACTACCATATATACTATATTTACCACTAGTTTAAAACAATTACACATACCTACCACTTTTAATATTTATACAATATATTTTAAAAGATTTAATCAGATACACAAATCCCTTAAGTAAGGAATTGAATAATTATCTTAAATTTAAACTCCTTAATTAATGGTTCATTAATAAGTCAAATTCTTTTTTTTTTCACATTTGCTATTTTATCCATATCCTCACGTCCACCAGCCCTCCTGCTTCCTTAATTCATCTTCTCCCGCTTTCTTCCTTCATCCTCTCAATACATGTTTGCATGTTCAAATCAACATTACACATATAGGTTTGTTTCTATTATTTTATTATTCTCTGATTTTGTATTTGAGTTAGAGTTCATAATGTTTTGAAGTTCAATTTTAAAATTTTTTAAAAATTAGGTTTTATATTTTTTGATTTTGTTGTTTCTCAAACACTTTAATGGTTGAGCATTCCCAAAATCAGATGATTCTCGTTAAAGGTACTACACATTAACAATACTATACTAAATCAAGCAACTTTTATTTGTTCATTTTCACTCATGAATTTCTCATTGCAGGGACTGACTCTTCATTCGCCAATATTCAAGTCGAGAATATATCTAAGTATAGGAATGACCCAATAAAGATATAAGAATTACGCCAAACTTTAATTAATAGAAGAAATACACCATTAGATGCACATCAAGTGCAACAATACTGGATACACATCAGGTGTACATGTATCTAGTTAAGAGTTCATGTATCTGAGTTAAGATTATATGTATCTATGAGAAAAAATTTTAGATCCTTAAAAAAAGGGAGAATTTTGAATTTTTTTAAAACTTTTTTTTGGATTAATGATAAGACAAATAATCCACAGTCGTGATTTCTTCCTAAATTCGTGTGTTTCAATTACATATCATATTTAGATACACATAATTATATGTATTTACTATGTATCCGAGATACATGATTTTGAATATAATGTATGAAATTGATACTTGATACATCGAATTAATAATAGAGACATATAAAAGATACATGAAATTAAAATTAAATCATATAAATAGATACATGAAATTAATATTATATTATATAAATAGATACATGAAATTAATATTATATTATATAAATAGATACATGAAATTAATACTAGACACATACAACAAATACACAAAATTAATATTAGATACTTTTATGATACATATGAATGTACTTGTATGATACTCATGTATCTAAGTGTTTTGTTTGTTGGATACATCATATATTGATAATAGATGCATCAAATTAATGAATTTTATTATTTTAAGAGTAATAAAATGAAATTAATCAAATTGCATGACCAAGATATACATGTTTTTGTCATTTATTAATAATATTAACGAATTTATTATTTCAAATAATAATAAAATAAAATTAATTAAACATAGATACACTCCTTGATTTCCGCCTTATATTAAGGAAATCAATTATAACCAATTAATTTAAATAAATAAAATATGTATCTCAATTTTATAATTCGGCAGATACATATATCTCACAGATTCAAACTCATGTATCCTAAATATGAAATATGATAAATGAAGTAATATTTAAAACTATCGAAAATCTGAGTAATTAGGACCTAAACTAGTGGAATTTATGTAGTTTGACCTAAATTAAATAATGGATGGTCAAATACTAATTTAATTTGTTGATTTGGTGAATTTTGAGAGTTTTGTTAAGTAAAAAATAAAAGAAATTTTAAAAGCATTTTAGGGACCCTTTTTTTATTTCCCGGAAGTTGAGATATTTTAGATCCACTTTTTATCAAAGCGTGATATTTTTATTCCTTAGTGGCTGTGAGCTGTGATGATATGGAAAATACATAAATACGACAAATCTATTTCCTACGGAAAAAAAAAAAAATGAAGTAACTCGACCCGGCCCTCTATTTAGGGTTTTAGATTATTTTCTACCTTCTCCTCAGAAATTTGCTTCTTGTGTTTCATTTCAGTTTTGTCTCTTCCGTGCACATTGCTGATAGTACAACAAACCACTCCAGTCCTCTCTCTCTCTTCGAAAGGTAGTTTCTCTACTCCCTTTTTCTCTGCAAAAACTAACCCCTTATGATGAAATCATACTCTCTTTTTTCCTCATCTCTTTATCTTCTTCTAGTAGGTTTAAAGATGTCAGCGGTGGTTCAACTTCGCTGCTCTTCACTTCCAGCCCACTATCACTATCGAAGTCGTTACTTTTCTGCTGTCAAACCCACATTTTCAGACAATAGTTGCGTCGGAAATCTCAACTTTAACCGATTAAGAACCAGCCATGTGGGTTCTAAACAATTGCTTACCAAGTATCAAGTTCCTTGTGCTGGGTGTGGGGGTGGTAATGGAGGAAGCATTGGCATTGGTGGTGGTGGTGGTGGTGATGGGGATTCGAGTGATGGGGGACATTCAGATGATTCCTGGGACAGTTTTGGACCAATTGGTGCTTTTCTTAATGGCTGGAGATCTAGGGTTGCTGCGGATCCACAATTCCCTTTTAAGGTTCTTATGGAGGAATTGGTTGGTGTCACTTCTGCTGTCATAGGAGACATGGCATCTCGTCCTAACTTTGGCCTTAATGAATTGGATTTTGTGTTTTCCACACTTGTCGTTGGTTCCATTTTGAATTTTGTGTTGATGTATACATTGGCTCCAACAGCATCTGTTTCTAGTCTAGCTCTGCCTTCAATTTTCGCCAGTTGCCCACCAAGCCACATGTTTGAGCCTGGTGTTTACAGTTTATTCAGTAGGGTTGGGACATTGGTCTACAAAGGAACTCTCTTTGCTGCAGTTGGATTTGCTGCTGGATTAGTTGGAACTGCAATTTCTAATGGTTTAATCAAGATAAGGAAAAAGATGGATCCTAATTTTGAGACGCCAAATAAGCCTCCTCCAACACTTCTAAATGCTGCAACATGGGCAACTCATATGGGTGTCAGCAGTAATTTAAGATACCAAACGCTTAATGTAATTGAGTTCTTGCTGGACAAAGCTCTTCCTCCAGTGGTTTTTAAAACGTCCGTTGTGGTTTTGAGATGCTTGAATAATGTCCTTGGGGGAATGTCATTTGTCATGTTGGCAAGGCTAACTGGTTCTCAGAGTGTAGATAAAGGGGAGGTAGTTACTGTGAAAGATGATGGAGTAAAGGTAGAGAAAGAGAGGTTGCTGAATCAGAGAGACAACATACAAACTGGTCATTCTGTTTCAAAGTGAATTGGCTTGGTGTGTATCAATATCTAGTTACAATCCCCTGATTCAGCTTAGTCAGTTTTTGCCCCTTACAATGAATTATGATCATAAATAATAAGTAGTAGTATTTAGCTTCTCTGACTTCATGTCCTTTAAGAGTTTTGAGTTTGCACGTCCTGTCCAGCTGTTGTTTTCAGTGATGGTAGAACCAGTTATTTGTTGGTGTTGATTATGATATATGTCCGTTTCTATGGTAAGTAGCACCGTTTTCTGGTCCCGCAGCATAAAGAATTTCTTTTATTCAGTCTTGCTTTACTGCTTGCTGATTTAGCTATAGTCTTGATGGTTTATGGGTTCTTTTTATGGAAAATACATATTTTAAACTTGTCTCGAAAAATCACTTACACACTGAAATTTTATGAGTGTCGTACTAAATATAGTATCGCCTAGAGTTAGTTGTGGCAGAGAAGGCGTTCTCACCTGCTAGTGGACAGATGCTCACGAAAAGCAAAAGATGAAGAATTTGGAAGCAGTTCATTGCCTGTGGGAGCTTTCTTGTAGTGAGGAAGTCATAGTCGACAAAAAAAACATAGATTCCAAATGACGAAAGGTATAACAATCTGTAGTAGCTTCCACCTGTTTCATTACTAATCATCACAGCAGTTATAGACGATTCAAATTGTAGACTCATTTCTTGGTAGTTCACTGTATCATTGGAGTTCTAACACATTTTCATGATTGATAATTTCAAGGAGGAGAAACTAAGGGAAAACCAGGATTCGAGCACCTGAATGAACCACTCCACATTTTAACTAAAGCTGATTTGCCAGGCAGTATTGTGGATATTAGATTGAGACGGGCACAGGAAATCATAGGGGAGTTGCTTAAGCCCATGGTATGTATCTCAGATTTGTTCCCTCTTTGTGGTTTTGCATAACTTTGTAGCATAATTGATAGCACCAAAAATGAAATAAGTTAACACTTGATTGTAAAGATGCTATAATTTTTGTTACATAATTTTTTTTGGAAAAAGGTCAACTAAGTAACTTGACCTTTAGCATATTTGCATATTGAGATAGAATTTATTTACTTTCCTTTTTTCTTTGACGAGAAGAAATTCTCCTATTAGGTGCACTTCTTTATTGTAGCAAATGATGAGTATTTATTTTTTTGCAATGCTTTTATCTACTGTGGATGAATCAGAGGACTACATAAACAAACTGTAGTTGCGTAAACTTGCGATGCTAAAAAATAAGAATGGCCCAATTAATGAACGTGCAAGTCTGATGGGCAATCTATTTGTATGTTCCATTTTATTTCTGTTCTTCTTTCTAAAAAAAAATATTTGCATTTTTTTCCTGGGCATACTTCAGATAAATTATTGTTTTCCTTTGCCGTTTCTTTTTCAACTCCAACCAAATTACATGTAAATGTACTATGGTTGAATCTGCCTTTATTTGGTACCATATTTAGGATTTTCATGTGGTAAAATCTTGATTTATTTAATTAGTTATCAGGGATTTCCAACTATACGAGTTCTCTACAAATAAAAATAGAAAATATAAGTCTAGTTATTCAATAATATGACATAACTTATAGACATGTGTCAACTAAGGTGTATCTAGATCTATTCAAATTTTTTTAATGAAGTTGACGGAGTAAATAAGATCTTTTTAAGAGAAACGTAATTTTGTTATGATAGTGGGTTGCATGGGATTCGAACACAGAACTAATTGGATGAGTAGATAAGTTTTTTATTAAATAAAATAAATTTTAATTTTAAATTAAATAAACAAGTCAGTTGTACGTGACTTTCCCTATGTATATATCTGTTTCTTTCTCATAGAAATCAGAAAGACTTTAAAAAGGTGAATATTCAATTGATTTACCACTTATTAATATTACAATTAATCGAAAGAGGTAAATATTTTGATCTGTGTCATTTATAAAATGTAAGAGTGAATCTTTGATACAAAAATTATTCAAATATCAAATTTGACTTTTATATACTTCTCACAAAATAGACAAACTCGGGGGAAGATCAAAACAAGAACTTATCCTTTCGAGACGAAATGACCTGTAAGACCTTTGTACTTGTCTCCATTTGTAAGTTGGACTCTTGTACTTATGACTTTGCAAATTGAACCTTAAACTTATTGAAACACAATATTTCAAGCCCCTTCCTCATCTGATGTGTGTGCCTGTACTACACTCGTTTTACAAATGAAATTTTAATAATACATCATTATTATTGTTATTTTTTCAATGACACATCAAAAACTAAATATTTAAAAATAAATAATATTTTTTTTAAAAAAAGATGCAATATCCTCTCTTTCGTTGTACTCATTTCTCCATTCCCACACCCTACCCCTCACCAAAAAACAAAAAAAATCATCATTTTCCATCTTTTTACGCTCAAAACTTTTTCCCAATCACAAAAATTTATTAGTCATTAAATATGATAGACTGTAATTGGCCTTTGCACATTCTTTAGTGTTTTATTTTTTTAGATTTGTTAAAAATAAATATCAAGAAAACTTCAAGTTGAAAAGAAATATGTTTATGAATAAATTCAAGTAATAAATCTTGAAAAATTAAGTATATAAAGATGGTTAATGGTATATTTTCTAACAAAAGCTTTTTTCAAAATCTTTTTTGATGATTATGGAAATGAGTGTGTCCATAAAAGAAGAAAAAAAGAAGAGGCGGGGCTGGCAGAGTTGGGACGGAGCGGGGGCTGAGAGTTAAGAAGAAGAAGAGAGAAAGGGTGGAGGCGAGGCTGGGGGCTTGGGCTAAAAAGAAGAAGAACAGAGAAGGGGTGGGGGTGGGGCGAGGTGGGTGGGTGGGTGGGTTGAAGAAGAAGTAGTTTTGAGATTCTCTTTTTTTTAAAACAAAAAAAATTATTATTGTTGTCTCATAATTATGAGATTTTAAAAATAAAAATATTACATTCAATTGCTTCAGAACGCGTGGGGCACACACAGGGATGCATTTACGTGGAGCATGCCGGGTGCTCAACCATTCATTGACCCAACAATTTTTTTGTATATTTATATAGAGATTCTGCAAAAATGAATATATAATACATATTAGCACCCATTGAATTATGAAGCACTGATAGGTGCTTTGGTTTAGGGTCGGATGTTAAAGTCATGCGTGTGGGGCTGCTAGGTCGAGGGATCGAATATCACCAGTAGCTTAATTATTTTTCCCTGTAAATTATACATTTTTGTTACAATTAGATCTCAACTTTTTAGGACATTCATAAATGCTCTTCCATAGTCTTTTCTTAGCTGGATTTGACCACACTACATAATTTAGGTTGGAAGTTAGATCTCATTCTTCAAAAATTAATTAGTGAAGGCTTAGTAATCTTTAGAAACATATTCCTCGTTCACATCATGTATTTTCATGTACATAAAATAAATTATTATTTATAATATCATATTAAAATGCATTTCAAATTGATTCATGAGAAATTTTATTTGAATGTTTTAAAAAAGACATTTGTGATTTCAAATGAATCAATATGAATTGCATTATATTAGCACAAATTTAAAATGGGATGAAATAAACAGATCAAATGAGTCCATATAATAAAATAAGTGGATTATTTAATTTTTCCAAACATAAATGAATTAGACAGATCATGAATATTTGGACTAATTTTGTCCACCCCTACCAAAGAGTGATTAGCCTGACTCATGAGTTAGCAATAAGTGTTCAACATATGATATAACATTTTAAAATTTTATTTGCAGATTATGTATAAATACAAGATAAAAATAATCGTTTGCTTAATGATAATAGCTTAATTACTGCTAAATGTGTATTTTTAGCGGCAATTAACACTTCATGATGTTACATTTTCATTAATGGTCTCTACTTTCTAGGAAATCCAAGCGTAAATCTCTTGATGCTATATATTCTCATCATTTGCACGTTGAGATTTGCTATGTCCTTATTAATTTGCATCTTCAAGACCTTAATAACTGTTTTAATGCTGTGAGTAGTGACTTACTTCTTGGTATGGATAGCTTGAATCCAATTAATTCATTTGGTGGTTTTGATAAGAACAAGATAATGAGGTTTGACTGAGTATTATATGAAGGAGTTTGATAGCAATAAGCTTCGAGATCTCAGTTATCAGCCTGATAATTTTATAGTTTATGCTCATAAATCTGACAAGAGGTTCTTCAACTTGAAGGGAATGAGTGACTTTGCTAAAGTATTGGTGAAGTCAAATCTGCATCAAACTTGGCTACTTGTTTATTTGCTTTTCAAGTTGACTCTCATTCTTCGTGTTGCTAATGTTTCTGTGAAACGAGTTTTTTCATCTATGAAGTACATCAAAAATGAACTTCGTAATAGTATAGGTGATGAATTTTTTAATGGTTGTGTAGAGCTCATTTCTTTAACATAAAATAAATGTGGGTGCTTGCAAGAATGAATTATTAGTTATAATTGGTAAGAGAAGCTAGGAAAATTTGGACTTCATTTCTTAGTTTTCTAAGAAATGAAGAGTTTTTAACTATAATGTTTAAATAGTCGTACACTTATACAATTATACAATGTGTTTTGTAGTACCTTTATAATAAGATATGTGAGCACCCACGAGCCTAAGATCCTTGATCCGCCACTGGGCACACACTGTCCAACTCAGACATTTTAATGCCACATAAACTCGGTCAATGGTCAGAAGATTTAAAAAATTTAGTTTCATTGAGTTTAAGTGTTCATTTGACAAAGTGATAAATATGAGAGTTTAACTGACAAACGGAGCCAAGTGCATGGATCTCCAGGTCATTCCACCTTCTTTCGACGTTAAGAATTATTCTAATAATTTTGAGTCCGATCTTATGTATACAATACTTTTGTTGGCATGGAGAGGTAGACTAAGGCTTATCAAACATGTTCTAGTCTCCCTATGCACATGTGAAATCTTTTTCTTAAGTTATTCAACCCAAACTTCGGCTACTAACAATGAGTCACTACCCTACTACTACATAGAATATTATACACTCTCTCCGGTGAGTGTAGTAAAGGATTCTTGCCTCACTCTCTTGCTTGACTTATAACATCATCAACTTGCTTTCAATTAAATCAATTTCGTAACCATTAAAGAAAGACCTCTTTTTCAAGACCAGTCACGTCCCGAAATGTATTAGTCAATCAACGAGATATTCAATGAAGCTAGTATTGTAGGTTCGACCACTACTGAACATACCACTCCCTTCTTTTCACTTGATACAAACCAGTCAAAATGTTCACCACCCTACAAATCTCAATTTGGAGACAAAAACTACACTACTCCCGTAGCCCTTTGCGCACACTTCCTATGGTATCACTCACTATGATCTTGAAGCATGCTTTCTTTGGACAATATTGTGTAATACACGAAGCAGTTGAGCCATAGTATTTTGATCATTATATTTTATGATAATAAAGCGAGGTTCATCATCTAAAAAGGAGTAGATGTAAGGTTTGATAGAAGATCTTTGCGAGACAATTAGAGCACCGTAGCATGTTGGAAATAAGGGTGACATAGTGACGTAACCATTCCCTTGATTGGAGGTTGGGACTCCTCTGTCCTTTCAATATTCTCTTTTATCTCTTTTGTCCCGCTAGTTTTGTAGACATGAGTTTTATTTTGGAACACTTTTTTGGTCTATTGTGAGAGAACTAGATGAAAATGGATGAATAAAATCAAATTCCTACACTATGTCTCTTGTATGCATTAGATTAACTTAAGTAAGATGTTAGAGATTAAGGTTACAACATTAGTATAGACATTTTGAAGTGAAGCAATTGGTTTTAAAATATTGATTCAAATGAGGTCAATACTTGTTTGCAATTAAAGTGAATGTCGACAAGAACTTTTTGAAGCCATTTGGACAACTTGCTTTGTTCTACTTGAACATAATTGTAAATGAGTTGAGTCTAGTGATAGCTTTCTTGAGGACAAGAAAAGACCTTAAGTTGGAGGTATTGATTTACCTGGAAATTAACTCATATTCTATATCATTTTCTTAGTATTTTGAATGTTTCTAGACTTTTTTACTGTATTTTTTTTTAATATATATTTATGTCCATTTATTGTCTTGTAAAATTTTGATTTCTAAATGGCTAAAAAAAAATAAATATAAAACACAACAAATTTGTAAAATTTTTGGGTGATTTAAGACCGCATTATGGATCACAAATTATTTGAAATAGTGTCATTTGCAGTTGTGAATTTTTTTTAAGAGACTGTTAACACAGAGCCTATAGAAAAAGGATAGAACATGAAGTAAAAAAACGTCCACAAAATTATTTGACAACTCGAGCTTAGAAAAGAAGGACCTAAAGTGTCCTAGAATCTGTTAGACAATCGAGTGCATATGAAATCAAAGCACAATTACACAATAAAACATGAGGCCACTTTAGGAAAAATCAATGGACAATCCATGATAGTGTAAAGTTGACTCTATGAACTGTAAAACAATTGATGGTCATGGATAATCTACCAATGAAACTTACTTTATTTGTTTCGGATTCTACTTTCTTAGACCATTATAACTAGAAGTGTAGGCTTCAATTGAAAAGGAGAGGTGAGAATAGTAGTAGTAGATACTTTTTAGGGTTTTATAGTAGTATTTCTTCTTGGCCAAGTTTACAGTTTTCATAGTTCTTGAATGAAGTCTTCAACATTATTAAAGCTTTCAACATTTTTGTTAAGTTAATGTTTTCTTTTAATTTCTATTGTCGTTATTTCTTAACAATATGAATAGCTAAATATTCTAGCGATGTTGTGAAGCCTAATAAGATTGTGTCATTTCATGTAGTTGCTTATTACTAGGGGCTTAGATATCAAACTTCATTTCGTTCTTAATTAAAAAAGCTTAGTGGATGCAAATATTAACTTACACTATAATATCTTAATCGATAGACTTGAAAGACCGGGATAGAATTTTGTAAAGGAAGATTTACATGAATTTGAGGAGTTAACCCTGGTTTAATAGATTTATATTAGACATAATTGAATCTCCTTGGTATAATCGGAAACTGTTATTGTCAATAACTTATATAGTTGAAGAAGTATCACATATAGACAAATCCGTTCATGAACTCGGAAGAGACTAAGTAAAATTGCAAGAGATCGAGTGAATATTTGTAACCTTAAGTGCATGTAATTGCACGATTATTGAAGAGTGAAATCAATTTATTGTGGGGACATAATCTTAGTGTTTTAATCATAAATATTTACAAGCATTTTTACTTTCAACATATTTAATTTTTATTTTATTAGTTTAACTACAATGTAACATTTCAGGAAAAACATAATCTCAATCAAGTTTAATACTTTAACAAATATATAACTCAAAGCTATAAGGAGTTAATGTTACATCCCGTATCCAAAAGAGGGAAAATTGTAGCTTTCCAAGTGTTGCAGGAGCCAAACCACGCCGGACACCCACAACTTGTGGAAGGGACCACGGATCGTATGTGTGGTTCGTGGTTGGCCTGCCAAATCACTGGTCTAGGAGCCAAGAACCACGACCTGACCAACGGACTGTTGGTCAGACTCGCGGTCCGTGGAAGGGGCTCGTGGTTCGAAGCCCCAAGAACATAGTCATAGAACACCACCCACGATTGTGCAGGACGGACCGTAGGGGGTCTCTTGGTTCACCTGCTGGCAGTTATTTTCAGGGTCAGTTGGGTGTTTTTCTAATTAATTAATTCCTATACTATGCCGTTTTGCCTATGTCTAGGAACCCTATATAAACCTTTTAACCCCCAAATTCACCTTATTTATTTCATTCTTCCAAATTCCCAAAAGAAAATCAACTCCTCTTAAATATTCTCTCTCTAGAAATTTGAAGAAGATGAAGAAGGATTCACCTAGGGTTTCAAGCTAAAGTTTCGATTCCTTCATTGAAGGCTAGCGTTTGGACTCAAGGTATGCTAATCTTCATCCATAGAGTTCCTAAATCTTTCTATTTCGAAAGGTAGAATTCCCCAATTGAGTTAGGGTTTTCACCTATTAGCGTGGGTTCTCTTTATTATTTAATTATGATCTTCTATGCATGAATTGATGAATTGCAATGTTTTTATGATGAATTCCCCTATTAACCCATGTGATCCCTACGTTTTCAAATTATGAACTATATATTGAGGGATTTTGATCTTCAAGGAAGAGTTTCATAAAATTGAGCATGCATTGCTAGTTTTACATGAATTTATGATCAAATCCATATCTAATCCATGTTTTCTAAGAGTTGATGATTGAAATTGGGTTTTGACATCAAGGAGGTGAATTATGAACTAATGCATTGTTTTATGAAATCCATGCAAATATTTTAAGGGTGCTTTGAGAGTAAAGTACCAGTGATGATGTTGTGTTGTGAAAGGATATTCTCACTAAAACACATAATAGCATGATGTGAAAGATTTTCTCACATAGAAAGGATTCTTAGATTGAAAGGCTTTCTCACCTAATTGAATCAAATACTAGGAGCTATCTTAATTAATCTAGCTTGAATCGATAGGCCAATGACACCCTTTCATGAGTAATGAAGTCGGGTAAGAAATGACTATTCGGTGGGAATTTATTCTTAACACTGAGTGGATATTGATAGTGAGATGGAAGCTCTCCCGTAGTAGAGGTCGGGTTTCCAAAGTAATCTCATGAGATGGAAGCTATCTCGTAGAAGAGGCCGGATTTCTAGTAGCAATCTCCTTATCCCATAACTATGTGCCCACATAGGTTAATTAGTTAGTGGATCCACTTAAGCTAGAAGTTCAAGGTTCTACCTGTGACAAGTAGAATAACCTCTTTTCAATGTGGGGTAGACACCAGATTCCATGTTATAGCTCACATGGTCTCATGTTGCTTAAGGATAATTCCCCACAAGTAATAATGAACTAAGGTTACTCAAGGAGTATCAAGTATGAGTTCAAATATGTTAAAGAAGAAGTTAGCTTACATTGACCATAATTTATGACTTATGCTTTATAACTCTTTCATATGATGTTTAACTTGGTCAGTTGCATGTCATGAAATGAAATGTCCCCTTTTAGCATGTTTTAAATGTTTTTATGCATGACTATCATACTTGGTAAATTGTTTTGTACTAACGCATACTCTTGCCTACATTTTCCCCAAATGTAGGGTCTGATATTTAGGGTGCTCAGTTTCGTGGCTAGTTGGTGATTTCATTGATTCTCGAGCTTTGGTAAGTCCTCATGCTTCATGGATGGAGTTTCATTATTTAGTTTCTTTCATGTTTTTCCATTTTGGACATGATGTATGGGCTAGACCCAATTTCATTCTATTGTATTAGATGGCTATGTTGAGACTAGAGTTTAGATTTATGCTTTTCATTTTATAAAATGTTTTAGACGAACTTTTTTTACTCCTATTCTATTTCTTATGTTATGAGAGCTAAGTGTCTTGTATGGAGACTTTCGGGGTTCTATACGCCATGTTACATCTAGGGGGTACCCCTGGGTCGTGACAAGCTTTGTATTAGAGCCAGGTTTAGAATGGTCCTAGGATGTCTCATGAGCCACGTCTAG
This sequence comes from Solanum bulbocastanum, assembly GCA_037074985.1. NCBI lineage: Eukaryota > Viridiplantae > Streptophyta > Magnoliopsida > Solanales > Solanaceae > Solanum > Solanum bulbocastanum. Next base: position 18,807,194 of record CM073605.1, on the reverse strand, counting down.
TAAAGTCTTGTTCATGAGTGTGAAGCGCACCACATTTATGAATAGGAGGCTACAAGATGATTAGGAAACTCCACTTCCTTCAATACTTTTAAGTCATGCGATAGAATTTAACTCTATAAGGTCTCTCTCCTAATGCTTATCCTATGTTCTTTAGGATATGGCTACCCGAAGAGCTTATGCTAAAAGGAATGCGAGGGAGAATGCGGAACAAAAAGCTCCTCCCCCAGTTCCTCAAGTTTCGATCGATCCTTTGGCCGAGTATGTTTCTAATACAAAGTTTAGGGATGCTTTTCAAGTGTTGGCTCAAGCAGTTGCAGCCCAAGCCAATAGGGAGGTTGTGGTTCCTGCAAGCTCAAATGTGAATTTGGCGGCTTCAAGAGTGAGGGGATGAACCCTCCGGAGTTTCATGGTTCTAAAGTTTAGGAAGATCCTCAAGAGTTTATTGATAAGGTCTATAAAATTTTGATAATCATGGGAGTTACGCCAGTGGAAAAGGCGGAGTTAGCCGCTTACCAATTGAAAGGTGTGGCTCAAGTGTGTGGTATAACCAATGTAAAGAAGGGAGGCCGAAAGATGCAGGTCCTTTTGATTGGGATAAGTTTAAGACCACGTTCCTTGATAGATTCTTTCTTCTTGAGATAAGGGAAACTAAGGTTCTAGAGTTCATTAACCTACGACAAAGGGGTATGAGTGTTAGGGAATATGATCTAAATTTCACTCAGTTTTCTAAGTATGCTCTATCAATGGTTGCATATTCAAGGGCTAAGATGAGTAAGTATGTATTGGGTGTGTTCGAAATAGTGGTTAAAGAGTTTCGAACCATAATGCTCATTCATGATATGGACATCTCTCGTCTCATGGAACATGCACTACAAATTAAGGAAGAGAAACTTAAGAAAACGTCTAGGAAAGCAAAACGGGTTAAGACTGGTGATGATAATTTCCCTAACACAAGGTCTAATGGACAAGGTCGTCCAAGATTCTGATAAAGGTTTTCCGGTCAAGGTTCCTCCAATACTCCTCCAAAGTTCAACCAAGATAAGGTGTCTAACCCTAAGCCTAAAGGAAGTAATGGTAGTGGATCTTCATTGCCTAGGTCTAATTGCACTAAGTGTGAAAGGAAACATGATGGTAAGTGCCTAGCCGGCTCAGATGGTTGTTATGGTTGATGTAAAAATGGTCACAAAATGAGGGATTGTCCAATCCTTACGGCCAAGGGGAGAAAGGCCAAGCAAGCTCCTACTAATGGTGCGGGGTCCAATGATCCTAAGCAAAACCGCTTCTATGCTTTTCAGACTAGAGGTGAACAAGAGAGTTCTCCGAATGTGGTTACCGGTATGTTGAAAGTTTTTCAAATTGATGTATATGCTTTACTTGATCCCATTGCTACTTTGCCTTTTGTGACGCTATATGTGGCTATGAGGTTTGATGTGCTCCCTGATGTGTTGTTAGAACCTTTTTTTGTCTCCACTCCTGTTGGTGATTCTGTGGTGGCTAATAGGGTGTATATAAAGTGTCCTATTTCCTTGTACCATAGAGTTACTCTTGTTGACTTGGTAGATCTTGACATGTTAGATTTCGATGTTATCTTGGGTATGGATTGGCTTCACTCATGCTATGCTTCTATCAATTATGCAGTCAAGTTTCAGTTCCCAAATGAGCCTATCCTAGAGTGGAAGGGGGGAAATTCTATGCCTAAGAGTCAGTTGGTCTCTTATCTTAAAGCTAAAAATATGATTTCAAAGGGTTTCTTTTACCATCTAGTAAGGGTGAGGGATGAAGATTTCGAAACCCTTTCTCTCGAGTCGGTCCCCATTGTCAATTAGTTTCTGAAAGTGTTCCCAAATGACTTACTCGGTATTCCTCTCGACCAGGAAATAGACTTCGGGATTGACCTTTTCCCATATATATAACTTATATCTATTTCTCCTTATCATATGGCTTTGGCAGAACTTAAAGAGTTGAAATAACAGTTAAAGGACTTGTTGGATAAGGCTTTCATCCGATCGAGTATCTCTCCATGGGGTGCTCCAATTTTGTTCGTTACAAAAAAGGATGGTTCTCTTTGTATGTTCATTGACTATCTTCAGTTGAGCAAGGTGACTATGAAGAACACGTATCCTCTCCCAAGGATTGATGATTTGTTTGACCAACTTCACGAGGCAAGTTATTTCTCTAAGATTGATCTCCGATCGGGTTATCACCAACTGGGGGTGAAAGATGAGACATTCTAATGATGGCTTTTTGAACTCGATATGGTCATTATTATTTTTGGTAATGTCATTTGGGTTGACTAATGCTCCGGCGGCATTTATGGGCTTGATGAATAGAGTGTTTAGGCAATACCTTGACATATTTGTAATTGTGTTCATCGATGATAGTTTGATCTACGCACGGAGTGAGGATGAGCATATTGATCATTTGAGGATTGTGTTGCAAATCCTTATGGACCAACAACTTTTTGCAAAGTTTAGCAAATGTGAATTTATGTTAAGGTCCATAGCTTTCCTTGGTCATATGGTTTCGAGTAAGGGTATTTAGGTAAATACTAGAAAGATGGATGTTGTCAAGAGTTTGCTTAGACCTCTAACTGCCTCGGATATTAGAAGTTTCTTAGATTTGGCCAGTTACTATAGAAGGTTTGTTGAGGGTTTCTCTTCAATTGCCTCTCCTTTGACCGCTTTGACTCAAAAGAAGGCTAAGTTCATATGGTCTGAAGCATGTGAAAAGAGTTTTCAAGAGCTGAAAGATAGACTTGCTTCCGCTCTGGTGTTGACCCTACCGAAAGGAATGAATGGTTTTGTGGTTTATTATGATGCCTCAAGAATTGGGCTAGGGTTTGTGCTAATGCAAAATGGGAAAGTTATTTCCTATGCCTCAAGGAAACTTAAATTCTATGAGAAGAATTATCCTACTCATGACCTTGAGTTAGTGGCTGTCGTTTTTTCTCTAAAGATTTGGAGACATTATTTGTATGGACTTCATGTAGATGTGTTTACCGATCACAAGAGTTTGCAATATGTGTTTAATCAAAAAGATTTGAATCTTCACCAAAGCAGGTGACTTGAGTTATTGAAGGATTACGACATGAGTGTCCTTTATCACCTCGGTAAAGCTAATATGGTAGCGGATGCTCTTTGTTGGTTGTCTATGAAAAGTGTTGCTCATATTGAATAAGAAAAGAAAGAGTTGGTTCGAGATGTGCATAGATTGTATTGATTAGGTGTTCAACTAGTTAAGTGGTGTTATGGTTCACAATTGTTATAAATCGTCTTTTGTGGCGGATGTGAAAGCCAAGCAAGGTCTAGATCCAATTTTGGTAGAATTGAAAGAAACGGTGCTTAAGAAATCCGTTGAGGCTTTCTCCTAAGGAGGGGATAGGGTACTTAGATACCAAGGTTGTTTATGTGATCCAAATGTTGATGACTTGAGGGAATATATTTTAGTAGAATCCCATAGTTCACGGTATTCTATTCACCTTGGAGCCACCAAGATGTACCGTGATTTACAAGAATTCTATTAGTGGAATGAGATGAAAAAGGATATTGTGGGATTTGTGGCTAAGTGTCTAAATTGCCAACAAGTGCAGGTTGATCATCAAAGACTGGGAGGTCTATCCCAAGATATTAGCATTCCTACTTGGAAGTGGAAAGACTTGAATATGGACTTTATTGTTGGTTTGCCTCGCACCCATCGACAACATGACTATATTTGGGTGATAGTAGATCGGATGAAGAAATCAACTCATTTCCTTCCCGTCAAGGTGTCTTATTTGGTGGAGGACTATGCCTAGTTGTACTTGAGATATATGGTAAGGTTGCATGGTGTGCCCTTTTCCATTATTTCCGATCGTGGTACCCATTTCACTTCTCAGTACTGAAAGTCATTCCAAAGGGGGCTTGGCACTAAGGTTAAGCTTAATATGACTTTTCATCCCCAAACCGATGGGCAAGCGGAGCGTATGATCCAAACTTTGGAAAACATGTTAAGGTCCTGTGTGATTGATTTTAAGGGCAATTGGGTTGACCATTTTTCGTTGATTGATTTTTCTTACAGTAACAATTATCATTCAAGTATCGGTATTACTCCGTTTGAGGCCTTATATGGTAGGAGGTGATCTCCTATAAGTTGGTTTGAGGCGGGTGTAGTTGACCTAATAGGTCCCGATCTATTTCATGAGGCTATTGAGAAAGTTTGACTCATTAAAGAGAGGTTGAGAACGGATCGAAATCAGCAAAATTCTTATGCCGATGTGAGAAGAAGGGATCTAAAGTTTGAGGTCAATGATTGGGTGCACTTTAAAATCTCACCCATGAAGGGTGTGATGAGGTTTGACAAGAAAAGGAAGCTTAGTCCCCAGTATTTAGACCCATATCATATTTTGAGGCATGTTGGTAAGGTTGCCTATGAGTTATATTTGCCAAATGAGTTGGCAACTGTGCATCCTATTTTCCATGTCTCTATGCTTAAGAAGTGTGTTGCAAATCCAACATCCATTGTTTCCCTAGAAGGGTTAGGAGTTGATAAGAGCCTCTCATATGAGGAGGTTCCAGTTGAGATTCTAGACCGGCAAGTTAAGAGCTTGAGAAACAAGGAAATAGCTTTTGTAAAGGTTTTGTGGAGAAATCAATTAGTTGAGGGTGCTTCTTAGGAGGCCGAGGCCGATACGATGTCCCGATATCCTCATCTCTTTCCTTCTACTTTTATTCTAGCTTGAGGTAATGAGTTTCTCTTGAGTTGTACTTGTTTTAAGAGTCATGTGTTTTTATGTATTTCCATGATTTCCTTATGATTATGCATGTTCATGAAAATTGTGTTTTGAAAGAAAAAGAGTTTATATGATTGATTTTCCTCATGTTGTTGTGCATTGAGTATGAGTTGCCTATAGACTTCATGAGATGAATTGATGAACATGCATTAGCTATGCTTGTTGAGAGTAAATTGCATAGAGGCTCCATGAGATTGTGTTGAACATGCTTTTAACTTGGAGAAGGTAGTTCCTCCTTGAACATGAGAAATTTTGAGAATGCATGCATATTGGGTTGCTTGATGTAGTTCCTACTTCCTTATGTTGCATTTGAGTATGTTGAGTTATGAGTTGATGTTTCCTCTATATTTATGTGCATTGCATGAATAATGGGCTGATAGAGTTAGTTCACCCCTCTTATGATGTTTTTAGAACATCCTAGCTTGGAGTCGGTCTTGGTTGTATGCATTGCATTGTTACGTTGGGTTGTTAGTTCCTCTCCTACTCTTTTAGAATCATTTTAAATCTCATTCGAGGATGAATGGTCCAAAAGGGAGATATTGTTACATCTCGTATCCGAAAGAGGGCAAATTGTAGCTTTCCAAGTGTTGTAGGAGCCAAACCACGCCGACCACCCACGGCCCGTGGAAGGGACCACAGATCGTAGGTGTGGTCCGTGGTTGTCCTTCCAAAGCACTGGTCTAGGAGCCAAGAACCACGACCTGACCAACAGACCTTGGTCAAACCACGATTTGTGGAAGGGGCTCGTAGTTTGAAGCCCCAAGAACATAGTCGAAGACCACCACCCACGAGTGTGCAGGACGGACGGTAGGTCTATCCATGGTCCGTCAGTGGGGGTCTCATGGTTCACTTGCTGGCAGTTAATTTCAGGGTCAGTTAGGTCAATCGTAACATAAATTATTTCTAATACATCTGCATCAACTTTGTTCTGCACCCATGTGGGAAGAGTTGTCAAAATGATGGGTTGGTAAAAAAGATCATTCTTCACCCCTTCCTACAATATCTTATCTGCCACTCTATTTTGGTCGTGGAGCACATTCTTCATCCTAGTTATTTCCTACTTTCTCATCAAAGCCTGCATTGAACAATTAGATCATCATAAAGCAGATTATTATTAGTAAGCCTATTGATAACATCAAAAGAGTCAGTAGTGATTTCAATTAGGCTCATATTATTCTCCACGACTAATGTTAGGCCTCTCTGTATGGCATGGATTTCAGCTCTAATTGGGATTATTAGGGGAGTGTGTTCGGTGAAGCCCACCACCCAACTACCTAGATCATTTATAATCACCCCTACCCCTTGGCCCAAACATGGTTTTTACCGAGCCATCAACATTGATCTTAAAGGTGTTATGGTCAGGGGGTTCCCATTTGACATGGATTGTGGTTTTACTAACTTTGCCTCTTTCTCCTTTAGCGATCATCAGTTGGTATTCAGTTGCTTAAGAGAAGGTGAGGCTAATGCTGGTGGCCTCTCTTTTATTATTTAAGGTGTTATTGTTCCTTGTGAGCTAGATGCTCTAGAGGCAAAATGGGAGAAAAATTCCCCAGTTTACCCATCCATTGTACTAGCTCCGTCAACTTTTAATTGCCATAGTTTTCTTTTTTAGAGTCAAACTATAAAAACTTTGACTAATATTTTACAATGAATTTTTCATCATATTGATATGTAAAAACTTGCAATTTATAGTATTTTTCATATAGATTTTGAATATCTAAATGTTTTGTTTAAAATATCAAATTAATGTAATCTAATTTAACTTTGAATATTAGTCAAATCAATTCTCGAAAAGCGCAATATGATAAATAAAAATGTATGGAGGGAGTACATTTATCCTTCGTGTTGTCCCACTGCTCGATCCTATCAATTTCATTGGTGAAGATAGTATTGGTGATGCCAGGGTTGTGACTTGTGGAAATAATGTTACTCTTGAAGAATAGGGAGTTTGGGCACTGGAAAAAGATGTGAGTGGTATCTTCCTTGGAGTTGTCACTATACTGGCATTTGGGGTTAACATTGAGGCTCGTATGGTGTAAAGCATGATTTGTTGGGAGCCTCCAGTGGTAGAGGAGCCATAAGAAGGTTTTGATCTTATTTGGTGCCTTAGCAGACCAGATCCACTTGAACCTCTTATTGGGTTCAAGTCTTTTCTTATCGTTGGTCTCTTTTATGTGCATGTAGGCAGTGCTCGTCAAGAAGAGCCCATTTTGAGTAAGCCCCTAGATCAGGGTGTCCTGTTTTGTTTCATCACTTGTGTGCCTGTAGCTCTTGATGATGGCCTTAATCTCTTCCGGTACTGTGAATGAGAGTTTTATCAAAGTTCCATTCTCCATTTTGGTAAACTTCTTTTGCTTTGAGATGTTCTTCTCCTTCAAGGAAGGGTCCATTGATGCTTTGGCTAATTGCATTGTAGTGTGGTATCCATTTATTAGTAATGAAGTTTACTTTTTTACCTTTATCAACTCTCCATTCAGTTGCCTTAATAGCATCTACCCAACAATCTTAGATGCTTTCCAAGTTTTGGATATCATCCTCTTGGGACCATGATCCCTTTTTGGTTTCTGGTACTTGTCAGTAAGGATCTTGCTCCAGAGTTTATTAGGGTTCTTCACGGCTCTCCAGGCAAGGCTGGAGAGAGTAGCCTAATTCTTGAGTTCAGTTTTCTGTAGTCCTAGTCCCTCGTGGCCCTAGTACTGCTGATGCTATCCTAATAGAGCAGGTGTATTTTCCTCTTTTTTTTTTGTAGTAGTAGTAGTAGTTCCCCACACAAAGTCCCTCTACACCTTGTTGATTGTGTCACTTTTTTTTGTGGGTAACTTTATGTATTGCTTCACATGGGAAGAGATGTAGCTTTTACAAGAACAATCCTCCCAGTAAGGTTCAGGAACTTAGTTCTTCAACCTGCTAGCCTTTTCCTCATGCTGTTAATAATGTACTAGAAGTCCATATGGACGGGTGTCTTATGGAAAATGGGGAAACCCAAATATTTCCTAAAGGACTTTGAAGCACAAATAACTAGCGTGTTCTAACAAGTTTCTCGATCCAGGTTTGTGTAGTTCCTTGAGAAAAATGTTTTGGATTTATGGTGTTTAATTCGCTGAACCATTCAATTGCAGAAGGTATGAAGGATGCTTTTTTATGGTGTTTTAATTCCTTTAGTGAGCTTTGGCAAAGAGGTAAAGATCGATTACAAATAAAAGATGAGAGATTTTGGGACCCCTAGTAGAAATTTGAATAGGGTTCAATGCTTGTCTCTAACAACTTTTTTGATTCTTTTCAAGATATGGACTCTCAAAGAGTTTATGAGAGAAGGAATCCGGGAAATAACAATGTTGAGCCCGAGGTCCCTCAAGTTCGATTGGCTCTTTGGCTGAGCAAGTGACTCATGCCAAATTTGAAGGCACTTTCCAAGTATTGGCTCAAGATATGATGGCCCAAGATAATGTAGAGGTCATTGCTCTGATGAACCCAAATATAGGTACGACGGCGATGAGGATAAGGGACTTCACTTGGATTAATCCTCTGGAATTCCATTGTTCCATGGTTCATGAGAGTTCTCAAGAGTTTATTGATTATGTGTATAATATATTAGGAATTATGGTATTGTCTATGGTAGAGAAGGTGAAGTTGATCGTTTATCAACTTAAGGGTGTCTCTCAACTGTGGTTTGAACGATTGAAAGGTGAGAGGGAGGTTGATGCGGGTCCTCTTGATTGGGAGAAATTCAAGGGAGCTTTTCATGATCATTTCTTTCATCTTGAAATGAGATAAGTGAAAGTGTTTGTGTTCATTAATATTTGACAAGGTAATATAAGTGTGAAGGAGTATGCTTTGACGTTCACTCTATTGACTAAGTATGCCCCGACTATGGTTGCCGATTCTAGGACAAGGATGAGTTGTGTCGGGTGAATATGACTTGGTTGTTAAGGAGTATTGTACCGCCATATTGATTGAAGAGATAAATATCTCCCATTTAATGATACATTCCAATAAATTGAAGAGTGAAAGCTCAAAGAAAGGGCAAAAGAGTCCAAGAGGGCAAAGGCCGGTGATTGTGACTTTTCTCATACTAGATCTGGTGGACATAGACATCCTATATTCCTGTAGAAGTTCTCCGATAAAGGTTTTTGTTATGCACCGAATCCTAAGTTCAATAGATATATGGTGTCTAACCCTAAACCCTAAGGAGATGGTGGTAATGGATAATCTATTCCTGCTTGCTCAAGGTGTGGTAAAAAACAAGATGGAAAATGTTTGGCCAACACAAATGGTTGGTTTTGTTGAGGAAAGAGTAGCCACAAAGTTAAGGACTTTCCATTGCAAGCTATCAAGGGTAAGGATGGTAGGCAAGCTCAGTCTAGTGGTTCTGGTTCGGGTGCTCCTCATCAGAATAGGTTCTATTCCCTTCAAACTTTCCAACGAGGGTTACCTGGATGTGGTGACCAGTACGTTGAAAATATTTCACCTTGATGTTTATGCTTTACTTGATTTGGGTGCTACTTTGTCATTGTTACTCCTTATGTGACCATGAGATTTGGTATTGGTCTCGGAATCCTCTCTAATCCCGTTCATGTCTCTACTCCTGTTGGTGATTCTATAGTGGCTAAGAGAGTTTATAGAAATTTTCCTATTTTCATTTCTTATATAGTCACTCAAGTTGATCTTATATTTTAATGTTATTCTTAGGATGTATTGTCTACATGCATATTATGCTTCCATAGATGTAGGACCCAATTGATCACATTCAAGATTCTGAACGAACCTATCATGTCATGGAAAGGAAGAAATTTGTCCTTAAGGGTCAATTTATTGCCTAAATGCTAGGAAAATTATTTCTAAAGGTTTCATTTACCATCTTGTTCGAGTTAGGGATAGAGATTCTAAAACATCTACTCTTGAGTCAGTTTTGATTATAAATGAGTTTCTGGAAGTTTTCCCTAGTGATGTTCTTGGTATTCCTCCTGAAAGGGACATCAACTTCGATATTGACCTTCTCCTAGATACATAAGACATCAACTTCGATATTGACCTTCTCCTAGATACATAACCTATCTCTGTTCCTCCATACCGTATGGACCCGATAGAATTCAAGGATTTAAAGGAACAATTGGAAGATTTGTTGGATAAAGGTTTCATTAGACAAAAGTATCACCATGGGGTGTTTTTTCTAAAGAAGGATGGTTTTCTTCGAATGTGCATTGACTATCAACAATTTAACAATACTACCATTACAAATAAGTTTCCTATTGAAATGATCAATGCTTTTTTTGATCAACTCCAGGGAATGAGTAAATTTTCTAGGATTGACCTTTGATCGGATTATCACCAATTGAGGGCGAAGGAGAGTGACATTCTAAAGATGAATTTCCCAACTTGGTATGGTAATTATGAGCTTTTGGTGATGTCTTTTGGTTCAACTAATGCCCCCATGTAATTTATGGGTTTTATGAATAGGGTCTTTAAGCAATGCCTTGATATGTTTGTGATTGTGCTTATTGATGATATTTTGATTTATTCATGGAGTGAAGATGAGCATGTTGAACATTTGAGGATTGTTTGAAAATTATAAAGAATCATGAATTGTATGCTCAGTTTATTTAATGTGAATTTTGGTTGAGGTCTATTGCTTTCCTTTACCATATTGTCACTGGTGAAGGTATACAAGTCAATCCAAAAACAATCGAGGTGGTCTAAAAATGACCTAGACCTTTGCCCACTTAAGATATACGGAGTTTCTTAGGTTTGACAAGTTACTATAGAAGGTTTGTCGAAGGATTTTCATCTATTGCTTCGCCTATGACAACATTTACTCAAAAGAAGGTAAAATTCCTATGGTTGGAAGCTTGTGAGAAGTGTTTCCAAGAGTTGAGGGATAAACTCACTTCGACCCCTATTGTGGCATTATCGAAAGAATTTCGATGGTTTTGTGGTGTATTATGATGCTTTAGAGATTGGTCTTGGTTTTGTTCTAATGCACCTTGGAAAAGTCATTGGCTACTCTTCAAGGCAATTGAAGATGCACGAGAAGAATTGTCTCACTAGTGATTTGGAGTTAGCATCACTGGTGTTTGCTCTTAAAATTTGGAGACATTACTTGTATGGTATTCATGTGGATGTGTTTACCGACCCCAAGAATTTGAAATATGTATTTACTCAAAAGAACTTAAATCTTCGTCAAAAGATATTACTTGAGTTATTGTTAGATTATGACATGAGTATCCACTATCATTGTGGTAAGGCAAATATGGTGGCACATGCTCTAAGTCGACTATCGATGGGAAGTGTTGCTCACATTGAGGATGACAAGAAAGAGTTAGTTCGTGAAGTTCATAGATTGGTCCTGATTGAGTTTCATTTTCTTCATTCTAATGATGTTACAGTTGTTCATAATTGTTCTGAATCACCTTTTATATCAGGTGTAAAGGCTAAGCAAGATCTTGACCTGGTACTAGTTGGTTTGAAGAAGTCAGTTTCTGAAAAAGATGTTGAGGATTTCTCCAAGGGGGAGATGGTGTACTTCAATATCAATGTTGATTATGCGTTCCAAATGTTGATGTGTTAAGGAATCTTATTCTCATAGAAGCTCACAATTCTTGGTATTCTATTCACTCGAGAGCCACTATGATGTACCATGACTTATGGAAAATCTATTGGTGGAATGGGATAATGAAGGATATTGCGTAATTTGTAACTAAATGTCTAAATTGTCAAAAAGTGAAAGTTGGGCATCAAAACCCGGGTGGTTTGTCTCAAAACATTAACATTCCTACATGGAAATGAGAAGATTTGAATATGGACTTCATCACATGTTTGTCTCGCACTCATCGACAGTTCGATTAGATTTGGGTTATTGTGGACTGAATGATGAAATCAGCTCACTTTCTTTCCATTAAGACTTCATTTTAAGGTGAGGAGTATGCCAAGATTTATATCCAGGAAATTTTTAGGTTGCATGGAGTGCCCTTGTCCATTATGCTCGATTGTGGTAATTAGTTTACATCTATGTTTTGGAAGTCGTTTCAGAATAGTCTTTGTACTCAAGTGAAACTTAGCATGACCTTTCATTCTTAAAATGATAGGCAAGCCGAGCGTACCATTTAGACCTTAGAAGATATGTTAAGATCTTGTGTGATAGATTTTAAGGGACATTTTGATGATGATTTGCCTTTGATTGAGTTTTCTTATAATAATAACTATCATTCTAGTATTGGGATGACACCGTTTGAGGATCTCTATGTTAGGAGGTGTAGGTCTCCTATTGGTTGGAATTTTGTGAGGTTGCGTTGATAGGGATTGAGTTGGTACACGGATATGGAAAAGATTCAACTTATTTGTGAGAGATTGAAAATAGCTCAAAGTCAACAAAAGTTTTATGTTGATGTTAGGAGAATGGAGCTTGAGTTCGAGGTTAAAGATTGGGTCTACTTGAAAATTTCACCCATGAAGGGTGTAATGAGGTTCTGAAAGAAAGGGAAGCTTAGTCCTTGTTATGTGGGCCCATATAATATTTTGAGGCGTATTGGAAAAGTTGCTTATGAACTTGAGTTGCATAATGACTTAGCATCAGTACATCCGGTATTCCATGTCTCTTTGTTGAAGAAGTGTGTTGGAGATCCGATATCTATTGCACATTTGGAAAGCTTGGGAATTAAATATAATCTTTCTTATAAAGAAGTTCCAGTTGAGATTTTAGACCAACAAGTCTAGAAGTTGAGAAATAAAAGAAGTTTTTTCCGTGAAAGTTCTTCGGATGAATCAATTAGTTGAGGGTGCTACTAGGGAGGTTGAAGCCAATATGATGTCCTGGTATCCTCATCTATTTCCCTCCTCTCCTACCTAGCTTGAGGTATTAGTTCCTCATGGTTCATTCTTTTGGATTCATGCATTTTGGTCATTCTTATGCTTCCATATGCATGCATGTTCTTGAAAATATGATTTTTGATGTTATGATTTAGCTTGGATTGGTTCTCCATGTTAAAGTGTATTTTGATGAGATTTGCATTAATGTTGGGTTGTTAGTTTCTCTTCTACTCTATTCATGCTAGTGTTAGTCTCATTCAAGGAAGAATGTACCAAGGGGGCGATATTGTACCACCTCGAGAGATGGAAAGTTGAGAAAGGAAAGAGAAGTGCAAAAACTTCTTTGAGGCAGAGGTTTATGAGACATATATATGGACCATAGGATTCCAACAAGCCGTAGAAATGGAATGGTAGGACCAAGAATGGATTTTGGAAAATTAAGTATCTGAAATTTTCCTACGAATTAATACGATGAACCAGAGAAAAGTCGACGAGTAGTAGATGGGTTCTATTTTCAGACTTGGTGAAATTTTAGACTAATAGTTGAGTTGTACAGATGAGGTCTACGGACCATAGAAAGGTCTTGCGGAAAGTAAGGTGAAATTTGGGTTTATGAAGTTGTTTTTATAGTAAAAAAATTCGACAATTATTTTAAGGGTATTTGGGTCTTTCCTATGCTTTTATATTAATATTATATCGTTTTACCCCTATTTATAAGTCTTATAACTACCTTTCTATTCCTAAAACGAACCCTACTCTGTCATTCTCTCAAATCACCAAATCCCATCCAGACCCAAGGTCAAGAAGAAGAAGCTATGGTTCCAAGTCAAGTCTTCGTTATCACCATTGCTTTTGGAATATGATAACAACGTATGTAGGGCTTCATCAATGGGTTACATTCACCCATTTATCCCCAAGGTTATTGAATTCTCCAAGTTCAATTTAAATTAAATTGACTAGGTTTTCATTCAATTTTTCATGGGTTCGATTTATGTTGATTCAATTGTTTGAATTTGATCTTATTATGTTTGTTTTAACTCAATTACATACTTTTCAATAAAAATCACACGAACCCTTTCATTGATCATGAATTTTGACTATGAACCATTAAAGACATGAATTTTTGAAGAAACTATGAATCTATGACTTTATGTTTTCATGAAGTTATGCATGATTTATGAAAAACAATGAATTATGAATAAAGTTTCTTTAAGATAAACATCAATGAAAATGTGAAAGGATTTTCTCACATACTAAGGAAACATGGCTTGATGAAAGATTTTCTCCCAAAAGCTTGATTCAATATTTAATGAGCTACTCTATGATATTTTAAGCTTGGACTAATATTTGAATTGTACTATTCCATGGATTATGATAGCTTTATGAAATTGAATATTCTGTTGAGATTTAACTTAGTACTGATTGAACTTTAAGGTGCAGGCTCAAATAGGCTAGTCTCTAGTAGCAACCTCGAACTCAAAACTACGTGACCCTATAGGATTGTCTTAAATGGCCTAGCTAGTGGATCCGCATATAGCATATGAATCATGATACAAAGTTCTACCTTGGAAAATAGACTCTCCTTTCTCGTTGTGAGATTTACATTGGATTCCATATTATAGCTCGTATGGTCTATTTTCTGTTAAAGCTAATATCCCACAAAATAATATATGTTCTCTATCAATGTTTTAATGACGTTTACTTGATGAATTTAAGATGCATTGACCATGTTGATGGTTTATGATTCTACTTCAAATGGTTTTTATAATGTTTAGTTTGGTAATACATATCATCATTTCGATTATTTCCTTTTATGATCATGTATCATGTTTTGTTGCATTCCCCCTATACATAGTAAATTTCATGTACTGATGCATACTTGTGCCTACATTTTTTCACTAATGTAGGGTGTGACAATTTCTCTCCCTCCGTTTGTGGCTAGTGGATGACCGTGTAGATTCGAAGACTTGGTGAGTCCTGATACTCCGATGACCATATCACCTTTATTGCTTTTGTATCTCTTTACTTTCCAAATGTTGTATGTGGTGTATTGATTATGCCCCGACCACCTCTTTTGATTTGGAAGATGACTTGTTAAGACTGTAATCAGGATTTCGTTTTATGTCAAATACTTCCATTATATGAAAGTTTTCTCTATTATATTGTGTATATATATCTCAAGTGGCTTGTGTAGTCTCAAGGTCTAATACATCATGTTTCGTCTAGGGTGTACTTTGGGTCATGACAATTGGGTATGGTGAATTTAACTTTATGAATGAATCATATATTTTCATATATATTTTTAAATATAAATAAGTATGTTTATTCTACGTTTAATGTATAATATTAATTGTTTTATGAAGGATATGGTTGTATTTGCTTAATCTCTGTAAAATTAATTTATATGTTGTATACATCATCTGTGCATTTTGGATGTATCTGTGGAATTATATTTATTTTGGAGACCTTAACTATCCTCTTAGTTTCACATTATTCCATTTGCACTTTCAATATAAGATCTTGTGTTTTCTCTAACTGAAATCATATGTCAAAATTGACACAAAATGTAATGTAAGGGAAGCGGCAACCATTTTTTATCTAAGTACATTTAAAGAGGAAGAACCCCTATGTTTCATGCTAATGACTAGCACAAAAACACATATCAAATGAAAACATTTTAAATTTCGATATACCTTGTATAATTTGCCTGAATATAAATGAGTCTCATGATATTTCTAGTCATTAATTTTTATTGAGTGATTTTGAATAGGCTTCTTAAGATTTTAACAAAGAAAAAATGGTAACTTGTATTATTTTTCATGAATAAAACAAGCATTCTTAATTGCAACATTACTTTTAGAATTCTCCTTCTATCATATTGAGAAGTAAATTGCCTCATGCCCATCAATTGCTCATTGTTCATCCTCTACTCTGGAATGTACCGTGATAACATTGCAGGAACATAAGTTTTTTTATCACAATGACATGATAGTTTATAACACCTCGGATTCGAAAATAAGGAAAAACATTTCAATTTTCAAAAATCTGGTGTACGTTTCGACTAAAAACCGACGGTTCGTAGGTCAAACTACATACCGTCGATGGCAAGTCCAAATGAGTTGAAATGTCAAGTTTCGGTACTCTTTATGGTTCACCATGATGATGCATCATTTGATATATGAGTTGTAGGTAGGTGTCATAGGTGAGTCCCACACTTGGTAAAATTTTGAGGAACAAACTGGGACTTACAGTTTCCATGTACGGACCGTAGGTTGACCAATAGAACGTACATGGGTCCCATCATTCAAAGGTCCAGAAACAAGTTTCTAAAGCCACCGATAGTTAAGCAGGATGGTTCGTATGTGGACGTGCGAATTGTGGGTCCAGCCATTGAGGGCGTTTTACATTTATTTTTAAAGGGGCTATGGGTCTTTTCCAAATTGTTTTAACCCAATACTATGTCATTTTACCCTCTACCCTAAGCCCTATACAATGATTTTAAATCCCCAAATCACCCAACTCAATTCACTCTCATAAATTCCCAAAAGTTGATCAAGTCATCGTTTCAAATATTTTGCTCTCTAAGGAAGAAGAAAAAGTCTAGGATTTCAAGATCAAGTCTCCAATTCACCATAGATTTTTGTCTTTGAACTCCAAGGTATGATAGTCTTCACCAATGGAGCTCTTTCCTCTATATGATTCCTAAAATCCCCAATTTTGTAAAGTTAGATTCTCCAATAAAATTAGGCTTTTATTTAATTGCCATGTGTTCCTTTCAATATTAATCCAATTGATTGTTTTATGTCTTGTTATGCATGAATTGAAGTAATTGCATGTTTTAAGTTGAATCCCCCATGAACCCATGGATAAATCATGTTTTAAAGACCATGATGATACAATATGGGTGTTGAACTATGAAAGATGAATTTATGAAGATATGCATGTTATTCATGAAATTGATGAAAACGATTTGAGTTGCTATGAGAGTAAAGCATTAATGTTGTTGTTGTTTTGAAAGAATTTCTCACATACTACTCAATACATGAATGTGTAAGGCTTTTCTCACATAAATAATTCTTAGAGTTGAAAGGTTTTCTCAACTAAAATTTGAATTAATATTTAGGAGCTATTCTAATTAAACCTAGCTTGGATTGTCTACTTGATGTGCCTTCCATGGACAATAAGACAAGCGGCAATTACCCATGTCTCATAATAATAAGACAAATAAATACTAGTGACTTTTTCGGTGGATTTATGCTTAGCATCGAGTGGACAAGAGGCGATTACCAATGTCCCATAAACTATGTGCCACCATAGGTTTGTCTTATATAGACATTAACCAGTTGATCCACTTACGCTAGAAGCTTATGGTTCTTACCTTGGCAAGTGATGATATCTCTTTTCAGTGTGGAATAGACATCGAATTCCATATGATATCCACATGGTCTATATGTCGGTTAACATTATTTCCTACAATAATAATGAGCTAAGGTTACTTCTAAAAGTATCTCACATGTGTTTAAAGACGATCTTCACTTGCATCGACCATGATCAAGGTTATAGTTCTAACCTTTTATCTTATGTTTTAACTTGGTCATTACATATCATGAGAAGTCCTTTTAGCATGATCTTATAACTCTTATACATTGCTATCATACTTGGTACATTCTTTGTACTAATGCATACTCTTGTCTACATTGTTTCCCAAATACTGGGTCTGGTGCTCTAATTCCAAATCCTCATGGCTAGTGTTCACCTTAGTAGCTTGTGAATATTGGTGAGTCCGTATATTCTGAGGACCGAACCCTTTATTGCTTATTGTCTTTACATTTCCGTATTATATGTTATGTATGGGTTGTGTCCCAATCATCTTGATATTCTAGTTGACTTTGAGACTATGTTAGACTTCTGCTTCATTTTTAACAAATGTTTTCTGATATAAATTGTATTTTAAACTCTTAAAAACTATTATATTGTATAATGTATGCTAAGTGGCATGTGTAGGGTGTTTCGTAATCCTATGCACCATGTCATGTCTAGGAAGTACTTTGGATCGTGACAAACTTGGTATTCAGAGCACAAGGTTAAGAAAGGTCCTAACAAGTCTCATAAGCCATGTTAAGTAGAGTCTTGTTCATGAGTGTGAAGCATGCCACATTTATGAATAAAAAGCTATAAGATGATTAGGAAACTCCATTTGTTTCATTACACTAAAGTTGTGTGGTAGAGTGTAATTATATGTGTCCTTCTCGCCTAATCCCTATCGATGCTTTTTAGGATATGGCTTCTCGAAGAGCATACATTAGGAGAAATGCGAATGAGAATGTGGAACGAGAAGATTTCCTCAAGCTCTTCAAGTTTCAATAGATCCTTTGGCCGAACAAGTGACTAATGTAGAGTTTAGGGTTGCTTTTCAAGTATAGGACCAAGCCATGATGGCTCAAGACAATAGGGAAGTTGTTGTCCCCGTGAACCCAATTTGGGGTACGACGGCATCTATAGTGAGCGACTTCACTATAATGAATCCTTTGAAGTTTAATGGTTCCAAGGTTGAGGAAGATCCTCAAGAGTTTATTGATGAAGTGTACAAGGTGTTGATGATCATGAGAGTGACGCCGGTGGAAAAGGCAGAATTGGTCGCTTATCATCTTAAGTTTCTCAAGTTTTGTTAAACCAATGGAAGGAAGAGAGGGTGGTTGATGCAGGTGCTCTTGATTGGGAAAATTTAAGTTACTGTGTTTGATAGGTTCTTTCCCCTTGAGACGAGGGTGGCAAAGGTACTTGAATTCATTAACCTTAGCCAAGGAAACATGAGTGTGAAGGAATATTGTTTGAAGTTCATATTTTTTTCTAGGTATGCTTCTACTATGGTTGCAGATCTTAGGGAAAGGATGATTAAGTGCATTTCGGGAGTGTTCGAGATGGTAGTCAAGGAATGTCGTACTTCCATGCTCATCATTGATATGGAAATTTCTCGTCTAATGGTGCATGCTCAACAAATAAAAGAAGAGAAACTTAAGGAAAGATCTAAGAAGACAAAAAAGGCAAGGACTGAAGATGGTGGGTTTTCAATTCAAGGTCCAATGGACATGGTTGTTCTAAGTTCCGAAAAAGGTTTTCCAGACAAGGCTCCTCTAATGCTCCTCCTAGGTTCAACAAAAATAGGGTGTCTAACCCTAAGCCTTAAGGAGGAAATGGTAGTAGATCTTCATTGTCTACTTATGCTAAATATGGAATGAAGCATGAGGGTAGATGTCTAGCCAATTGTAATGCATGTTTTGGTTGTGGAAAGATAGATCAAAAGATAAGGGATTCTCCCTCAGTTTCTAAGAATGAAGGAGATAATCATCAACGGGCTCAACTTAATCCTTCGTTCGGTTCTAGTGGGAGTCACAAGAAAAATAGGTTTTATGCACTCCAGACTCGTCATGAGCAAGAGGGTTCTACCGATGTAGTAACTGGTATGTTGAAAATATTTCATCTTGATGTTTATGCTTTGTTTGATCTCGATTCTACGTTGTCTTTTGTGACGCCATACATGGTTATGAGGTTTGATATTCTTCCGAATGTGTTGTTAGACCCTTTTTCTATCTCTACTCCTATTGGTGAATCTATTATGGCTAAAAGAGTCTATAGAAAATGTCCCATCTCCTTACCCCACAGAGTCACTCATGTTGATCTTGTAGAGATTGCTATGGTAGATTTCGATGTTATTCTTGGCATGGATTAGTTGCATTCTTGTTATGATTCTATTGATTGTAGATCCAAGTGGTCTAATTTTAGTTTCCAAATGAGCTATCCTAGAGTAGAAAGGGGGAAATTCTATGCCTAAGAGTTAATTTGCTTCTTATCTTAAATCTAAAAGATGATTTCTAAGTGTTTCTTATACCATCTAGTTAGGGTGAGGGATATGGATTCCAAAACCCCTACTCTTGAGTCGGTCACTATTGTTAATGGGTTTCCAGAAGTGTTTCCTGATGATCTACCTAGTATTCCTCCTAAAAGGGAAATAGACTTCCGTATTAACCTTCTCCTAGATACACAACCTATCTCTATTCCTTCTTACCAAATGGGTCCAACAGAACTTAAGGAATTAAATGATTAATTGAAAGATTTTTTGAATAAGGATTTCATCCAACCAAGTATCTCTTCATGTGGTACTCCAGTTTTTTTTTTTTTTTTTTTTTTTGAAAAAAAATGGTTCACTTTATATGTGCATCGACTAACGTCAGTTGAATAAGGTTACCATTGATAAATGCAAGGTTAGCATGTTTAAAACACATTGTAAAATAACTAAAAGTAACTTAATTCATTATTATGGTAAGTGTACCATTAATCGACATAGACCATGTAAGCTAATGCATGGAATCTGATGTCTATCCCACAGCGAAAAGAGATGTCCTTACTTGCCAAGGTAAGAACCATGAGTCTAAGCTAAAGTGGATCCTTTAGCTAATACTTATCTAAAACAATCCTATGGTTGCACATAGTTATGGGATTTAAGGGATTGTTACTAAAGGTCCATGAATGCTAAACAAAAACATTCATCCCAAATGCCCGCTCGGTACTAAGTAAAAATCCCACGAAATAGTCAGTAGTCATATTCATATTATCATCCATGGAAAGGCACAATTAAACAATCAATCCAATCTAAAGTTCATTTAGAATAGCTCCAAAAACTTGTTTCAACTTAGGTGAGAAAACCTTTCGACCTCATGAATCCTTATGCAAGAAAACCTTTCATAATCATGTTCTAACTAATATGTGAGAAAAACTTTCACAACAACTTGATACTTTACTCTCAAAGTATCCTTAAAACATTCACATCAATTTCATAAAAGCATGCATATCTTCATAAATTCATAGTTCATAAGCTTCAGCATGGGTTCATAGTCTAAAATCATGGATCATTCATGGGTACATATAAGTTCAACCCAAAATCATGTAGTTACTTCAATTAATGCATTAGAAGATTGAAATTAATCAATAAGATCACAATTGAAGAGAACCAATAAGGATTGAATAAAACCCTAACTTTTTAATTGAGAATCTAACTTGTAAATTAGGAGATTTTTGGGAACCCTATGGAGGAAAGGACTACATAGGTGAATACTAACATACATTAGTAATCAAGTCCCAATACCCATAGTGAATTGAAGATCTTGAAGTGAAATCCTTTTTCTTCTTCCTTAGCTTTAGAGAGAGAATTTTGGGATGAACTTGGAGGGAAATTAGATTTAGGTAAATGAATTAGAATTGTTAGTTTTAGGACTTAATTAACTTATATAAGATTTAGAATAGGGGTTAAAATGGCATAGCTTAGATGTTAAACACATTGAGGAAGGACCAAAATGACCTTAATTTAAAAGTTGATGGGTGACCCTAAAAGGACATCTAAACGGATTGTACAAGTCACCATGGGTCGTTTAGTATTCCTTCTAGATGACCCAAATTTTTGTCAGCCCTAAGCGGTTGGGCTACATAAGCCTAAATGGGTAGTGGTCCCCTAAATCGACCTTTTCGGGTTGCGTAAAGGGTTCACGGTCCATTTTAGGTTCATGGACTTGCCCGTTAACCAACTTTAACCTTTTCCAAAGTCTAAGGTGTTACGATATCTCTCCCTTGGGAACATTCGATTTCAAATGGAACTCAATCTATCATGAAAATAATAGGATAGAAACTAACAACCCAACATGGATAAAATTCATTAATAATGCATATATCCAGGGAGGAAAATCTACTCCAAGCTAAAGCATACTCAAAAATCATTTATTAAACATACATTCATGAATATGGAAATGTGAGAATGACTAAGTAAGATGAAACTGAAAGAATGAATCACGAGAATCTAAATACCTCAAGCTAGAGTATGATCGGATGGAAAGAGATAAGGATATTGGGACATCATAGCTTCCCCGGCTTCCCAAGTAGCACCCTCAACAAATTGATTTCTCCACAATACCTTTATGGATGCAACTTCCTTGTTTCTCAACTTTCTAAATTTCCGTTAAAATCTCAATCAAATGCTCTTCAGAAGAAAGACTTTTATTTATACCAAGATTCTTTAATGTTACAATAGATGTTGGATCTACACCATACTTTTTCAAAACGGAAACATGGAAAACCATATGTACCGATGCTAAATCATCAGGAAAATCAAGTTCATAAGTAACTTTACCAATACGCCTCAATATTGATATGGGCCTGTATATCGTGGACTAAGCTTCCCCTTCTTTCCAAAACTCATTACACCCTTCATAGGAGAAATTTTTAAGTAAACCGAATCATGAATATTAAACTCAAGATCTCTTCTTCTGACATTGCCATAGGAATTTTGTCGGTTTTAAGCCATTTTCAACCTTTCTCTAATGAGTCAAACTTTTTCCATAGCCTCCTGAACTAATTTGGAACATATCAATGCAACCTCACTAATCTCAAACCAACCTATAGGAGATCTACACCTCCTACCATAGAGAGCCTCAAATGGAGCCATACAATACTTGAATGATAGCTATTATTATATGCAAAGTCAATCATGGTCATGTGATCATCCCAATTACACTTGTAGTCAATCCCACAAGCTCTTAACATATCTTCCTGAGTTTAAATAATACGCTCTGCTTGCCTATCGGTTTAAGGATGAAAGGTCGTACTAAGCTTTACACAAGTACCAAGACCCTTTTGGAAAGACTTCCAATATTGAGAAGTAAATTGGGTACCATGATCGGAGATAATGGATAGGGGAACTCCATGCAACCTAACCATTTCCCATATATACAACTTAGCATAATCTTTCGCCGAATAAGAAAACTTGACGAGGATTAAATGAACCGATTTCGTCATACGATAAACAATACCCAAATCTAATCATGTTGTTGCCGGGTAAACTATTAATAAAGTCCATATTCTAATCTTTGCATTTCCAAGTAGGGATGCTAATATCTTCGGACAAAACCTCTCATCTTTTGATGCTTAAATTTTATTGGTTTATAATTAGGACACTTAGCCACAAATTCAACAATATCCTTCTTCATCCAATTCCACCAATAGACCTCCCGCAAGTCACGATACATCTTGGTGGCTCCTAGTTAAAAGGATTATCGAGAACTATCGGCCTTCGATAAAATTTTCTCCCTTAAGTCATCAACATTAGGAACACACAAACGACCTTGATATCGAAGCACACCATCTGCCCCTTGGAACAAAACCTCAATAGACTTTTTAAGAACCGTTCCTTCAACTCAACCAAAATCAAATCAAGACCTTGCTTTGCTTTCACATCTAACACAAAAGACGATGCCGAACCATTATGAACAACTACACCTCTTTCATTGGATTCAACTACCTAAACACCCGATCGAGCCAATCAATGAACGTCACGAACCAACTCTTTCTTGTCATCCGCAACATGAGCTACTCTACACATTGACAACCAACTTAAGACATTAGCTAACACATTGGCTTTGCTCGGGTGATAAAGGACACTCATGTCATAGTCGTTCAAGAGTTCTGGCCACATATATTGGCGAAGATTTAGATCTTTTTTCTTGAATGCATATTGTAAATTTTTTTGGTAGATAAGACAACAACATAGACACCAAACAAATAATGCCTCCAAATCTTTAAGGCAAAAACAACCGCCGCATTCCAAATCGGGTAGGATAGTTCTTCTCATGAATCCTAAGTTGCACTGAAGCATAAGAAATGACTCCCCATGTTGCATCAAAACTGTCATGCTCCAAGGTAGACCCTAAGTGTAATGTGGTGTATAAGACCACGAAATGACCCATACAAGCCACTTAGAAGTCATCATACAAGATAATAGAATATTACAGATTTAAAAGACAATTTCAACATATAAAAGTTTTATAAAGAAAATCGGAAGTCTAAACATCTTCTCAAAGCCATCTAATATAGAAGATTGATTGGGGCGTAGCCCATACATCAAATTCCAAATGGAAAGTAAAGACAAAAGTGAAACCAAAGCTCAGTCCTCAAAAAATGAGGACTCACCAATCTTCAAGCTTCAATATAAAATCCTTATCCATGGAAGTGTGAATCTGTAAGGTTGGACCCTACATTCGAGGAAAATGTAGGCAAGAGTATGTGTTAGTACTAATATGTACCAAGTAAGATAGCCATCCATAAAACCTTTGAAAACATGCTTAAAAGGGGATATCTTCATGAGATGCAATTACCAAGCTAAACCATGATATAAAAAGGGTTAGAAGACATAAGTCATAAACATGGTCAATGAAAATAGAAATCATCTTAAAACACATATGAGATACTTCTTGAATTAAATTTAGTTCATTATTGTGGGAGAGTTACCTTTAACCGACATATAAGACCATGTGAGCTATCAAGACAAAATACGTGTCTAACCCACATTAATAAAGGAAGTCCTGCTAGGATAGGTAAGACCATGAACTTCTAGCTTATGTGGATCCACTAGCTAACGTCTATCTAAGACAATCATCTTTTGGAGCACATAGGTATGGGATAAGGAGATTGCTACTAAAAATACAGCCTCTCATAATGGTAGAGCTTACATATCAATATCCTCTGGGTGCTAAGTGTAAATCCCACAAAATAGTCATTTTCTTAAATTTTCTTTCATATCCATGGAAGGGCACGTTATCTTTCCAATCCAACATAAATCATATGTCATCCATGGAAAGGTACAATTAATTAACCAATCAAAGCTAGGTTCATTAGAATAGCTCCTTAACTTTGATTCATTTTAGTTGAGAAAATCTTTCAACTTTAGAATCCTTTATGTGAGAAAATCTTTCACATTTATGCATGAGGTAGTTATGAGAGAAATTCTTTCAAAACAATTAACCACAACAACAACATATATGATTTTACTCTCAAAGAAATCTACATCATATCTCATCAATTTCATAAGAACATGCATGATTCCATAATTCACCTTTCATAGTTCAAAACCCACTTTTAATCATCAATATTTAGAAAAAATGGGTTAGACACGGGTTCATAAGGATTCATCTTAAAATCATGAAATTATATCAATTCATGAATAAAAGTTCATAAATCTATGAAGTAAATCAATGTTGAAAGTAACCCATGATATGTAACAAAACCGTAACTCAATTGGGAATTCTAGCTTTGTAAATTGGAGAATTTAAGAAATCCATGGAGGAAAGGGCTCCATGGATGAAAACTATCATACCTCAATGCTAAAAATCTTGTCTTCAATGGCGGGATTGGAGAATTGACTTGAAACCCTAGGTGGACTCCTTCATCTTCAAAATTTCTAGAGAGAGAAATATTTTGGAGAGTAAGACTTGCTCTTCTTTTAAGAATTTGAGAGAATGATTTTCAATTAGGGAAATTTAGGGTAAAAAGGGTTATATAGGTCTTTAGATGCAGGGTTAAACAACATAGTATTAGGCTGGAATACTTAGGAAAATACCCAGCGCCCCTAAGAAAATAACTGTCAAGCTCACCGACGACCTCAACCTACAGTCCGTCGATCAACTCATGGACCATCCAGGTTGGTCGTTGATGAATTCAGAGACAAGCATTTTTGGGCTCCCAACGATGGACCACACCTACAACTCATGGGTCCATCGATGGACCATGGACCACGAGCGTAGGTTCCAACTCTCAACCTTAAAATTTCTCTAAGTTTGGGACTCACCTACGGAACCTATTTATGACTCGTGCATTGAATTAGGGACCATCCTGGTGAACTGTTGAAAAGTAATGAAACTTGACATTTTTGGGAACTTGGGCTGGCCATCCACGGAGCTGACCTATGGAGCGTGAGTTAGTCTACGGGACATGGGTGGCTCTATTGGAACTGGCACCAGATCCTACAAAAATATGAAATTCTACCCTTTCGAATCTGAGTTGTTACAGACTCTACCCTTGGGGAACATTCGTCCTCAAATGAGATTCAAGAGATCATAAAGAAGGTAGGAAATTAATCTAACATCCCAACATGCATGCAATTATATAAATGCACATATCCGAGGAGGAAACATAAAATCCAAGCTAAAGCTTTTCAAAACATCATATCATGAGGTCTATATGCAACTCATACTCAAATGCACATAAACATGTATAAATCAATCAAGTAAACTCTTTTTCTCAAAATTTAAGCTTTTCGTGAATCATGCATAATGAGGAACTCATGGTAATATCTAAGACACATGACACCAAGAGAGTGAAACATGAGGAACTAAATACCTCAAAATAGAGTAGGATTGGAAGGAAAGAGATGAGGATAGCGGGACATCATATCGGCCTCGGCCTCCCAAGTAGCACCCTGAACTGACAGATTCCTCCAAAGAACTTTCACAGAAGCAACTTCTATATTTCTCAACTTCTTAACTTGCTGATCTAAAATCTCAACTGGAACCTCCTCATAAGAGAGATTCTCCTTAACTCCCAAACATTCTAAGGGAAATATATATGTCAGATATCCAACACACTTTTTCTACAATGAAACATTGAATACTAGATGCACCGATGACAAGTCATTAGGAAAATCAAGTTCATAAGAAACCTTGCCAATACGCATCAAAATCTTATATAAGCCCACATTTCAGGGACTAAGCTTCCCTTTGTTGCCAAACCTCATTACACTTTTCATGGGTGAAATTTTATAATAAACCCAATCATTAACATCAAACTCAAGATCTCTTCTTCTAACATCAGCATAGGACTTTTGCCGACTTTGAGTCATTTTCAACCTTGCTCTAATAAGTCGAACTTTCTACACCTCTTACCATATAGAACCTCAAATGGGGCCATGCCAATAATTGAGTGATAGCTATTGTTGTATGCAAACTCAGTCAAAGGCAAGTGATCATCCTAACTACCCTTGAAGTCAATAACACATGCTCTCAATCTCAACATATCTTCCAAATTTTGGATAGTACGCTCTGCTTTCCCATCGGTTTGTGGATGAAAGGTTGTATTAAGGTTAACACAAGTACCAAGACCCTTTTGGAAGGATTTTCAAAACTGAGAAGTTAATTGTGTACCATGACCACAGATAATGGATGAGGGCACTCCATGCAACCTCACCATTTACTTCAAATACAACTTAGCGTAGTCCTCCATCGAATAAGAAACCTTGATGGGAATGAAATGAGCCAATTTCACCATTCGATCTACAATAACCCAAATCGAGTCATGTTGTTGCCGAGTGCAAGAAAAACCAACAATAAAGTCTATGTTAAAATCTTCCCACTTCCAACTAGGAAAGATAATATCTTCAGATAAACCTCCAAGGTTTTATGCTCAATTTTACTTGTTGATACTTATGAAACTTAGCCACAAACTCCGTAATATCCTTCTTCATCCTATTCCACCAATAGATCTCCCGCAAGTCATGCTACATCTTGGTGGCTCCTGGGTGAATGGAGTATCGAGAACTATGGGCTTCTTACAGGATTTTCTCACTCAAGTCATCAACATTAGGAAGACACAAATGACCTTGATATTGAAGCACACCATCTCCCCCTTGGGAGAAAGCCTCAACAGACTTTTTAAGCATCTCTTCCTTCAATTTAACCAAAGGCGGATCAAGACCTTGCTTGGCCTTCACATCAACCACAAAATATAATTCTGAACCATTATGAACCATCACACCACCTTTGGTAGAGTCAACTAACTGAAAAACAATCGAGCCATTCTATGACGTCAACTAGATGAAAACCAATCGGGCCAATCTATGAACATCTCAAACTAACTCTTTCTTACTATCCTCAATATGAGCAACACTGCCCATTGATAATCAACTAAGACCCACATTTGCTTTATCGGGGTGATAAAGAACACTCATCTCATAATTCAAGTCACCTCTTTTGGCAAAGATTCAAATCTTTTGGATTAAGCACATATTCCAAACTCTTGTGGTCGGTAAAAATATCTACATGAACACTATACAAATAATTCCTCCAAATCTTTAATGCAAAAACAATTGCCGCTATTTAAGGTCTGGGTAGGATAATTCTTCTCATGAATCTTAAGTTCCCTTGAAGCATAGGCAATTACTTTCCCAGTTTGCATAAGGATACATCCTAACCTAATTTTGAGGCATCACAATAAACAACAAAACCATCAGTCCATTCAGGTAATGTCAACACTGAAGCAGAACTAAGTCTATATTTCAATTCTTGA
Source organism: Solanum bulbocastanum (assembly GCA_037074985.1). Lineage (NCBI taxonomy): Eukaryota > Viridiplantae > Streptophyta > Magnoliopsida > Solanales > Solanaceae > Solanum > Solanum bulbocastanum. The sequence goes on along the minus strand of CM073605.1, from coordinate 18,779,464 downwards.
AAACACTTTTCACACGCTTCGAAAAATAAGAACTTAACCTTATTTTGAGTCAATGTCGTCAATGGAGAAGCAATCGAAGAGAAACCTTCAACAAACCTTCTATAGAAACCGGCTCTACCCAAGAAACTTCTAATATTCGAAGGAGATAGAGGCCTAGGCCAACTCTTAACCACATTTGTCTTCTTACATTCTACCTCAATACCCTTACCGGAAACAATATGCCCAAGAAAAGACATAGACCTTAGCCAAAACTCACATTTGCTAAAATTTGCAAAGATTTGTTGTTCCTTGAGGACTTACAACAAAATCCTCAAATGATCGGTGCTCATCTTCACTCTTTAAATAGATCAATATATCATCAATGAACACAATCGCAAGCATATAAAGGTATTGTCTAAATACTCTATTCATCAAATCCGTGAATACCACTAAAGCATTAGTCAAACCAAATGACATTACTAAAAACTCTGCATGACCATATCGAGTTTGAAAAGCTATCTTAGGAATGTCATCTTCCTTCACCCTCAATTAGTCATAACTCGACCAGAGGCCAATCTTAGAGAAATAGCTTGCTCCTTGAAGTTGGTCAAACAAATCATTTATCCTTGGGAGAGGATAGTTATTCTTAATGGTAACCTTGTTCAATTGCCAGTAGTCAATACACATACGAAGTGAATCATTTTTTCTTTCTAACAAACAAAACTAGACAACCCCACGAAAAGATGTTTGGTCAGATAAAACCATTATCCAACAAATCTTTCAATTGCTCCTTTACTTCTTTAAGTTCTGTTGGAGCCATACAATAAGGAGGAATAGATATATGTTGCGTAGCAGGGAGAAGGACAATACAAAAGTCTATTTCCCTTCTAGGAAAAACATCGGGTAAATCATCAAGAAACACTTCTGGAAACTCATTTACAATGGGGACTGACTCAAGAATAGGGGTCTCGGAATCTATATCCCTCACCCTAACTAGATGGTAAATGCAACCTTTAGAAATCATCTTTCTAGCTTTAAGACAAGAAACAAACTTACCCTTAGGCATAGAATTCTCCCTTTCCACTTTAGGATGGGTTCATTTGGAAACTAAAACTTGACTACGCTGGTTATAAAATCAACAAAAGCATAACACGACCGCAACCAATCCATACCAAGGATAACATCAAAATCTAGCATATCAATCTCTACAAGATCAACATGAGTGACTCTATGGGACAAGTAGATGGGACACTTTCTATAAACCCTCTTAGTCACAACAGAATTACCAATAGGACTAGAGACTAAAAAAGGATCTAATGACACATTCGGAAGAATATCAAACCTCATAGCCACATATGGTGTCACAAAAGACAAAGTAGAATCAGTGTCAAGTAAAGAATAAACATCAAGTTTGAAGACTTTCAATATACCGGTAACCACATCGAGAGAAACCCTCTTGTTCACTATAAGTCTAAAGTGCATAGAACCGATTTTCCATTGCGGTACTAGAACTCAAACCACTAGACGGAGCTTTTTTACCTTCTCTCCCTTTGCCGCAAGCATTAGGAAATCCTTTATTTTATGACCACTCTTTCCACAACCAAAGAAACCATTCATTTCAGCTAAGCATTTACCCTCGTGCTTTCTTCCAAACCTAGCACAAGTAGAAGTAGGTAATAAATATCCAATACCATTCACTCATTAAGGCTTAGGGTTAGATACCCTATCTTGTTAAACTTAGGAGGAGAATTGGATAAACCATTGCTAGAAAACCTTTGTCAGAACTTAGAATGACCATGTCCATCGGACCTTAAGTGTGAGCAGTTACCATCATTAGTCTTAGCCCTTTTTTCCTTCCTAGACCATTTCTTAAGTTTATCCTTTTCAATTTGTTGAGCATGAAACATGAGGCGAGAAATGTCCATATCATTGATAAGCATAGAGGTACGACATTCCTTAACTACCATCTCGGACACTCCCAAGATGAACTTACTCATCCTTGCCCTAGGATTGACAACCATAGTAGGAGTATATCTACACAATTGCGTGAACTTCAAAGAATATTCCTTCACACTCATATTTTCTTGATGAAGGTTGATGAATTCAAGCACCTTTGTCTCTTTCATCTCAAAGGGAAAGAACCTATCAAGGAAATCAACTTTTGAACTTTTCACTATTAAGAGTACCTGTATCTTCCGCTCTCCCTTCTTTCCATTGGTTAAACCATATTTGATCAACACCCTTAAGTTGATAAGCGGTCAACTCCGCCCATTCCACCGGTGTCACTCTCATGATCATCAACCCTGTATACACCTCATCAATAAACTCTTCAGGGTCTTTCTCAACTTTAGGACCATAAAACTCTGGATGATTCATCCTAGTGAATTCCCTCACTTTAGATTCCATCATACCTACATTTGGGTTCACGGGACCGCAAACTCCCTATTGGCTTGGGTCATCATGGCTTGAGGAAACACTTGAAAATATGACCTAAACTTGACATTAGTCATTTGCTCAGCCAAAGGATTGACCAGAATTTTAGGATCTTGAGGAGGAGCCTCTTAATTAACATTCTCTCCCGCATTCCTGTATCATATGCCCTTCGAGTTGCCATATCCTGTAGAGCATCGAATAAGGAATATGAGAGAGATAATATAGAGTTAACCTCTATCGTATGACTTTAGAGTAATAAAAAAAGTGAAGTTTCCTAAACATATTATAGCTTCTCATTCATAAATGTGGCACGTTTCACACTCATGAACAAGACTCTACTTAAGGTGGCTTATGTGACATCCTAGGAACTTTCTAAAACTTTTACTATGATACCAAGTTTTTCACACCCCAAGGTAGCCTCTAGGTGTAACATGGCGTATAAGACCTCGAAAGGCCCCATACAAGCCACTTAGCATTCATCGTACAAGATAATAGAATATGAAAGATTTAAAAGATAGTTTCAACATATAAAAGTCTTATAGGGAAAGGCAAAAATCTAAACATCATCTCAAAGCCATCTAATGCATAAGATTGATCGGGGCGTAGCCCGTACATCAAATTCAAAAATTGAAAGTAAAGACAAAAGGGAAACCAAAGCTCGGTCCTCGGTATATGTGGACTCGCCAATCTTCAAGCTTCTATATGAGATCCTTAGCCATGGAAGTGTGAATCTATAAGGTCAGACCCTACATTTGTGAAAATGTAGGAAAGAGTATGTGTTATTATGAATATGTACCAAGTATGATAGCCACACATAAAAAATTTGAAAACATGCTTAAAAGGGATATGTTCATTAGTTGCAATGACCAGCTACAACATAATATAAAAGGACTAGAAGACTTAAGTCATAAATATGGTCAATGCAAATTGACATCATCTTAAAACACATGCGAGATATTTCTTCAAGTAACCTTAGTTCATTATTGTGGGAGATTTACCTTTCACCGACATATAAGACCATGTGAGCTATCAACACGGAATCTAGTGTCTACCCCACACCAAAAAAGAGGTGTCCTACTTTCCACGGTAAGACCATGAACTTCTAGCTTATGTGGATCCATTTTCTAATTTCTAAGACAATCTTCCTATTGGGGCACATAGTTATGGATAAGGAGATTGCTACTAGAAACCCTACATCTACTAACGGGAGAGCTTCCATCTCAATATCCTCTCGGTGCTAGCGTAAATCCCACGAAATAGTCATATTCTTAACTTGTCTTTCTTATCTATGGAAGGGCACGCCATTTTTTCAATCCAAGATAAGTAATATGTCATCCATGGAAAGGTACAACTAAGTAACGAATCCAAGTAAGGTTTTATTAGAATAGCTCCTTAACTTTGATTTATTTTAGGTGAGAAAACCTTTCAACCTTAGACTCCTTCATGTGAGAAAAACTTTCACATTCATGCATGAGGTAGTTATGTGAGAAATCCTTTCACAACAATTAACCACAACAACAACATATATGCATTTACTCTCAAAGCAGTCTACATCATATCTCATCAATTCCATAAGAACATGCATAATTCCATAATTCACCATTCATAGTTCAAAACCCACTTTCAATCATCAATATCTAGAAAACATGGGTTAGACATGGGTTGATGGGTATTCTTCTTAAAATAATGAAATTATATCAATTCATGCATAAAAGTTCATAAATCAATTAAGTAAATCAACATTGAAAGGAACTATGACATGAAAGAAAACCTTAACTCAATTGGGGATTTCTAGCTTTGTAAATTGGAGAATTTAGGATCTCCGTGGAGGAAAGGGCTCCATGGATGAAAACTATCATACCTCAAAGCCAAAATCTTTCCTTCAATGGTGGAATTGCACACTTGACTTGAAACCCTAGGTTGACTGCTTTTTCTTCGAGAATTCTTGAGAGAGCAATTTTTGGAGAGGAAGACTTATTTTTCTTTTGAGAATTTAAGTGAACAATTTTCAATTGGGGATATATGGGGTTAAAAAATTTATATAAGAATTCATATGAAGGATAATACGACATAGTATTAGGCTAGAATAATTACGAAAAGAACCAACAACCCCTCAGAAAATAACTGTCGAGCTTACTAATGACCTCGACCTACGGTCCATCGATCAACTCACGGACCATCCTAGTTGGTCGTTGATGAGTTCAGAGATCAACATTTTTGGGCTCCCAATGACGGACCACACCTATGGCTCGTGTTTCCATCGATGGACCATGGACTACGACCGAAAGTCCCAACTCTCGACCTCAAAATTTCTCTAAGTTTGGGACTCACCTACAAAACCTATTTACTATTCATGCATTGAATGACAGATCATCCTAGTGAATCGTTGAAAAAAGTACTGAAACTTGACATTTTTGCGAAGTTGGGCTGGCCATCCACAGAGCTGACCTTGGGACCATGAGTCAATCCACAGGTCGTGGGTGGCTCCGTCGGAACTGGAACTAGATCTTACAAAAACTTGAAATTCTACGCTTTTGAATTTGAGGTGATATAAAAACACAACAAAGACCAACCTGTGAAGCATCGCAATAAACCACAAAACCATCTGATCCTTCTAGTAGTGTCAATAAAGGAGCCAAAGTGAGCATATCCTTCAATTCTTGGAAACTCTTCTCATAAGCTTTCGACCATGAATTTCACCTGATTTTGAGTCTATGTTGTCAAAGGCAAAGCAATAAAGGATAATCCTTCCACAAACCTTCTATAATAACTGGTCAAGCCCAAGAAACTTTATATATCTGCAGCAGAGAAAGGTCTAGGCTAGTTCTTAACTGCCGTTGTTTTCTTAGGATCAACTTGACTACCTTCACAGGAGACAATATGGCCAAAGAAAGCAATAGACCTCAATCAAAACTCACATTTATTGAGCTTAGCATATAATTCACGATCCTTGACAATTTGCAACACAATCCTCAAATATTCAACATGTTCATCCTCTCTCCATGAGTAAATCAAAATATCGTCAATGAACACAATAACAAATATATCAAGGTATTGTCTAAACACTCTATTCATCAAATCCATGAATGCAGCTAGAGACTAGCCAAACCATACAAAATTACTAAAAACTCATAATGACTGTACCAAGTTCGAAAACTCGTCTTTGGAATGTCACTTTCTTTCACCCTCAATTGGTAATAACCTGACTGGAGGTCAATTTTAGAGAAATAACTCTCTCCTTGAAGTTGATCGAATAAATCATTAATCCTTGAAAGAGGATACTTATTATTAATGGTAAACTTAGTCAATTGTCGGTAATTAATACACATGCAAAGTAAACCATATTTCTTATGAACAAACAATACTAGAGCACTACATGGAGAGATACTTGGTCGGATGAAACTCTTATCCAACAAATCTTTCAATTTCTCCTTTAACTCCTTATGTTCTGCCAAAGCTACATGGTAAGAAGGAATAAATATAGGATGCATATCTAGGAAAAGGTCAATATTGAAGTCTATTTCCCTTTTGGGAGGAATACAGGGTAGATCAGTTGGAATAGGGGACGCAATCAAGAATAGGGGTTTTGGAATCCGTATCCCTAACCCATGCGAGAAGATATATACAACCCTTAAAAATCATTGTTCTAGCTTTAGTACAAGAAACAAACTGACCTTTAGGCATAAAATTTCCCCCTTTCCACTCTAGGAAGGGCTTATTTGGAAGTTGAAACTTTGAAGCTAAGGTTCTACAATCAATAGATGCATAACAAGAATGAAGTCAATCCATACCCAAAATAATATCAAAATCTAACATATCTAGATCTACAAGATCAACATGAGTGACTCTATGGGATAAGGAGACGGGACAATTTCTATAGACTCTCCTCGCCACAATACATTCACCAATAGTAGTAGAGACAGAAAAAAGGTCTAACAACACATCCGGACAAAACATCAAATCTCATAGCCAAATATCGCGTTACAATAGACAAAGTAGCACCTGGATCAATAAAAGTATAAACATCAAGATGAAAGACTTTCAACATATTGGTAACCACATCGGGAGAATCCTGTTAATCAAGTCAAGTTTGAAGTGCATATAATCAGTTTTTCTTATGATCAATTGAACCTGAACAACTAGGAGTATATTGCCTACCTTCTCTTCCCTTAGCAGTAAGTGATTGAGAATCCCTTATCTTGTGACCACTCTTACCATAAACAAAACAACCATCTTACTAGCTAAGCATTCACCATCATACTTTCTTCCACACATAATACAAGAAGACAAAGAAGATTCACCACTATTTATTCCTTGAGGCTTAGGGTTAGACACCCTATATTTGTTGAACTTTGGAATTGGATCATTAGAGGAACCTTGACATGAGAACCTTCGTCGTAACTTAAAATAACCATATCCATCAGACCTCGAATATGAAAAGTCAGTGTTACCGATCTTTGCCCTTTTTGCCTCCCTAGACCTTTCCTTGATCTTATCCTATTTAATTTGTTGAGTATCTACCATTAGATGTACAATATCCATTTCGTTGATGAACATGGTGGTATGACATTTGTTGACCACTATTTTAAACATACCTAAAATGAACTGACTCATTCTTGCCCTAGACTCGGTAACCGTAGTTGGAGCATACCTATCCAATTGCATGAACTTCAAGGCATACTCTTTTACACTTATATTTGAAGGTTGAAGAATTCAAGTACTTTTGCCTTTTTCATCTCAAGGGATATAATCTATCAAGAAAAGCAACCTTAAACTTCTCCTGATCAAGAGGACTTTCATTAACCGCCCTCTCTTCCTTTCATTGTTCAAACCAAACTTGAGAAACACCCTTTTGTTGATACGGAGCCAACTATGCCTTCCTAACCGAAGTCATACCCATAATTTCCACTAACTTGTATACCTTATCAATAATTTCTTGGGGATTCTCATCAACCTTAGAACCATGGAATTCCAAGAGGATTCATCCTGGTGAAGTCCCTTATCCTTACAGTCATCGTACCCACATTTGGGTTCACAAGAATATTCGTCTCTCTATTGGCTTGAGCCATCATAGCTTGATCCAACACATAAAAAGAGGCTCAGAATTCTAAATGAGTCACTTTCTCCGCCAAACGGCCGGCCAAAACTTCAAGAGCTTCTTGTTCCATATTTTCACTTGCATTCCTTCTAATGTATGCTCTTCGAGGGGCCATGTCCTGAAAAACATCGGATAAGGATTAGGAGAGAGACATATAGAGTTATACTCTATCGCACAACTTTGGAATGATGAAAGAAGTGAAATTTCCTAAACATCATATAGCATCTTATTCATAAATGTGGCGTGCTTTACGCTCATGCATAAGACTCTACTTGACATGTCTTGTGAGACAACCTAGGATCTTTCTAAACCTTGTGATTTGAATACCAAGTTTGTCAAGACCCAAAGTATTTCCTAGGTATAACATGGCACATAAAACCCTGAAAGACCTTATACAAGCCACTTAGCATACATTATACAAGATAATAGAAATAAATATTTCAAAGAGCAATCTTATATCATAAAATAGCTTGACAAAGCGGAAGTCTATCATAGTCTCAATAAGTCATATATTACATCATAAGGAAATTTTTGGGACGTAACCCAAACATTGCTTACAAAGTCTGAAAACTAAAAGAAAGAAATCAATAAGAGTGTCTAGGTCCTCGGAATAAAGGACTTACGAATCATTGAGTGCCATAAGATCAACTAGCCATGATTGTGAGAGGTAGGAGCGTCGGACCCTATATAAATTAAATAATGTAGGCACAAGTATGCATTAGAACATCGGATGTACTAAGTATGATAGAAATGCATAAAAGATATAAAATCATGCTAAAAAGGACTTTACATGTCATGCAATGACCAAGCTAAAGCATAAGATAATAGGTTTAAAAACATAATTCATAATTATGTCCAATGAAACCTTAGCATGTTTAAAACACTTTGTGAAATACCTCAAAAGTAACTTAGTTCATTATTGTGGGAAGTTTACCATTAATCGACATAGACCATGTGAGCTAAAACATGAAATCTGGTGTCTATCCCACATCGAAAGGAGATGTCATTACTTGCCATGGTAAGAACTATGAGTTTGAGCTTAAGAGGATCCACTAGCTAATGTCTATTTGAGAACATCCTATAGTGGCACATAGTTATGGGACTTTAGGGAATGCTACTAAAGGTCCTTGGATGTTGAATGAAAACGTTCATCCCAAAATATCACTCGGTTCTAAGTAAATTCTCACGGGTTAGTCATTAATCATATTCAAACTATCATCCATTGAAAAGGCACAATTAAGCGACCAATCCAAGCTAAAGTTCATTCAGAATATCTCCTAAAACTTGATTCAACTTATGTGAGAAAACCTTTCAACCTCATGAATCCTCCTTATGTGAGAAAACCTATCCAAGCTAAAGTTCATTCAGAATATCTCCTAAAACTTGATTCAACTTATGTGAGAAAACCTTTCAACCTCATGAATCCTCCTTATGTGAGAAAACCTATCAAAATCATGTTCTTAATAATATGTGAGAAAACCTTCACAAAAACATTGATACTTTACTCTCAAAGTATCCTCAAAACATTTACATCAATTTTATAAATGCATGCATAGGTTCAAATATCTTAGTTCATAGTTCATAAGCTTCATCATGAGTTCATAGTTTAAAATCATGGATCATGCATAAGTTCATATAAATTCAACTCAAATTCATTTAATTAATTCAAGTCATGCATTATAAGATATAAAGTTATCAATAATATCACAATTGAAAAGAACCCGTGAGTATTGAATAAAACCCTAACTTTTCAATTGAGAATGTAACTTGTAAAATTGGAAGATTTTGGAAACCCTAGGGAGGAAAGGACTCCATAGGTGAATATTGACATACCATAGTGATCAATGCCCAATAGCTATGGTTAATTAAGGATCTTGAAGTGAAACCCTTCTTCTTCTTTAGCTTTAGAGGGAGAATTTTGGGGATGAACTTGGAGGGAAATTAGAATTTAGGTGAATGATTTAGAATGGGTAGTTTTAGGACTTAATTCAATTATATAGGGCTTAGAATAGGGGTTAAACGACATAACTTAGGTGTTAAACACATAACGGAATGACCAAAATGACCCTAACTTAAAAGTTGAGAGGTGACCCTAAAAGGACCTCTAAACAGACTGTACAAGTCACCACATGTTGTTTAGAGTCCCGTGCAAGTGACCTAAATTGCTAGAAGCCCTAAACGGTTGGCCCGCTTAAGCCTAAATAGACCATTTAGGGTTGCATGAAGGGTTCGTGGACTTACGCATTAACCTTTTCCGATGTCTGAGGTCTTACACTTTCACGAGTAGTGCACTAATCCGTAAACCAAGCCCCAAAATCTAGAACCTCATATTTTTTACGGGTGCAATCATAGGCCATAGAGTGATCTACGAACCATAGAAGGGTCCCTGAAAGACGACCTTTAGAAAACAAATCTCTTTCCCTTTCATGGGCACATTCACAGATTATGAAGTGGTGTATGGTCCGTGAAAGGCAAATATTGATAGCTCCGTTAGTTTTGAAGTCAAAGTTATTTTTTTCCACTCTTTCAGTTTCTATACTATGTCGTTTTGACCTATTTTATGTGAGATTAAGTGGTTCCTAAGACCCTAACCTCCCCATTCTCTCATAATTTCCCCAAAGTTAGATTTTTTTTTTCTCTCAAGAAAAAATGAGGGTTCCAAGCTTCAAGTCTCTATTCCAAGAATCAAGTCAAGGTTCTACTCTGGGTATGTGGAAATTTATCAATAGGTATCAGTTCACCCATTGAGTCCCAAAGAAACCTTTCAAGTTTATGATTCCTAGAAGCTATAATTTTCTATAATCTTCATGGATTTTTACTGTAAATTAATTTTTCTTCATGTTCGGTCCCTAATTACATTTTTTTACTCATGAATTATATGATTTCAAGTATAATTCCATGTTTCCAATGATAATTTCATGAACTATGGCATGGAAGTATTTTTATAACTCATAATTAGGCTACTTCAGAATGCATATATTGTACATCATATTTTCATGAATTAGATGCTTTCATACAAAGTATCTTCCATATTATTTTTAGATTATCATGATATATGATTCTTTTAGATAGAGTATCTCTTAGTATGATTTTAGTTATCATGATTTAGGAGCTACTCAGTATGTATAAGTTATTAGTATGATTCAGTTCTATCAGATTATTATTGTTTCCAAACTATGCATGTTTTCGTTAAGAGTACACTTAGTATCAAGTGACCTTAATGGATGAAGGTTTTTAGTCAGCGTTCATAGGTCTTCAGTAGCAATCCCTAAGTCCTAGAACTAGCTTCCACCATAGGATTTTTCTTAAATAGACATTAGTTAGTGCATCCACCTTAGCTTAGTTTTCAGATCCCCTACAATGGCAAGTATTGGATGCGGCAGCAATAGATTAAACTCCACGTTATAGCTCACATAGTTTATGTAGGCTATTAGTATCTCCCACAATCATATTTTAGTTATTGCATGAACTTGTTACAGTGTATTTCAGATCAATATATCTCAATTTCATGTCATTTTACTTGGTCATTGCATCAACATATTATACAGATTCAGTATGTTCATATATCATGTTTATTACGCAGATTCCTCATACCAGGTACATTCAAAATACTAACCACATAATTTCTATCTATATTATTTGATAATATAGGTTCATACATTCAACATTCGGGCCGATATTAGTACGAGTTCTATTCAGCGCAACAATAGCATAGTAAGTCCTCATTCTTGGAGGATGACATTATCTTTCTTTCATTATGTCATTTTTAGTTTCATACAGTTAGAGTCTAAGGGTTTGCCTTAGCCACTCATATAAGCAGAGGCTTTTCAGGCAGTCAGATATAGATTTAACTTATTTCATTTATTTTAGATATTAACCTATCTCAATATTATGGGCCTTATTAAGATATTTCAGATTTAGCTTCCGCGTTTACTTGCCAGTTTTCTATTGATTTATCTAAATATTAGTGTCATGTCATGCCATGAGGTTAACATAGGGTTACTTGTGGTTGTCGCATCTAGGTGGTAGTTCTAGAACTACATGCCACCATAGGAATTTATAGGTCACCTGCAAGACAAGAACGAACTCTTTAGTCTTCTATAGACATTAGCTTAGTGGTACCACATTAGCTCAGATCAGCCTCGATACCTTGATAAGGTATACTGGGCCCTTGTAATGGAGATTATACATCGAACTCCATGTTGGCTCGGTTATTAGTAGCTCCCACAGTTCAATTTCAATTATTACATGGCCTTGTAGTCAATTACTTCATTTTTAGTATTACCAGTACATGTTCTTATTAGATCATTGCATCAGTTTATGTAATTCAATTCAGCATCCCAAGTTTTTATCATATCCAGGTTATTAGCCATATATGCATATCTTACATATTCATTCAAAGTACTTATCGTATATACTTCGCATTATATTGTTTTATAATTGTAACACCCCGAATTAGAAATGAGGTAAAATAGCAGTTGTTGGGAAATTGCAGGTGCCATCCACGAGAGCCAACCACGGCTCGTGGGTTGACCCATGAACCGTAGGTTGGGCCGTGGGTAGGCAACCTTAAAAAATGGTCCAGACCATGGACCACATTAGGACCTATGCCCTGTAGGTGGGTCCATGCCCTATGTTCCCAACAACTGTCAAATGGCCAAAAGTCTCTAACTAGACGACGGCAGACCAAGATGGACCGCAGGTCCATCCATGATCTATCGGTTGTGATCTCGTGGGTGGGGACCTGGCAGTTATTTTAGGGACTTAAGGGTATTTTCCTATTTTATTTAAATCAATGTGGTGTCGTTTTGCCTAAGCCTATACCACCTATATAAGGTTTTTAAGCCCCTAAACTCACTCAATTAAGTCTTTCTCTCAATTCCCAAAAGAAAACCCAAATCCTCTCTCAAGAAGGTGAAAGAAGAAGGAGATTAAAGCTAGGTCAAGATCAAGTCTCCCAATCTTTAAGATTTTTTGGGCATTGTGACTAAGGTATGATGGATTTTCACCCATGGGATCCTTCCTTCCATGGAGTCCCCTAGAATTCCACAATTTGAAGAAGAATTTCCCCAATTTTAGTTAGGGTTTCTTCCAATGTTGTAGGTTATGATAAATGTTGATCCAATTGAGTGGATTGTGATTTTTTATGATTGAATCGATAGAATTGCATGTATTTAGGATGAAATTATGTGTACCCATGCCTATCCTATGATTTTAAGGTAGAATTGATATGATGGGTTGATACCATGAAGGGAAACTTTGTGGGCAAGATATCTCCTCATAGAATTGATGAAATATGCTTAGAATCAGTTGACATCAAAGAATATATAATGAATATGATGTTAATTGCTTGAGATTAGAGCATAGATGATGATCATGAGATGTAGTGCTTTGAGAGTAAAGCCTAGGCTATGAGTTGTTAATGGTTAATGTTATGATGTGGAAGGGATACTTCCCATAATGAATTGATGAGCATGGTTGAATGAATGTGAAAGATTTACTCACATAAATAATTCTAGGTTCAAAGAATTTCTCACCTAAAATGAATCTTGAAAAAAAGCTTATGTAATTGATGAGGCTAGAGGCGATTACCATGGACCTCCATATGTAAGGATATGAGGTGATTCCCATACTCCTTAGAATTGAACAAGAGGTGATTCCCCACGTTCTTACTATGATGAATGGACATGGAGGCGAGTACCCATGCTCCTTATGAAATGATGTGGAGGCAAGTACCTGTGTCATATGATGAGATTATGAAGGCGAGTACTTGCGAACTAAAAGTAAGTAAGGTAAGAGGCGAATACCCATTAGCCTTTATAAACTAGGCATTGCGGCAAATCCCCATGTCTTTAAAAGTTAAGTATGAATAATGTAATTATGTTAAGAAGATGATTTGATTGGAGTGTTGCTAGATATGTCTTCCATGATGCAAGATTGACTAGAGACGGATGGCCTATGTCTTGGTTAAGGATAAGTGAGGTTATTTAAGGAAGTATTCCTCTTTCATTATGAGGCTTATTATGACTTGATTATGCTTTGCCTTATGTCTTATGTTGACTAATGCTTATGTGTATGTTGTTTATGCTAGCCATTATATGTAGTACTTGATTGTACTTATGCATACTCCTGCCTACATTCTTATCAAATATAGGGTCCGTCGACATTGATTCTCACACTCATGGCTAGCTTCGTTGTTGATCAAGGAAGTGAAGTTTTGGTGGGTCCTTATTGTGTTCGAGGATATAATCACCACTTCCCTTTATGATTTTCTCTTATGTCTTGGACTATTGTATGGGCTGTGACCTAAGACTTTATTCATGTTGTTTAGATGTTTTGAGATAATGTTGTTAGACTTCTGCTCGTTTTATAAAAGACTTTGATTGTATTGAAAAGTTTTAAATTCTCGCATATGCTAAGTGGCTTGAATGTGACCTCTCAGGGTCTTATACGCCTTGTTACATCTAGGGAGTACCCCTAGGTCGTGACAAACCTCGTAATCAGAGCACAAGGTTAGAATAGTTCTAGGATGTCTCAAACCACTAGTAGAGTCTTGTTCATAAGTGTGAAGCATGCCACAGTTATGAATGATAGGCTATTAGATATTTAGGAAACTTCACTTCTTCACTTCTCTAGTCCTGCCATGGAGTTTAACTCTATGAGTCTTTCTCCTAATCTGTGCCCGATGATTTTCAGGATATGACTATTAGAAGGGCTAATGCAAGAAGGATGGAGGAAGACAATGTTGATCAAGAGGTTCCTCCTCACGTTCCTCCCCAAGCTCCTCCTCAAGCTTTGATTGACCCATTGAATGAGAATGTGACAAATGTAGAGTTTAGGTCGGCATTCCAAGTTGGTTCAAGTCGTGACGGCACAAGCCAATATAGAGGTGGTAGTTTTTGTGAACCTAAGTGTGCGTACGGTGGTGACAAGAGTGAGGGATTTTACAAGAATGAACCCTCCTGAATTTTATCGCTCCAAATTTAAGGAAGACCCTCAAGAGTTTATCGACGAGGTCTACAAGGTACTTGCTATTATGGGTGTGACTATGGTAGATAAGGTGGGACTAGACTCTTACCAACTCAAAGGGGTTGCTCATATTTGGTTCAATCAATGGAAAGAGGCAAGGCGGGTGGAAGCGGGTCCCATAGAATGAGAAAGGTTCAAAAGTGATTTTCTTGATAGAATATTCCCTCTAGAGATGAGAGAGGTCAAGGTACTTGAGTTCATCAACCTTAGGCAAGGAAATATGAATCTAAGGGAATACGCTTTGAGGTTCACTTATGACTCTTCCATTATGGCGGATCGTAGGGCCAAGATGAGTAAGTTTGTGTCGGGAGTATTCGACATGGTGGTCAAAGAGTGCCACACCGCTATGCTTTTCCATGCTTTTCCATGACATGGACATTTTTCACCTTAAAGTGCATGCCCAAAAAATTGAGCAAGAAAAGTTAAAGGAAAGATCTAGAGAGGCAAAGATAGCAAGAGTGGATTATGGTAACTATTTACATTCTAGGTCCAGTGGACGAGGTCGTTCAGGATTTTGGCAAAATTTCTCTGGGCAAGGTTCTTCTAGTGCTCCTCCAAGGCCTAATAATGAAAGAGTGCCTAACCCAAAATCTCAAGAAGATGGTAATAGGTATTCTATGCCTATTTGTTCTAAATGTGGGATATATCATGAAAGGAAGTGTCAAGCGGGTACTAATGCTTGCTTTGGTTATGGAAAGACATATCACAAAATAAGGAATTTTACTTCGGTTTCTAAGAATGATGGAGATGATCGTCGTAGGGCTCAACCCTACCCTTCATCCGATCGAAGTGGTTCAGGTGGGAATGCTCCTAAGCAAAATTGTTTCTATGCTCTCCAAACTAAAGGTGATCAAGAAATTTCCCCGAATGTGGTGACTTGTACGTTAAAAGTTTTCCATATAGGTGTGTATGCTTTACTTGATTCGAGTGAAAATTTTTTATTTGTGACTCCTTATGTAGCTATGAGATTCGATATGCTTCCCGATGTTGTATTAGAACCTTTTTCTGTCTCTACCCCTGTTGGTAATTCTGTGGTGGCTAAGAAGGTTTATAGGAGATTTCCCATTTCCTTTTCCCATAAAGTTACCTTGGTTGATTTGATTGAGATTGACATGATAGATTACGATGTTATCGTAGGTATGGATTGGTTGCATTCTTGTTATGCCTCTATGAAATGTAGAACTCGGGTAGTCAAATTTCGATTCCCAAATGAGCTTATCCTAGGGTGGAAGGGGGGAAATTATATGCTTAGAGCTCAATTTATTTCTTACTTAAAGGCTAGGAAAATGATTTTGAAGGGTTGTGTATACCATATAGTGATGTGGAGGCGAGTACCCATGTCATATGATGAGATTCTGAAGGCGAGTACCTGCGATCTAAAAGTAAGCAAGGTAAGAGGCGAATACCCATTAGCCTTAATAAGCTAGGCATTGAGGAAAATCCCCATGTCTTTAAAAGTAAGTTTGAATAATGTAATTATGTTATAAAGATGATTTGATTGGAGTGTTGCTAGATATGTCTTCCATGATGCAAGCTTGACTAGAGGCGGATGACCTATGTCTTGACTAAGGATAAGTGAGGTTATTTAAGGAAGTATTCCTCTTTCATTATGAGGCTTATTATGACTTGATTATGCTTATTCCTTATGTCTTATGTTGACTAATGCTTATGTTTATGTTATTTATACTTGCCATCATATGTAATACTTGATTGTACTAATGCATACTCTTGCCTACATTCTTATCAAATGTAGGGTCCGTCAACATTGATTCACACACTCGTGGCTAGCTTCGTTGTTGATCAAGGAAGTGAAGTTTTGGTGAGTCCTTATTGTGTTCGAGGATGTGGTCACCACTTTTCTTTATGCTTTTTTCTTATGTCTTGGACTATTGTATGGGCTGTGACCCAAGACTTTATTCATGTTGTTTAGATGGTTTGAGACAATGTTGTTAGACTTCTGCTCGTTTCATAAAAGACTTTGATTGTGTTGAAAAATTTTAAATTCCCGCTCATTTCTATTACTTTATGTTATGATATGCTAAGTGGCTTGTATGAGGCCTCTCGGGGTCTTATACACCTCGTTACATCTAGGGGGTACCCCTGGGTTGTGACAAAAATATAGGTTCAGACGCTCAATAACCAGCTCGCGGATAGGATGACTTTATATCAGGTTAGAACAAGAGTTTGGTAAGTCCTCATCATTCGAGGACAACCTTTATATTTAGTTCATTTATTTAGTCTTTAGTTTTCAGATTGTTATAGTTAGTTTGGGGGGGGGGGGGTTTCCTAGTAATCCATCTAAGTACAGGTTTTCAAATAGTCAATCAAGGATGAGTCTTTAAGCATTACTTACGTTTGGATGAGCTCATTTTGAGTATTTACTTTTACTCAGACTCAAGGTATATTTCAATTTAGCTTCCTTATCAATACTTTGAACCATTATCTATATATTATTCTTAGTGTCATGCCATACCATGGATCAACTTGGAGTCACTTGTGGCTTTAAACACTGTGTTATAAGTAGGGAATAGTCTCATATCTTGACATCAAGAAACCTGAACATTTCAGCATCACTGCACAAGTGATGTGTACAATCACTAATGAATCATTTGTTGAGAAGTATGAAACTGCAAAAAGATTCGCCTCATGTGCATCAATAACTTATGCTAGTTGTTCTTGCAAAGTTAGAGACCTTTACTTTTTTAATTTTCAAATTTGGATATGTGCCCTATTTGCTTATATTTTTCGCATATAGAATCGACTCTCTACCAATAGTACTTTTTCTGATATGTTGTTTTTTCGCAATGTTTACTCGAAGAAAACTCTTACTTTACCTCTTTAATATTTTTTTAAATTATCATGCTTGCCCTTATTTGTTTGGTTGAATTATTGCTTTTCTTTACGTAAATATTGTTTTTGTATAGAAAAAACTCCTTCACTGAACTTGTCCCATCTCATGGACTTTCTTTGCTCTTGTACTTAAAGAGCACTCATTAGTTCACCTAATGAGCACTTTCTTAGGTCGTTGAAGTTTTCAAGAGGGAAAATCTTAGAGTCAAATCTCTCAGGTGAGTTACAAGAATGATTGTTTCATCCTCCTACATATTCAAGGACTCAAACTCTCTTTTCAAGTTCAACACTTGCATTTGACATGTCCTATCGTCATCTTCTATATTTTTTCAATATATCCCAAACTCTTTTTTGCTGTCTTACAAGCCTCAATTTTGTATAACACGAACTGCCACAAAATTATGCATAATAGACTTTGCCTTAAGTTTTTGTTTGCCTTCTCTTCACTATTGGATTTCATCTAAGACAAGATATATAAGATTTGCCTATAAACACATGTATTGGTCTATCTTCTTTCGTAATTTTTCGGTTTCATAGGCTTCCAAAAAAAGCATGCATCTTCACAAATCAAATTTGATAATTTTCACTAAGGAAAGTGAAATGTGGATTTAAAGGTAGGCCGCTAGATGTCGTTTGTGTTGCCACTAAATTAAATTTTTTTGAGCCTATAAGATCAACAAGAGCTCTGATGTCACTATTAAAACAAAGGATATCTAAAGTTGAATTGAAGTATAAAAGTACAAACAACTCATTCAAATTTCAGCACATTATTAACTTGGACAACATTAGAACAAGTGGATAAAAGAAAATGTGTCACTAACTGCCATAAAGGGCCACTAACTTTAGAAAGCTAAGCAACTATGTTTGACTACGTATTTTGCTGGTAAATAAGAAAGCAATAAATTGAAATTAAAAAAAAAAAGTTAGGCAACTAACTTTGACCAAGTATTTTCCTAGAAAATAGGAAAGCAATAAATTGAAATTAAAAAAAAAGTTAGGCAACTAACTTTGACCAATTATTTTGCTAGAAAATAGGAAAGCATTAAACTAAAATAAATAAAATAAGTAAAAAACAGTAAAAACAATAAGTTGAAAGTAAAAAAGCCAATTGTGGAAGGATGATAACCAACTAGATGTAGCATTTCTATGGACAGTGATGAGGCACTTCATGTATAATGTACTATACATATACAAGGGTTGTCTGTCACAACAGATTCTTGAGGAATATACATAAATCTAGAAGCAGTAAGATGGTATGATTGTACACTCGTATACAACATAAAAGATAAGTCGTATAGACTTCCTACTAGTCATAGTGTACAAGCCAATGTTTATGTAGTCGAAGACAAACTAATGTTAACGAGGTGTAATCTTAAGAGTAACACCACTAATAAGATCACCACCTGATACATTGGATGATGATATAAATAGGTCTCCGCTTCTAGTATTAGAAAATGAAACTGATGATGTAGTTTCAATGAAACTGGCTTTATTATCCAAAGGATCGGTATCAGTATATGTCATCATTTGGAGTATGGTTTCTAGCGTCCTCACCACCTCGAGCATTGACGGTCTGTCTTCTGGTTTGTCCTGGCAACACTTTAGGGCCAACTCCACCAACTTCTCCGCACATTCGGAGGGATAAGATCCCATGCTCTTATCCATAATGGAGAACATTACTCCCGATTTATGAGCCATTTTTACCTGTCATAGACAGTTAAAGGTTATATACATACACCTATGCTTTTATTGCTAAAATGCTAGACAAATATTCACTGTTTTTTATTCCAATAGGTGTTCAGCCGACAGAAATACCTCACGGACAATGTTTTTTCCATGTGAGATAGGATGCATGCCAGTTAAGATCTCCAGAAATACAACCCCAAGGCTGTAGACATCACTTTTATCTGTCATTTTACGGGTCAAGAAATATTCGGGATCAAGGTAACCCTGTGCATATACATAAGAACATCAGTAAGATCATTGCACAATTATTTCCTTAAATCTAGACAATAGACAGACTTACAGGTGTCCCCTTCACCATTGTTGACACATGATTAGGCAGAAGACCTTCATCATCCTGGACAGGTGCAAGCCGAGACAATCCAAAATCAGCAACTTTGGCAGTGAGTTTAGAGTCTAAAAGAATGTTGCTGGCTTTAATATCCCTGTGGAATATGGGTGGATCAGCTTCAGTATGGAGGTAAAGGATGCCCTTAGATGCCCCCAGTGCGATCCCCAACCTTGCTCCAAACTTCAATTTTTTTTTACATTTGGCTGTCAAATGATGGAAATCACCTACTTAGATAGCAATACAAAAGTTTCTTGACCGATGTCAATTTTAAGTTTATCACAGCCGCATAAAGAAGCTAACAACTTTTCTTGTTCTGATAAGGAAAAAGAAGATGTAATCTATGTTTCTCTGACTATTAGATTTCCTGCGATATCATTTTCATTATGCAACTTTTAGATCGCTCACCACCTTGACAATGGTTTCTCCACGAACACAATAAAATACTGAAACCTGTACTATCAATTCACCATAGTACTATTAATGACACAACATGTGCAAGGATCATCTATAAACACTGCAACTCCACATTGGATCTTCACTACTAAACTAAAAGAAAGAAATTGAGGATTAATCATATGAAAGCTAGAAACAACCAGGAAACAGTTCTTACCAGAAAGCCAGTCTCGCAAAGTTCCATTGGGCATGAACTCATAAATCAGCATCTGCAAATGTATACAGAAGACTCATAATTGCTGGACTATATCACTCTTTGTGCTAAACAAGAAGACTTCAGTAGCTCAAGAAAGCATTTAGTCTGCTACACATTCAGTCTGATCATTAGCAACTGAAGTGAGAAAGAATACAAGAAGGTTTATGATGCTACGCTAAAGAAACATCACTCACTATGATTAAAAATGATGAATGGTGTGAATTATTAGTAACTAAAACAGTTGGAATTGAAAAGGTTTTCAGCTTTTGTCATACCTGCTCTCCTTCTTCATCACAGTATCCAAGCAACACAACCAGATTACGGTGATGTAACCTTGATAAAAGTTCTATTTCGGTCAAGAATTCCTTTTGCCCCTGCAGGGATCCTACTTTTGCTCGCTTGATAGCAACAACTGTTTTGTCAGCTAAAATTCCCCTAAAGACGGAACCATATCCTCCTTCACCAACTTGAGTTGAGGTATCAAAGTTGTTAGTGGCCGAAGTCATTTCTCTGAAGGTGAAACTTTTAACGCCATCCACTTTTATAGAGAGGCTTGAAGCTGCAAACAAAAACCCATATTCATCAATTTTGCAGAAAGAACTAAAAATAGCAGACTTGATAAAGTAAAATTATAGCTAATCTAATAAGAGGACTTACACAAACGTTTTCTTGACAAGATCTTTTGATACTTAGCACGTTGTCTTGTGATTAATATAGTGGCAATTGAGGAAACAAAGGCAGCAAAAACACCTGCTGCTACAATGCAAGCTATCACAATGCCTTTGCTTTGTTTTTTACCTTTGATTTCTGGATTCACTGCAGATAATATAAGAAATCAAAGCTCGTACAAAGGAAATAAAACAATTGAGCCATTATCTTGTTTGTGATAACCAAGCAACCCTTGATATCACATCAAATCGGTGGTATTTCATGAGAAGACTAAGTACATTAAGATTGACTGGTACTTTGTCAGAGAAAAGATGCTTCCAAGAGATATTGTTACAAAATTTGTGAAGTGAAGTGATAAATTTGCAAATATTTTCACCAAGTCCCTCACTGATCCTCATATTAATTGCATCTTAACAAACTCGGTACATCTGACTTGTGTGCACTAGCTTTAGGGGGGAGTGTTCGAGTAGGATTGTGTATATTGTCCTACTTGGAAATGAATTGTAATGTATAATCTATAAATAGGGCTCAATGTAATAAAAAAATACATAATTTTAATACTCCCTCCATCCCATTTTATATGAGTTAGTTTGACTTGGCACGGAGTTTAAGAAAGAAAGGAAGACTTTTAAAACTTGTGATCTAAAATAAGTGATAGATATTGTGACTATAAATCATTTCATTAAGGTAAAATTGACATTTTAAAACTAGATTATTACTTGATATAGAAATGAGTTATTTTTTTTGGGACTGACTAAAAAAGAAAGTAAGATATATCAACTGGATAGAGGGAGTAATATTTTTCTTCTTTATTTCCCACATGGTCTCAGAACCACACTAATCCCTCCCCCCCCCCCCCCCCCCCCCCCCATTTATATTGTCCACGCTCCAATATCAAGTCTTGGGAGTGCAGCAAGGTGTTGGAGTGACAAGGGTTATTCTCTTGATATGATTTTGGACAATCCCCTCCTCATGAGCTAGCTTTTTGGGAGGCCTAAGGTCCATTTTTTTTATCAACTTTCATCCCAACAAAAACTGTAAGGGCTGAGATCCTCCAGAATTGAAGTTCTTGAAGAGAGACTGGACCAAACTATCTAAGTTTGAACCCCTTGAAGTTTCAACCTTTTAATCAAGTAAGTGAGATCCTTCAAGGTTCCTCAACGTAAAATATCTGTAGTCTTAAAAAAACTTTGGATACAAACAAAGACTTCATTGTCTTTTCAACCCAATATATATGAAGTCCTTAGAAGATCATGGATCATAGTCTTCTGTTGCTTATCTATACTATTTGATTATATGAATTAAGATCCTTATACTTGTTGACTAGAAGTGGCAATGATAGTCAAATATTTCAATCTTATCCACATGCTGCATGTCAATGATTCAATTGTCATGCAATTGTAGTAACACAGCCTAAATTGTTACAAGTTGAATTAGAATATATTTAAGCTCTGAATACTTACAGTGTGAATAAGGTCCAAGGAGTGTGAAGTTCAGGAGCTCATATGGTCCAAATAGGTGACTTCCTCGGAATTCCCAAGAGGCAAAAATCTCACTGATACGAAGAATCTCACTTTCATTAAACGTATTGTCCCCAACCACCGGGAAAAGCTTCAAATACATCCTCAGACGAGGCCCTTTTTCCCAAAAATATGAATCTATCCACAATTGGTAAAGGTCCAACTGAAGGGAACTAGTCACATAAGACTCGAATAGTTGCTTGTACGGATCAAAATAAGAAATACTAGGACTTTTCAACCTGTACCCAATTCTAAGAGGTGAGGCACAAAAGCATGGTTTAGGTGATGCAGGAACATATTCATAATAGTTGTCAGTTGGACAAGCATGAATAGGACAAACACCAATTGGATTTGTTGAATTACTAGGGTCGTCGTCATCTGCTCCAAAGTCAGGGCCACAGTATTTACCAATGTTTCTGATACTTGTACTGCTGCAGATGGGATTGCTTTGGAACCTGGAAATTGTCTGCTAAAGTTAGGGGAAGACTATGAAAATAATAAATGAATTTTAACATAGTACAAAATCTAAAACATTTTCAATTAAGAATTCAAGATGGATTGACCTCATAAGATAGAAAGAGATCAGAAAGCAATTTTTGAAAGATGACCTCAAGTCACTGTCAAAACCAGATATTTATGAATAATTGGACAACGAGAATGAGTGCATAACTGAAAACATGAACTCCAGAGACAGTAACAAAGATGTACAAGTAATTTTAGACCAATAACTCTTTTTGTTTGGCACAATTTCCATTCTCCACTTTCCTAAATGTTATGTTTTCCTTCTTCAAGAATTTAATGATACCAGTTTATATCACTTGTCTTGATGTGCTATACTGCAGAAAAACTCCCTCAGTTTCACAAACTATTAGAATCTAAGTTGCTTGGACTAGGGTGTGGGTGTCCGATATGGGTGCGGATCTAAAGGTCCGATCCTTCATGATATGATATAACTTTTAAGATTCAGGGATATGGATCCATGAATGGATAGTGGTGCGGGGATTCGCCTATATATAATTAAAATATCTAAACGAGTTATAAAACTTATATTTTGAGATATTATGTGGAGAACTTGAAGAGAATCTTGGAAGGAGATCAAAGGAAAATGAGTGACATAGAAATTTCTATATAAAAGGTATTCCATTTTCTTCAATTTCACCTTAGCTTTTGTATTGATTATAAAAATCATTAAAACTGTCCAGACTTTCTCCATCAATTTTGGTCCAAATACCCAAAATTGGACACGAATCCCACACCCACACCCATATCCTGTCGACACGGGTGCGGCACCAAAAGTGAAGAGTCCGAGCAACTTAGATTAGAATTACTTTGTGACACATTAAAAAATCATCATAAGGCATGTAGTGGACTCAAATTTTATAGAAACTTCCTTCCTCTCCATTTGTTCAGGCCTCCTTTCAACGAATAAATGAGAGACTCAACAAAAGACGAAAACTCCTTTTATGCTCATAGTTTACCTCTATTTATATCTTTTTACTCCCCCCCCCCCAACCCCCCCACCCCAACACACACACTCTTCTCATTTATATTATTGGGTAAAACGTTGTACTTTTTCAAGATTTACGCTGATCAGGACCATAACCAATATTATAGGGCCCTTCATCATTTCATCCTTTTCCAATGCAACTAGATGAAAATATGTAACTAAGTTCAGAATTCCCTTTTCTATCTAATATCTCCTTTTTGAGCATACTTAATTTTTTCAAACAATTAAAAAACTGAAAACCACAAAGGTTCTCTCAACTCCTTGTTCTTTGCATTTTGTTTACATTTTATAGAGCACCATATATGAATTTGCTAAGAGCATGTGTATCGGTGTGTGGGGATAAAACATAACAGAAGTGATTCCATGCATTTGTGCTTCTTCAAGTAATTTAAGTAATTGTTGTCACACACACGAGGAAAATCGACGTACTTTCCCTTTTTGGTATGGCATATTACTTCTGTTATTCTAGTTTCTTTACCCATTTGTTTGTCCTATTTATGTGGCCCATGAGGACATAAACCGACATTCAAATTGTTCTATTTTTGAATTTGAAAGAAGAAATCATACCGTAGTGTGACATTTACAGGAGGTTCAAAAGCACCCGAAATACTTGAAACTGAATTATTCCGCAGATCACTAGGTTTGCAAAATCAATGAAAGAGTTGTTAGAAAGAAATCCTCATTCAAAGGCTTGACTCTGGAAGTAAATACTTCTATTGAAATAAGATCTGTTATTTTTCTGCTTCGCATCTTACATCACAAGTCTGGAAGTTGTATTAAAGATCTTGTTTTGCCAAATGTCAGTGGAAATGGAACCATTCAGAAAGTTGTTCTCAAGAGACCTGTGACAAATTTGTCCCACCAATTCGTTAATGGTACATTTCCTTCAGTGAAATAGTAGATATTGCAAGACGAAGTCCAGATTCTCACAGTTTCTGCAGGGAAGGAAGGAGAGAAAAGCTCTTGGGTATAGATCCATTAAGATGGTTATGTGATAGAATACTGCATCATGCATTTGAAATATACATTAGACTATGCTAAGAAGTAAAAGGAACCCAGGCAATCCTGTTCAAATGCTGTGGAAACAAAAGCCAACATCTGTCAATTCATATAAATATATGACGAAACTATCGAGGCCAAATCAAAATGCTTACATAGTTGTCATATTGTTGGAAAGCTCATTCTGTGGTATAGATCCAGAAAGCTGATTCCAGCTGAGATCACTGTATAGAAAGCAGAAGCTAGACATTTTCAGAGATCTACTAGTTGAACAATCTTGAAGTACAAATATACAGAAAAAGCTTAACAAAAGAAGAAGAACAAAACAACAACAAACTCGCACTTACAGATAGCTTAGGTTTGCAATTCTGCTGAAATCAGGAATGGATCCTTGCAAAGAGCAATTTCTGACACTTCTGCAATATCAGAAGCAGCATTTGATCTTCAATAAGTGTGCAAGATGAGGACCTAACTTCATGTTTATTTCTACCAAGATATTCTATCATGATAAAATGTTCCATAATCTGTCTTTCAAAAATTCAAACATAATGTGGGAGTCCAAATACTTGTGTTTCGGTTTATTCCTTTCTCATATATAACTTTTTGGTAAGTTGTCTTTTCACAACATGTATCATGAATTCATTATATCTGTTATACCTTCATACCCTTTCTCTCCATCGTCATCTCACATGTAAAGAAAAGTAAAAATAGAATAAGAGCTCTGCTAGGATAGATGCAATTTAAAAAAGTTTAAGGTGGAAATTGAACTGATCGCTATCAATATTAGCATCTTAGTCTTCAGATGTTTAGTGAACTTATTGAACCCTCACACCATTTTCCTGATAGACTGAAAAGGAAAGAGCAAATAAAGGGTCAAACATTATCAAAAGAGAGAAAGGGAATACAACAGATGAAGAAATGCACAAGCTGAAAGTCGAAAAGGGATACAAACCCAAGGGTGTGGCCTATATAGAACCGTGAAATCTAGAGTTTGAATCCTAGCTGACAAAAAAAGAGTTAGGCATCTTCTTCCTTACATGCCTAATGCTTAGAGGTAAATGCAGGTATATGTTGGAACAATCAAGGTCCTCACAAGACACCACCATAATCACGAAAGAAATGGCCAGGCGTCATACAATTAACAGCTCCATGAGCAAAAAACATTTTTTTACCCAACTTTTCAATTATTGGCTGCATTAAAGAATACCTGCATTGGTTCGTAATTTCACACCATTAAAAATACAGCGCAAGTTCCAAAATCCTACTCACAAGTAAACATAAATTTTAAATAACTATTCTACGCATTTCAGAGACCTAAATATACAGAAATGTAATGACACTTGATCTCCTTAGCTCTGTACGTTTACTACTTACAAGACAAAGCATTAGTCTTGGAAGCAATAAAAGTTGTGTAAAATAAAATGTTTGTTGTCGAGCAAGGAAGATCTATACCATATGAGATAGAGCTGAGGATTTGCATCAAGAGATAATAAGGACTGAAGATTATCGTTCAATGGCTTCCTATTAACGGATACATAATATTCAAAACTTTTCTTAAACCAATAAACATATATGGCACATTAAAAACAGAAGGGAAAAAGAAAACAAGCAGAAGGATACTAGCTACAAAGGCGCTAGAGCTAAGTATAAGCAGAAAGCAAATTTCTATACAAATCTCACAAACAAGTATCAGGCTCCACAAATATGAGAACTCTATGAGAAAAGGAAAGGTACAACTGTCATGTGTGACATGTGTGAAGATGCAATTTCAATGCTTATTCTAAGGAATGGTCAGACTGACAAATCCAATATATTTTATGGATTAATACCCAAATCTCTAAACCACATGATGAATGAGAGAGAACTAACAAGATTTTAAATGTCATGGTGCATAAACCTACACATACACATGGATTCATTTCCCTCATCAGTCTAGAACATAGTAGTTATACTAGCTCTTTCAAAGTGTGATTAACTGTATTGTCCCTTACAGATAACACACGCATTCTCATCAACGGGATACAAAATAAGGAAAAATGAAAATAATAAACTAAACGATATTTCCAAGGAGCATTTACAGTTTCAGTAGTGACGAAAGGTTTCCATAAGAGGCTGGAATCTCAGATCCACTGAAATTGTTATTGTCAAGTTGGCTGCATAAAGAAAAAGAGAATGAGACTCTAGTGTCTATGGATCACAGGAAAGGAAACTTCACACACATTGCATATATAAAAACTAAAGCAGCTATCAGATTACATGAAAGGTTTAAGCTGAAGGCAATTTACATCTCCATAAAAGATTTTCTAGTATCAATCATGGCGAGGGCTAGATAGATTTTACGATCTACAGTAATAAAAAAATCTGAAGATGGTGATCAGGAGTGTTCTTAAACTCTATATCTGTTACAAGATGTGTCATAAAATATGCTCTGTGTTATGAGTTGCCTGGCTATTTGGCCGATAAAGTGAGTACAGCTAAGATAAACAAGACAATGTCAGTCAAATACAAATAAGTAATAACATGTCAATAGCCCTTCATAATCTATGACTAGTCTATTCTAATATTTTTTATTCAAACATGACTTTATGTTCTATTTATAAACGAACTAGCCAAAATTGTTAAACCACTTGACAGAAACACATACAGTGGAAGTTGTTTCAGCAATTAAGTAGGGCACGGTATAAAATTTACAAAAAGATAACTTGTCAAGATTGTTTAACCACTTGATGGAAAACATTTGGTGAGGGTAGTATCTGCAATGATATATACAAGAAACTTACAGTATTGCCAGATCTGCAAGCGCAGAAAACTCAGGAGGAAGGTAGCCAGATAGATTGTTATTATCCAGAAGCCTGTTGAGAAAGATATTGTCACAAGACCATGTAGCAATCAAGTAACTAACAGAAACAGACTAATTTCAAGGGTTATGCCCTAGAAGCCTCTGAGATTATGTGTGTCAGCTTGAAAAGTGACAGCTAAGAGGAATCTTTCTTGTTAACTTACAAGTGAAGAATAGTGGACAAGTTGGAAAGCTCGTGAGGAATTTGACCACTCAGTGAATTGTTATTGAAGTGGCTGCAGACATATCATATGTTAAATTAAATAAAGAAGATGAAAGTTTAGATTTGATTGCATCTGAAAGTTAGCAATCAAATGAGTACTCACATATGTCTGATCTTATTTAAATTAGCAAAGGATTTTGGAATTTCTCCCGATATCTCATTCTCGTCTATCTGGAATCTATTGAGATTTGATAGATTACCAAGTTCATCCGCTAACGATCCTGACAATTGGTTTCCATTCAAAAGCCTGCATGAACATTATTGCTCCAGGATCAAACCAAAATTGAGATCAATAATTTCACTAGCAAAAGGCTTCACTTTTTCCTCAATGAACTTTCCATCAAAAGAATTTTCCAAGTGCCAAAAATTCCTCAAATCTGCAGAATTCAGGTAAATCTTGTACCTCTACAATAGTAAACAATAAAGTATCTCCATCCCAAAGCGGAATATCTTAACTTGTTCCAGAAAAAAAAATTAAGGCCTCCAATATGAGGTTACACAGGAATTATCAGCTATTAATAATATTGAATCAGCCAAAGGTCAGGTTCTACTGTTAACAGCATAATAAATATAAACACTATTTTGATGTTATCTCAGCATTTGTTGGTGGGTGAGTGAAGGGGGAAATGTGCAAGAAAATGACACTGGAAAATGGAGTTCTGAAGTCCATAAGTCTAACTTACAGAAGTTTCAAAGTTGTGATACTTCCAATCTCTTTTGGTATGCTCCCAGTCAAATTATTCCACATGAAATTTCTTGTTGTAAACAATAAGAAGAGTAAGTAGCATAGATAAGCAAACAATGAAACCTATCATACTATTATTATCTGTAAAATATAATATTTGTTACAACTTACAAAATTCGAAGATGGGATAGTTGTCCGAGTTCAGGAGATAAACTTCCAGAGAGATTTTTATTCATGAAACGGCTGTAGAAATAGTCAAGAGGAAGAGGTTTGACAGTCTTTCATACTTGGTCCATAAAAATAAAACCACAGATTTGACGGCCTTTCTTGTATTGCGGCCACACACTAAAAAAAATATTTTGTTTGAGGAATCTAAGGCAATGATAAAGAAACTAGAATGACGAGAGAAGTGAACTAACAGACCATAAATATTTTGTGCAGCTGATGGCTCTATATAGTGAACAAAAAATTGCTGATACCGTACACTACAGAATGCAGAAAAATAACCTACAGTTCCCTGACATGCAAGTACCCATCAGCATCAGAAATGTTGCAAAAGACTCCTGTCCAGTGTGAAGTACAGGGATCACCCTGTTTCCAATCCTTCAGGTGCTTCATATTATCAATCAAACTACCCTTAACAGATATTAGAGCTGAAACTGAAAATAGGAACAAAACTTTGTTAAGTTTCAAAATAAACCACTATAAGAAGAAAGTATACATGGCTTAACATTTCACAGATCAACTTGTTAGCTATATAAGGGACATGATCGACCAGATTTATACCAGGGACTAATATGAGAAAGTAGATATCTAGTTGTCAAGTCTGAATTGAACTATTGGTATGAATTTAATATGATAGGTCATACAAGGAAAAAAATGAAACAATGTGATACCAATATCATGAGTTCTTTCGTCCAAAAGAAAGTGCTTGGACTAGCAGTATTAGTTGTGCAGCTCAAAAAAGAGAATATGGATGCCGGTGACTAAAGGTCAGAGGAAAGGCCGGTTGAAAGGAACAACAACAGTTGCGAAATACTTTTCCCAGGTTGCCTCTGCCCTTTGACGTACCAGTCCCAAATATGACGCATGATGTTGACATGGATATCTTTCTGCCTTCAGAAAATCAGAGAGCCTTAACATTAGCGTGTAGAAAACATGGACCTCACTGTCATTCTCACACTTCTACCAGTATGTGCACGTGGGCTTATCTTTCCTTAGGAAGCAGTGAGTAGCCTTTGATGAACAACCAACCAAATAAAAAACCCATGTTCGGGCAGTAAAACTGAATTCCAGATAAGTTAAGCAGCATGTAGTCAAGGATGATTACCTAGAAGAACAATATAACTTCTAGTGATAGAATAACTTGGACCAGAAGTTAGGACAAATCTCCCCTGAACATACCATTCCCTCATTCTATCCTTCAAAGATTTTGATTTCCTTCAATACAAGCTTCATCCAAAGGGGCCATGTGAGTCCATATACTAGTATCAGACTTTATATAATTTCCATGCACCCATTTCACCTATAGTGAATCTTTTTTCATGACTATTTGCCACAACAGCTTACCAACAGAAGCCATGTTCCACATCCCACAACCTTTAATATTCTGCCCTCTATTCTTTTTAGGTACAAAGGTTCTGTCCCAGGCAATCAAAGACACCTTCCTCTTTCAGCTGTGCTTCCCCATATATATTCTCTACACTTCCTTCACCACACTCTGTCGTAAGATGAAAACTGAACCCCAAAAATTATGTATAGAAAACAGAACAGCAATGATCACATGTAGCCTCCCTGCATAAGATAATTGCCTAGCATACATAGTTTTAATTCTCACTGAGATCTTCTCAATGAGTAAATGCAATCTAGCTTGCTCGACTCTTTAGAGGATTAGGGCATTCCTAAATATCAAATAGGAAGCACCCCCTGTGAGAAACCTGTTACTGTTAATAGCTGCTCCTTTATCTGATCATTCATACTTGCAACGAATATGTTTGATTTGTCCATATTTGCTATCAATCCAGTAGCCGCACTAAAGTGTGCCAAAGCATCTTCAATCCTTGTCGCTGACTCCACTTCACCATGAGATCATCAGCAAATATTGAGTGAGTGGAGAGACTTACACATAGGATGAACTTGAAATTTGGCAGCATACTCATACATTTCAGAATCCTTGAGATCGAATCTCACCACAACCCATATCAAAAACAATTTCACGTGTTTGGCCCATGAAAAAGAATCAGGCCCACACGTGGGGTCGTGTTGAAAATACAATTAAATCAGATGGTCACACAATTCAACATGGTAGGCAGAGATCCATCGAATCTCGATACCACCCATATCAAAAAGAACCTTAACGTGCTTGACCCATGAAAAAGAATCAAGCTTGCACGTGAGGGGGCGTGTTGGCTTGCAAGATGCCTTCATCATTATGTATTACAAAAGAAGTGAACATAGAATTCAGTTAGACGAAACAAGTTTGTAAGAAGAAAAGGTTTTAGGCCATTCAAGCACGGGGTACTGAAAGAAAGATAATTAAAGCTTTAGATTGTCCACTACCGTAACCTTACAATTGAGGTCTTGCACAGAATGTCTTTATCAGTTTACAATTTCACATCATAACTTTTCAATAATTAGAACACATACGAATTTCAAATGAATATAAGTCAGTTAGAAAAAAATGCTTTAGGGAACCCGAACAATGAGTGTACTCAATAATATTGCAAGTATGACAATTTAACCATTAGAAGAAAGCCCACCTTCAGAGGGGTCGGTTGTTTGAGCAGCCACAAGAAGCATATAGCAATGAATTACTGCAGTTAAAACATATATACAATATCTGAGTCCCTTCATCTTGAAGACCTATAAACATTTAAGGCAAAAGACGAGTCAGGTGATAACTTTTCACTAATAAAGCTAGAAATTACCAAAACATACCTCTATATCCAGATTCACTACAAGATTCTTTTAGTGGCTAACTAAGGATTTAACTAAACAGAATTCAAATTTATATTTTGTACACAACCTTGTGGCCTAAAGCCAGTCCTCATTTCGTAAAAGAATACAAGTGGAAGGTTACATAACATACTGTAATTGATGGAGATGTCTTACTCAGTCGGTGAGCATTCTTTTACCTATATAGTAAATTTATAGGCAATGAATCTGGTAGTGAATGGAACCCAAAAAGGAGTAAGTTGTACAGACTAATAACTATTTTAGCAAGTAAAAAAAAAAAAAAGCAAGTGTTCATGTTCATGGTCTTCTTTGTTGATTCATTCGAGGAAAGCAGTTGTTACTCTTCAGAGTAAAAGTTTGCCACAACTGTTTGGATTAAACACTTGAAATGAACAAGTTAGACGTGAAACAATACCAAAAATCCACAAAAAAAAAAAAAAAAAAAAAAAAAAAAAAAAAATTGAAATCTTAGGAAAGAGAAGTTGAATGAATACTTGGAATTGCTGGGTACTAGACAGATATTCCTTCGTTAGTGTTTGGCAGGCAATTTTGTTTGACAATTGTTTGTCAGGCAACGCATGTTTACACTGTTAAAGTTTTTGACACAAGTTATGCTACCGAAAAACAAAAATCAATAAATCAGTAAGTGGACCTCAAAAGATTTTACATTAATTAGCAGGGGAGGGGCTAGACTAGACTCATTAATTTGGATTAGTTCATTTCTTATATTAATAATAGTTTGTCTGTTAATTCATGAATGAAAAATCAATAAGTATTTGCTGAAATAAAGTTAGTACAAGTGTTTTTACTCTATAAGAAGAAGAAAAGAGGAGGAAAAATATTAGCATACCTAAGGTGAGAGAAGATCGGTTAGATCCAATATCTCCTGTTACTTGGTAGGATTCATGATAGCCCAAAAATAATAATCATATAGTACAGAAAAAGTAAGAGATGGCATCGTTGTCGTTGACATGGTTGATCCATAAAATAGTTGGATAGAAAGAGAGATATTTATTGCAACAAAGAAAAACAAAGGGGAAAAGTAAACTCATTTGTTGTAGATAGTTGTTGGGTTTTGGTTGATGATTATCTAATCACTAAGTTAAACATTTGTTTCAAGTAAGTAGGAAAGAGAGTTACCGTGTTAGAACAAGACATTAAATATGGATAATTAGAGGTTTACATTTGACCAATCAACGAGATAGGTTGATGTTGGCTCTTTCTTTTTTTTCATTGTCGCAATGAATGTACAACTTCCAACTACGCAGCCGCCTATTATTAATCTTCTTGAAAATCTTAAATTTTTTATTAATTTGTTTCATAATTAATAGGAATAAAATTGTAAGAAAAAATTATATTTATCATTATTTTTTTAATTGGTATTTTCAATTAAAAAATGGACAAATAATTAGGGACATAAGAAATATTTATGAATAGGAGTGTTAAAAATGAATCCAAATATAGGTAACTCGTCTAATCGATTCAATATTTTAATAAATGGGTTCAACATAATTTGAATTGGGTTTAATTTGGGAAAATTACATAAATATACAACATTAAAAAGTATTTACATTTACAGCAATAACATTTTTTTTTCTCATTTGATCACTTTTAATACCTTTATAGTACAATTTTAATACATATTACAAAGAACAATTTATTCACATATAATACAAGCTTTATTGATGGATAATATATTTATCACATATTTTAATACACTTATAATATAATGTGTCAATTTTTTATCAAACAAGCATAACATATTTTAAAAAATAATTATAATACATATATATTGCATATATAATTCACTTTTAATATATATTGTAGATTTAACATATTATTGCTAAAAATGGTAATAAATAAAAATATATCGCTAAAATCAGTAATTATTTATTAAAAGGTACACATCAGTAACTTTTCCTAATTTCAACTCATTCAAGTCTTAACCCATTTTAAGAGAATCATCAATTGAGCGCAATTTAATATCTAATTTCAACTTGCTTTAAGACTCTTTGTTTGCATTGAAGTATATTCCTATATTAAATGTATGAATTACTATTTATTTTATATCTTTTAAAATTTAGTTATCTATTTGTAACTTTTTTAAAAAACAATTGAGTTGAAATTCAAATTGTGGTTATAAAAGTTAAATAACAGTATGTTAAAATTATTGTGATTAAGCGGATCAAATTAGACGGGTCTTGACCCAATGCGATTTTTAGCTCATTTGAGCTAAAGTAAACTTAGGCGGGTCAATACTCAACCCAATTTATAATTTAACTTATTTTAATATCTCTAGTTATGAAGCGGTCTTAATATGTGTTACTGTATGTAAAAACAAGCTCAAAATAATTTGATATTTATCTATATATATGATATATTATTATATGAAAAATGAATAGGCCATAAGTCAAAACTTAAATTGATAAAATGTCCCTTTAATTAAATATATGTTTTACTAATCTAAAATTATAAGTATTTTGGAAAAAAAAATCATTAATGAAACTCTTGCGAAGAGTGTTTAATTTGCCTCCAGATAGGTGCCTCTCTCTAAAGGTCTAATGTATGTCTCAAATGTCATTTTATTTATCTATTTTAATATGAAAAGTCTTCCCCTTGTCGTTTTCATAACTGCTTAATTTTGTACGTAAAGCTTCATTTCTTTTTCCCCCTCTCTCATGAGGTCTTAATTTTTTACAATATATATATATATATTATGAAATACTTCTGAAAACTCATGTCTAATCAAAACTAACTCAAGAATAGGGGTTTCGGAATATGTATCCCTAACCCTAACAAGATGATAAATGCAATCCTTAGAAATCATTTTTCTAGCATTTAGGCAAGATATAAACTGACCCTTTAAAGCATAGTTTCCCCCTTTCCATTCTAAGATAGAGTCGTTTGGATCCTGAAACGTGACCAATTGGGTCATACGATCTATGGAAGCATAACAAGAATGAATTTAATCCATTCCAAGAATAACATCAAAATCTAACATATCAAGTTCTACAAGATCAACATGAGTGACTCTATGAGAAACAGAAACATGATAATTTCTATAAACTCTCTTAGCAACAATAGAATCTACACCTCTAACAAATGACAATGTAGCACCCGGATCGATCAAAGTATACATATCAAAATGAAAAACATCCAACATACCCATCACAACATCTGGAGAACCCTCATGATCCTTTCAAATCTAAAGTGCATAAAATTTATTCTGACGAGGAGCACCCGAACCATAACCACTAGGCTGAGCCTGCTTACCATCTCTTCCCTTAGTGGCAAGCAACAAATAATCTCTTATCTTGTGACCATTTTTACCACAGTTAGAGCAATCATCTGTACTGGCTAAGGATTTTCCTGAGTGACTCTTGCCACACCTTTGGCAAATGGGAATAAAAGATTCATTACCACCACCTCCTTGAGGCATAGGGTTAGACACTCTATCTTTATTGAACTTAGGAGCCGGAGCATTTGATGATCCATGACCAAAGAACTTTTTTCGGAATTGAGAACGACTATTTCCACCAAACCTAGAATGAGAAAAGTCACCATCACCAGTCTTTACGCTCTTTATTTCCCTAGACTTGTCTTTTAGTTTTTCCTCTTTAAATTGTTGGACATATATCATCAAAAAGGAGATATCCATATCCTTAATCAGCATGGTGGTACGACACTCCTTAACCACCATTTCTGACACATCGACAAGAACTTACTCATCATTACCCTAGAGTCGACAACCATAGTTGAAGCATACTTAGCCAATGAGAGAACTTCAAAGAATACTCCTCCACACTCATATTTCCTGGATGAAGATTAATGAACTCAAGCACTTTTGTTTCTTTCATATGAAGATGAAAGAAAATATCAAGAAAAGTTCCTTTGAATTTCTCCCAATCAAGAGGACTTGCATCAATAGCCCTCTCTTCCTTCCATTGGTTGAATCAAACTTGAGCAACATCCTTGAGTTGATAAGCGACCAATTCCTCCTTCTCTACCATTGATACTTTCATTATCTCCACTATCTTATAAATCTCATCGATGAACTCTTAAGGATCCTTATCAACTTTTGACCCATAAAACTCCGGGGGATCCATCCTAGTGAAGTCTCTTAGTCTTATCACTATTATACCCATATTTCGGTTCATGGGAGCAATGGCATCTCTATTAGCTTGGGCCGTCATAGCTTAAGCCAACACTTGGAAAGTTGCTCGAAACTTGGCATGAGTCACTTGCTTGGCCAAAGGATCAACCGGTACTTGAGGAACCTCAGGCTTGACATTCCTTATTGCAATAGCTCTTCGAGGAGGCATATAGTGAAATTCATAGGACAAGAGTTAGGAGAAAGACCTTTATAACGATGAACTATGTGACACCACTTTAGAATAGTGAAAGAATTGAAGTTTCCTAAACTCTTTGAAGTCTTCTATTCATAAATGTGGTGCATTTCACACTTATGAACAAGACTCTACTTAATTCGGCTTGTCATACATCCTAAAATATTTCAAATTAAACCCTGATGATTTGAATACTAAGTTTGTGACGACCCAAAGGCAACCCTAGATGTGACATGATGAATAATATCTCGAGAG
The DNA here is from genome assembly GCA_037074985.1 of Solanum bulbocastanum. Classification (NCBI taxonomy): domain Eukaryota; kingdom Viridiplantae; phylum Streptophyta; class Magnoliopsida; order Solanales; family Solanaceae; genus Solanum; species Solanum bulbocastanum. Next base: position 18,743,354 of record CM073605.1, on the reverse strand, counting down.
ACCTTAAACAAGCCACTTACATACGAATAATGTAATGAAGCACAATTTAAGAGATATAAGTAATATAGGTCTCAAATCATAGAATGACATAAAAGATTCCAACAGAGTTCATAAGCAATTTGCGGAATATTACTACGTTTGATACAAGCCTTTCTAACACCATAAGAGACGTTGAGACATAACCCTACACCACATACAAGTATGAAACAAAAGACATCAGAAGTAATAAAGGAACATTAATGGCCTTGTCATCGGAGCATGAGGACTCACCAATCTAAGTAGTCAAGCTAAGCAATCTCGAGCTAAGCACGTCTGGGAGGAGAAGCATCCAACCCTATATTATGAAACAAATTTCATAAATCCAAAATTCATCTAACTTCCAACGAGACCATTCTACGATTCATCGTCTACTCTACAGACCATAGACCCCTAAGTAGAATCCAAATCCAAGTCCAAAATTTCATTAAGTCTAGATCACTATACGGATTAGTCCTATGACCTGTTAGAAATCCTATGGTTCGTCATGTCCATTCATTGGTCATACGTCAGAGACTTCATATTTCCAAAATTCAACTCAAAATCTATGACTACCTTTCTACAGCCCGTCGAACCTCCTATGGTTCGTAGATAGGACTTGTAGATCCCAATACTAGTGCCAAAACTAAACTTTTCCTTTTTTTATTCAACTTTCCAATTTTTGAGGTGTTACAACATCAAAGTCTAGCATATCCAATATTAGTAAATCTACCTAAGTATACGGACCCATAAACATCACAGAACAAGTATGATACACATAGGTTACTACTATAGAATCTCTAATTAGGGTAGCAACATAGATTGGGGCATCAAGGATACCACAATTCAGGTTAAGTCCCAACATAAGTCTAATAGATAAATATAAATAGGTGGAACCCAGATCAAATAAAATAGAAGTCATTTGATCACACACAAGAATAGTACATGTTACCACTGTGTTTGATACCTCAGCCTTTGTCCTTCTTAGAAAAGCGTAACACTAAGTTGTATTATCATTATAGATAATCCCTCTACCTAATTGTACAACTCATCTCTCTGCATTACCATTTCCTCGACCTCTCTAATTAACTCATCGGCCATCATGTAGATGTCCTCTACCATTATTACTCTCTACCTCTTTGGACTATTGCTCTAGTATATTGTCACGCCCCAAACTAGGGAAGGCGTGACTGACACTCGATACCTTATGCAACCAAGTTAGCTACTGAAACATACCAACTGACGTAACTGTGGGCCTAGAAGGTTAGGTAGCATAACATCTAAAAAATTAAGCCTGGACCATTAGGGTCATAACCCGAACAATAACTCATATAGACAAAGGTAGACAAGCCAAAAAAATTATAAAGTACTAGCTGGCCGACGAGGCCACAATTGAGGACATACACGCATACATACATATCTACACATGCCAACCCTATGTGGCTAGAAACTGGAAGCGGTAGAAAGGAACCCAGAATACTGTGTCCACAATAGCCTTTATGAGTGTCACAAGAAGAGGTGGAGCTTACCAACTCACAGCTGAATCACGAATCCTAGTGGAGGGGTAGAATCCCTACATGGACCTGCACGCATGAAACAAAAATGCAGCGTCCCCAGGCAATGGGACGTCAGTACGGATAAAAATGTACTGGTGTGTAAGATGGAAAATATAATCATAAATAGCTACTAGAAAAAGGGTAATAAAGATACCACCTGAAATAGAAACTCTGATAGCCCCATGGCTGACATCCTACCTTATATGAATTAAATATGCATGGTATGCTCGCATAATCGTATGTCATGAATACATATATATAGATGCAAATATATGTCATACCCATCTAAGTGCTAGTAATGGTGGTGCCTTTCGGTAGCGAACTGGCATCATATTCGCCAACTTGTGGCCATCTGTATCTCATACGTATAAATATAGGCAATAGGCCTCATACCTTCCGATTATAGCTCGGAAGTAGAATGCATATCATGTAATGTCATGGATTCTTAATGGATTTTTGTTACTTGAATCATGTTTCCAATCTTGGCTTGTTAATACTCTTGTCCTCATAATCTCGTAATCACTTTTGTATCTCATGTAAATATCTTGTAGAACCATATACTTGTAGATTAAACTAGAACACTTAAATCAAATTAAGAAAGGTAACTTAAACCTGAGAATGTTCATAAAGATCTTAAGGTGCTTCACCTAGTTTTTGTATATGTTCCTTAGTAATTTGTAAAAGAAAGTAAAGTATTTCCAAGAAAAAACATGTCCTTTAATAGTTTAAACATACGAGTTACATTTAAGAGTTTCGGAAATTGACATATTATTTTAAGGTTTTCAAAAAAGAAGAAAGTAGCGAGGAAGAAGGACTAATTTCAAACTCTTAATGGTCCTCCCTAATATTTCTATGTTACAACACCTAAAGAAGAATAATAATATATATACACGGACCTACAGTCAAGGGAATCGACAAAATGACACATAGATGCCAAGTAACCTATATAACCGAATGAGTGGAATATCAATACAATAGAGTCACAAAAATACACCAGCTGCAATACCAATGCCTTTTACATAAGGTCTTTCTAACAATAGAATAGTAAAACAACCTTTTACTATTTAGGATTCTAAAATTCATGCTCAAAGGAAGTAACACTTAGCCTTAACATACCTCCTTAATGTGGACTGTAGCCCTTCCTTAGAGCATGTAATCTACATGAAGTCATGTCACACAACAGGAGGAATATTAACATGTCTGGGTCAAAGTAGCAATTTAGAGCTTACTAGCACAGTAATTAGCTCACCAGACCCATTTTAAATGTATGCTTCATTACCTTTTCTTCTCCAAATTAAAACCACAAATTAATGACATAACATACATTTTTGCAGCAGCTATTAACAAGTGGAGACCTACGCAATAGTCAACAATAACCAAAGAGAGTATGCATGCACAATAATAAAAACTTCGCGTATCGCCACACCCCTCCTTTCCAACCACAAAATTACCATAACCAAATCCAAATCATGAGTCTTCAAACCATTAAAGCCAGAAAAAATATATGTAATTCATTCCTATAATTGTTCAATATAACCATAATAACTTGAACTTACAGCTTCCAATCACCATCATGTGAGTTCGTCAAATAATTACGTTTGGGATCATGCCTTTCTCTTCATAAGCAATAAGAGAATAAAAGGGAAGAACATTAACTTAGAATTGATGGAACTTATAGTATTGTAGCATGTCTCCTCAATTACAAAGAGTCTCCTCAAACACAAGACGTTGAACCAAGAAGAAGTCATTTGAAAATCGCAATGCGATAATAGAACCAACGTTACACTTATTTATCTTACAATTAGTTACCCATATATACTTCTTCTTCTCTTCCAAGCTCATATCAACAACAACCACACACAAACAAATAATTTCCAAAATTTCCAGCAACGACAACATCAGAAAATACTTCAAAAACAACCCAACATCACATAACCATAAAAATACGATTTTCTAGCTGTCTATTCATTTTCTTGCTTATATAGCATAGCTATAACTTAGACTCTCTCAATAAAATGAAGGGTGAGAATTATTACCTCCAAACAAAAGCAACACCACCTAAAAACGAGACTCCTTCACCACGAAGAATCATTCAAATCACAACTAATGAGGATGAAAGAAGTAATATAATCTCTATGAACATTCTGAGAGTGAATCCACGTTGAAATCTTGTAGATATTTGCTTGGATGATAGGAGAAACTTTAGAGAGGATTTAAGAATGTTTTCTTCTTATTTTGTCAAAAAAAAATGATTTTAAACGAAGGGAAACCAAATCTTATAAATCTAAACCGACATAGGGGCGAGGGACCCACCTTTATGTGCCTCCTTGTGCAGTCTCACTAAAATCAGAATATATCCCAATTCTAAAGTCGTATGGACAAATGGTTTTGTGCATTACAAAGTAGACTCGTAGACCTTCGATTTAGTATATTGGGGTTCTTCTAAAGCTTTATAGATTGGGAAAAATTTCGAGACATTTAACCCAAATTTCAGAAAATTTATTAAAGAAACTTACTCTAACTTTTGCCGACTTTTTATTTCCCAACTTGCTTAACTTCAAAACTTAACTTAAGATCATTGGGTGACTATATCACCTTATAAAACATCCTTCTTAGCATATAAGACACTTTTTGTCTTACCCCAAAGGTACTGGATAACTTGAAATTTTTGAACGGGCGGGGTGTTAGAAGAGACATTCTTTAACTCGAACTTGTTTAAGGGCATCCTTGAACCATAACGCTAGTCTAATTCTTTGATTTTTTTCCCTCCCCTTTGCAACCTTATTATCCTGAAATGATACACCAAGTCATATAAGCCTCATACACTTATGCAATGATAAGCATATTATGCAAAAGAACCACGGGGTCTCACATATATTGCCGTACTTGGCAAACTGTCTACTAGTAAGGGCATTCCCTATTGAAGCATCCATGATCACCATACTTAAAGCATATGTGGTCAAGTGAGGGCCTGCTGGCTGATGCATAATAAGCAACGTAACCACTTTGAGTCAAAGACTACTATGGAACCCCTAAACAGCCACACGTAAAAGCGGGCATATGTGACTGAATCGGACAAGTTGAATACACTTGCTGAATAGAACCGTTTGAATAATAACCACTGTACTTGACCTCATGCTTGGGCCTTTAAGATAATGCCTTGGCCTTCCCAACCTGTCGAACACCCTCCAGCTTTTACACATAGTCAATCACCTCATTGAAACTTTTACTAGCTGAGGCCATGTGTATGGATAATACCTACAACTCAAAACTTAAATTGTTGACAAACAAGTGAATCCTCTCTTTCTTAATATTCATAAGTTGTATAGCATAGTTGGACAAGGCATGAAACTTAGCCTCATAAGCAGCTAAAGATATGCTTCCCTGTTCAAGGGGCCATAAATTATTCATCCTTCTTTCGATTTATAAAAGTACATACTTCTCTAATAGCCAATCATGAAATTGGGTCTAAGTTACCTCAGGTAGGACTGATGATCTTCATTTCACAAAAACCCTCCACCGCTGCTTTGCTTCACCCTAAAGCTGAAAAGTCCCAAACTCAACCCTATACTATAACGTAATGCCTAGTTTATATAACCTCTCAAATTAGTTCAAGATGAACTCAAAGGCATCCTCACTCTCAAATATGTATAACACTAGGGATTCAATTTCAATAACTTGGTCAGCATCTCATGTAACATTCTAGTCATTACAGGGCTTAGTAATGGATGGAAGAAAACATCAGTGAGTAAGGCTCTATCAATCTTAAGGATCTTAGTAGCTATAGGACGAGTAATAGGAGCCTGATTAGTCTACAGAATAGGAGTGGTTCTAGCACCTGCCAACCTTCTCATGAAGGATAGCAATTCTCCAACCACCTTAGAAAACATAGAAGGAAGACCTACGACCCCATCTTGGTTCCTTACCTATGGATCATCATGCTCTTTGATCTCTATCTCAACCTCTTTTTCACCATGGTTATAGGTTGGGGAAGGATATCTTTCCTTGGTCTAGTCCCTGCCTTAGTTCCACCCCTAGTAGGTGTTGCTCTCCCCCAGCCCCTACCTTTGCCTTTGTTGCATCTTTGAGTTGTTGGCTTCACTGTTGGAGCTGCTGTCCTCACACAATTGTGTCTAGTATCAAACATATGTGTAATAAGAGTGAAGGGACATAGATACCAATTTGGATCACCAAATACCACTTGTAATAAAGCTATAACATGAACCTAAGGCTATGTAGCTTCTTGTAGAAAATACACACGTCTCCGTACCATTTTATAACACTCTACTAGACTCATTTTTGTACCACAAGATCAAAGAACCTAGTATTATGATACCAACTTTGTCATGTCCTTGACCCACTATGATCACCACCCACACAAACCCTTCCATGCGAGAACCAACTACCAACACAAACCAAACCCATCAAACCACTTTAAGAAATAAGTCATGATATAAAATTCTAGGAAAATAGTTTTAGAAAAATTAAAGGATTAGGTTCCCATAAACTAAATCATTTAATAAAACCATTTGCAGAATTTAATTTCCTAGAACATGAATGTCATAATACCAAAACTCTAGAGTATGGAGAATTAGGGCATGCAACCCCAATAAGAAAACTTAAAGTCTAAAATCAACATGTCTATGTCTGAGAGGATAGACAATGAGATAAGGAAGAATTCATGGAAGCCTAAAAGACGTAGCTCACTATTAGAATCAGTTTTCTTGCTTCTCACAACTGTGATGTCGAAAAAGCCACTAACATATGCCCTGTACTCCACGAAGAATGAGAAAGTGCAATATCAATACACAAATATTGTGTACTGGTAGAATCATACGGCCAATTCCAAAACATAAATATAAACAAGTAACTACAAAACATTAATACATGTCAACCCATATACCAATTGTCACAACATAATAAAGATTACCAATCACAACCTTGACTTTACCAATGCACGAAACATGTCCCGTATGACCACAAAATGTACATTCCCTTGATGAGTCCACAAATTGGACTCATTTAGGGCAATATTTTAATTGATATTGTGTCCTCAAATGCTTATTTTATCTCAATATATGATGAAAACACTTAAGTTTTATGTATTTGAAGTTTAAAGGAAATAATGGACATTACATCGCAAAAAGGAATGAAAAGGCTGAAAAGAACAAAGAAATGAAGGCTTGAGGATCATCGAGTTTACTTGGCGAGTCGCTAAAGGGTCTTACTTTGCCTTTTGTTCTAGTGTACTGAGTCCTAAAGGAAATGATCAAGTCGGCGGAAAAAGGGAGTAGTCGGTGCATCGCCGAGAAGTTCCGCGAAGCAGTACCATGTCGCCTAATGACCCAAAAAGCACGATGATACTGAAAACTAGAGCAAGACGGTGATGAACTACACCAAAAGCCGAATTACCGAGTTGATTCGACTAGTGACATTGTATGATCCGCAGCAGCACAAATCTATGAAATCTATAAATACTAGTTAGAGTTGTAGTTTTAAGAGTCGAACAATTATTATAATTTTCATATATAATAGTACTTTTTGATACTTTTACTTTGAGTTTGAGAGGTTTTTTTAAACTTGAAGAAGAAGAGGGTTTCATCTTTAAGGATTTGGACTTGGGTCTCTTGGATCCTTCATTCTTGGCCTGTAACAAGACTTAAATCTTCATACCCATTTGAATGCAATATCATTTAGGTATAAATTTCTATCTCTTGATGTGTGGCTAAAAACCCCAATTCTTGGGGTGTGATTTAGCGAATATGGGTTAAGATAATTGTTGGGCCTTGCTTGCTCATAGTCTATTCATAGTTTAAATGTGATTTCATTTAGTGGTTATAGATAAATTTAATGAATTTGTAGTTGCAAAGACAAGTTTATTTATGTGTTTTCAGCTTGCTCAAAAGAGAGGTCGTAAAAATAACACCACTAGATTGATGGCTAGTGCGGTGGGACGACATGAGGTTCAACTCGAGAGAGTGAACCCTAGTCCCAAGTACATACACTTAGCTCAAGAGAGTGAGTGGGTTAAGGCGTAGGCTAGTCTTCATGCAGCAAGTGGGTGTCCAAGAGGAATGCATTTGAAACGGGGTAAGTTGCTTGAGAGAGAGCTTATCCCCCTTAAAGTCTAGCATAGTCATAATTATTCTATGAATCTTCTATCGAAAGCATGTACCCAATAATCTAGCTTAACCCGTATTTCCGTCACATCTCAAGGATCCCCTCTCATTACTTAGAAAACCTTGTTTATTTTGCTATTTTTACTTACTTGTGACAAAACCCCATTGTTAATTAACACTCTTGTGTCCTCCTTTGATTTACAATGTTTTTAATCTTTAATGTCTTTAACTACGATTAGTTAGAACTAAATTTTATTTCTTTATTAATTCTCAAAACCACTCCCTTGGGAATGATCCCAACCCTTGGTTGGGTTACTATACTATTGCACGATCATAGACACTTAAATTGGAAGTTGTGTCCTTGATTACGCAAACATCAAAATGGTGCCGCTGCTGGGGATTGATGTTATTTGAGAATTCTTAGATGAGTAGAATTTTTTTCTTATTAGTTGTAGTCTACTTACCTAATTTTTAGTTTTGTTTTGTTTGCTGTGTGAATATTTAAGAAAGCATGAGTATTAATGGTAGCAAGCCAGGTAGGCCACCAAGATGACATCGAAAATCTCAACGATGTCCAAGAGCCCAACATCAATGGCCCCCATCTCATGGGAGGTATTGGAGCCATCCAGTTATCCCTTGGTGAGAGAAACACAGTGTTCCACATAACAAGCACTATGTTGCAACTCTTGCAACTAAATAGACTTTTCAGCGGACTGGCTCATGAGGATCCTCACGAGCATCTTTGAAACTTTGTAGATGTGTGCGGACCATTCTCATTCAAAAACATCTCTCAAAAGTCGGTCCAGTTGAGACTTTTCCCTTTCTCGTTGATGGGAGAGGCTTGCAAGTGGCTAGCCGAGCTACCACATGAATCCATCACTTCTTGGGAGGAGTTGGTAACCGCATTTCAAGTGTGATTCTTACCTTCCTCGAAGATGATCTAACTGCGGGATAACATCCAAAGCTTTAAACGTCTAGAAGGAGAGCCTCTGCATGAAACTTGGCTAAGGTTCAAAAAGCTGGTGCTGCAATGCCCAAGCCACGATTTGCTAGACAACGTGCTACTTCAATACTTTTATCGGAGTTTGGATTTGGTAAACAAAGGTTTCGCTGACCAACTCTCGCCTGGAGGCTTAATGCAGCAGCTATATGCAGTAGCAACCCAACTTTTAGATGGCATGACAATCATCAACAGAGTGTGGTACACTTGCAAGGACCAAGTATCACCTCTCACATTCATGCTATCTAAGGAGCATATTAAAAAAGACAATGAGAGAGACTAGAACATGGCCAAAATCATGACACAACTTGACATTCTATATAAAAATGTCATGGGGGCTGGTGCCCATAGTGTCAAAACTGTGGGGGTCGGGTTTGCAAATCCTGAAGAGATTAAATTTGAAGCCCTATAAAACGAGGAGGTAAAATATCTAGCAAATCAAGGTGGGGGCTATCTTTCAAACTACCCAAGGTAGGGTGGTAACCAAGGATGGGTTAGAAACGAAGGCTGGAGTATAGAGATCGTGAATGGAGGGACCGAAATCCAAACTGGAAAGATGGGGAGAAGGATATATATGCGCCACCCCATAAGCGTCAGAAGCCCAAGGATTTGGAAGGTGGTAGGTCTGAGGATATGCTCTCGCGTATCCTCAACAAAGTTGAAGGGTCAGACAAAATGCTGAAAGGAATGAAAGAAGATATTTCTACCCTTAGCCAGACCGTCACCTCCCATTCTGTTTCAATCAAGTAGTTGGATTCACCCACCCAGATGGGTCACATCTCGTCTCACCTCAATCCGAGACAGCAAGAGGGTTTACCTAATGATACTATGGCTAACCCCAAGAGTGAGGTTTGAAGGTGACTTGTGTCATGCCACGACGTTAACTAAGGCACTGTTTGGGAGGCAACCCAAAACCATTTATTGTTTTCTTTTTTCTTTGATAAAATAATGGTGTGTTGATTGTGCATATGAAAGTGTTGAGAGTGAACAAAAAGTGTAGATTGGCGAGCAACATGTCCAATCAGTGAATCACCGAACAGTTCAGCGACTCAGAACTAGAAAACCTTTAGGCTCAAGACCATCTTGTATTGGAGTCAATAAAACTCGGCGAGCACAGGATATTATTGGCGAATCACCGATCATGTTAGCGATCACGACAAAAACCATCGTTTGGACCCCCGTAAACCAGAGGTTCTGTAAATTTTGGCAAAGAAACTAAACAGTTGGTGTTCCATCAAGTGAGTAGGTGAGCTTGACTAATGTCGCTAAGTGGGAAAAAATTGGACGGTTTTTGCGAGCAAAAGGTTTAAAAGTTTCAACCTCATTCACTTTCCCTCACTTTTTATCTGTCCAAACTCACACCTACACTCTAGTTTTTATTTTTCTTGCACTTTTAGAGAATTTTAGTTGATTGATTTGTGCTTGGAGTCGTATTACAGTGCTTCCTAGCATCTCAATAACCATTTGATCAACATAAAAGGTTAGTGTCCCGAACTTCATAACTATCCTGCAAAATTTACTCATTTGCAATAGCATAATCTGGTTAAAGTGTTTTTAATCCTCCCTGAGAGGATTATATTTTTTACATGCATGACTTAATTTGATATCCTTGCTCAGGTAGTTGTGACTGTCGAATTCCCGTAATTACATGCCTTAAACTGAATTAAAATTCGAGGGGTGGTGTTTGGATGTTATGGGTCCTACCTTAGTGGTGCTGGTGCATGCTTTGATTTTGTTTTCGGGGGTTGCAAGGCTAATTTTGAGAAGTTGGGTCAAAAGTAGGCACATTGGGTCTTTTGGCGAACTGTGACGAGCTCGCCGAACTATTTCATGGTTCGCTTAATTACCCTATCTCACCCTTGTTATCATGCTTTATTTATTGTGGCATCTGTAACTTTTGGTGAGAACTATGAGGTCGCCAAGAGCACTTGGCGATTCACCGAAAGTCTTCTTATTCGCCCTTTGTCTGCACCTCTAATTCCTTCTGCACTGTGACCTTGACGGATTGGCTGTGGCTTGCCGAATGGGCTATCTAGTCTTTCTACAACTAAAGTTCTTTGTTTTGGTTGGCAAATATGTTCTAGCATTATCTCAAGACTTTAAATACATGGCCAGAACAAAAGTTGCAAGAAGAAACACGCCACCCTCACACATAAGAGCACAACAATTCAGAAGAACTGAAAGAAGTGACAACAAGATAGTCAGTTTAAGGAGGAGGATACCCATCGACCCTAATCTCCCTTCGTAGGCTCGAGGGTTCAGAAATGAGATACATGCCTTTGTAGCAGCTCACGAGTTGGACAATATGATTAAGGATAATATCACTGCAGAAGCTGAAGCAAAGTGAAAAGAAAAAGAGGACCAGAAATAGAATGACAACACTCTGGGCACTAAAGCCCAGAAAGATGGAGCGACTGCTTAGACAGGATCCCTTCTTTACCTCCCCTCTGTCTTCCTTTAATTTACATTCTGGATATTTTGTTAATTGCATTTGAGGTCAAATTGCTTTTATTTGCAGTAGGGTGAGGCCCACCTTTGTGTGCTGCTTTTATTTGCAGTAGGGTGAGGCCCACCTTTGTGTGCTACTTTTATTTGTGTTTTGTGTTTATATTTGGGTTGTTGTGTTTAAATAATGTTATATACTGTTACTGTGGATGTTTGAGCTTATGGCTCCTTTTATTTTAAATTGCAGAAATGATTTTGATGGCTCCTTCTATTTTAAATTGAAAAAATGATTTTGACCCATTCAAAATTTTTTGCCACCTCTCATGTGTTGAATGTGGCTCTTTGTCTGAAAATTTTTCCCACCTCTCGTGTGTTGAATGTGGCTATTCTTTTGTAAAATTTAAGTCTTGGTTCTAATCAATATCGATGACTTAAATAGTGCTCTCAATCGAACGAAAATGAATGCACGTCTACGACGAGGCCAAATGAAGTTGCATAAACAATATGTGAACTCTTTGCATCTCATTGTGATTATCCATTTATCAAATCGAGTCTCTTGTGATGATCATTGCACACTAGCTAAAGTGTGGAGTCTTGTTTGACTATAGTGTCAATGCCTAGTATGATGAGCTTACTTTGAACCATGCATGATAGATCCTAGAATTTGCCATGTTGGTTTGGTCAACTAAGTGATGCTATCTCTTGATGTGATCTTATGCACCTTCTAATAGTGTGAGCCAATTTGACATATACCTCTTTTGTGACCTACTCTGTGAGCGTGTGATTCTCTTTTGAACACCCCTTGAATCTTAACCTTCTTTGGAAGAAACATGATGAAAATTAGACCTTTCTTAATCCATTACCATTAATCCTCCTGATTTATGGTTAGTTGAATAGTCAACTTAGGCCAAAAGCCTAAGTTGGGGGTGTGGTGAAAAGAAAAGGGCAAGTCAAGAAGTGCAAGGAAAGTCTCCTCTTACCCATGGTTTTAAGAAAAATGGAACCCCTCCATATAAAAAAAAAGAGAAAAAGAATTAAAAAAAGGGAAAGTTGGGGAATAAAGTAAAAAAAGAAATGGGGTTCCCAAACAATCCAGGGAAAGTGAATAATAGGATGACTTATGAGCACTAAAGAAAATGATAAAGGAAAAGGAAAGGAAGTGTTGTGAGCAATACATTTAATGAGGATGATAGTCACTGAGCCTAAATGACGATACCTTTGCACTCAGCCCCACTACAAGCCTTGATAAGACCTTTTTGATCTTGAGTGAGCTGAAACAAATGTTGATTGGAAAATACGGGCAAACTTATGGGTCAAAGCATGCATTGTGTTCATCTTTGTGAGTGTGAGCGTTGCATCTGATTCCGAAACCATTGTGTGAATATGGAATCATTCTTTTTGTGAAGGCATTTGAACACTATAGTTGAGCTTGAACTTGCATTTGAAGCAAGTATTGTGAGCATGAGATTCTTTGATATTGGTGAGTCACAAGTTGAATCTTTGAGTGCACATTTGATCTTTGCATAAGAAAATTTAGTCTTGTTGTGTGCATTCATGATTGAGTCTTGTGTAGCACTATTCGAGACACCCTTTTTGAACGACTCAACTTGAGTTTGCTTAAGGTGGGGGTGTTGATAAGTCCATAAATTGGACTCATTTAGGGATATATTTTAATAGATATTGTGTCCTCAAATGCTTATGTTATCTCAATATTTGATGAAAACACTTAAGTTTCAGGTATTTGAAGTTTGAACGAAAGCATGGACACTACGTTGCAAAAAGGAATGAAGAGGCTGAAAAAAATGAAGAAATGAAGGCCTGAGGATTACCGAGTTCACTTGGCAATTCGCCGAAGGGTCTTACTTTGCCTTTTGTTCCAGTGTGTTGAGCCCTGAAGGAAAGTATCAAGTCGGCAGAAAAAGGGAGCAGCTGGCGCATCGCCGAGAAGTTTTGCAAAGCAGTACCATGTCGCCCAATGACCCAAAGCACGACGATGCTGAATATGGGTGCAAGACGGCGATGAACTACACCAAAAGGCGATTTCGACTAACGATGCCGAATGATCCGCTGCAGCACAAATCTGTGAAATCCATGAATACTATTTAGAGCTGTAGTTTTAAAAGTCAAAAAATTACTATAATTCTTATATAGAATAGTACTTTTTGATATTTTTGCTCTGAGTTTGAGTTAGTTTTGAAAATTTGAAGAAGAAGACGGTTTCATCTCCAAGGATTTAGACTTGGTTCTCTTGGATCCTTCATTCTCGGCCTATAACAAGACTTAAATCTCCATACCCATTTGAATGCAAGCTCATTTAGGTATAAATTTCTATCTCTTGATGTGTGGCTAAAAACACAAATTCTTGGGGTGTAATTTAGCGAATATGGGTTAAGATAATTGTTGGGTCTTGCTTGCGGATAGTCTATTCGTAGTTTAAATGTGATTTTGTTTAGTGGTTGTGGATGAATTTAATGAATTTGTAGTTGCAAATACAAGTTTATTTATGTGTTTTCAGCTTGTGAGAGAGAGAGGTTGTAAAACTAAGATTATTGGATTGATGGCCAGTGCGAGTGGGTCGACATGAGATTCCACTCGAGAGAGTGAACCTTAGTTCCATGTCCACACACTCAGCTCGAGAGAGTAAGTGGGTTAAGGTGTAGGCTGGTCTTCAAGCGGCAAGTGGGTGTTTGAGAGGAACACATTTGAAACGGGGTAAGTTGCTCGAGAGAGAGCTTATCCCCATTAAAGTCTAGCCTAGTCACAATTATTCTATGAATCTTCTATCGAAAGCATGTACCCAATAATCTAGATTAACTCGTATTCCCATCACATCCAAGGGATCCCTTCTCATTACTAGAAAACTTTTTTTATTTTGTTGTCTTTACTTAATTGTGACAAAACCCCATTGTTAATTGACACTCTTGTGTCCTCCTTTGATTTATAATATTTTTAATCGTTAATATCTTTAGCTATGATTAGTTAGAACTAAATTTTATATCTCTATTAATTCTCAAAATCACTCCCTTGGGAACGATCCCAACCCTTATTCGGTTATTATACTATTGCACGATCATAGACACTTGCATTGGAAGTTGTGTCCTTGATCACTAATCCTCTCATAAAACCCATACACAAACCATTAGTGTACTGGTGTGGTACTCGAGCCAACCACTAATGATTTATACCATGTATGGTATTCTAGCTAACCGTTAGTATTTTATACACGCGTGGTACCCAAGTCACCTATCAATCACAAATAGCATGCGTAATCACAATCACAATGAATAATGAGCTTAAAGCCACAAGTAAATAAACTAGTTCATTGCATAAGATTATCAAATGAAGTCATTTCACATTAGCCTTCTAGTTTCCCCCACATGCATCACACAAATAATACTACAAAGCAGGTAACATGCACTTATTACAAACTTTGGAAAAAACAAACCATCAACTACCTCAAAACAAGCCTCAATGCTCTAAAGAACTTGGGCTGTTTTGTAACACTCGGGAACTAGTAAGATAAATTAGAGCTTTTTGTAAGGGTTCTAGAGCTTTATGTGGGGGTTAGAGTTGTAGAAATGATCTCCTATAGATATAATGAAGGGTTTAAGGGTTAAACGTCAAGGTACGCCTCCCTAAGGACCAACGAAGGGTCCTTGAGGAAGGACCAACGAAGGGTCCTTGAGGAGGACTCTAGGAAAATAGCCCCAACTCTACCCAAAAAGGCAGTCCACCCATGAAAGGGGCTACGCCTCGTAGGGGATCCACGCCTCGTAGATGGCGTTGTGGGTTAAGACCCCAAAAGTAGAGCTGCAGAACTCCACCTACAGAGGACCAATATGGCCCGTGGGTCCATGCACGGCATGTGGGTTGGGGTCTCTGGGTTGGGCAGTGTAGTCCCTTAGGCGGTTTATGTTAGGGGTTAAGGGAAGGTTCTAGAATTAATTAGTTATTAAGTAGGGTCATTTTATTAGTAATTAGGACACCTATATAAAGATAATAGACCCCTAAATATATTGATCAAAAATCATTATTTTAGTTCACCCAAAGAGACTCAATTCCCTCCAAGAAATTCTCTCTCTAAAAAGCAAATAAGAAGAAGAATAAGAAGAAGAAGAAGAAGAAGAAGAAGAAGAAGAAGAGAAGCAAGTTAGGGCAAATTCCTCCATTATTGCAAGAATTGTGAAGGATTTGTAATAAAGGTATGATAGCTTATTTATCTTTGGATTCTTCCATCCATGGAGCCCCATAGATTTCCCCCAATTGTTAAGATGAAACCCCAATTCTAGCTAGGGTTTCTTCCTATATTAAGGGTAGTGTTGAGTATGAATCCAATTGAGTGGATATTACTTGTTTATGATTGTTTTAGTATTGAATCATGATATTATGGTGAATTTATATGTTTTCTATGTCTAACCCTAGTTAATTGATGAAATTGTAGTAAAGTGGGTTTGTGCCTTAAAGAGGGAAATTGAAGACTTAGAGATGATCTTCTAGAATTGATGTTATGAGTAGTTATTGTTCAAGAATAGAAACATGTAGACATGAATGAAATTATATTATGGTATATATGATGGATCATGACTAGTAAAGCTTGAAGTTGAACCTTTATGATGAATTATGACTAGAATCACTTGATAATGAAGACTGTTTGATTAGAATGCCTTGAAATCTAGGTATGCAAGATGATTGTAAGAAGTAGAGCTTTGAGAGTGAAGTGTCTATGAGCATGATAGGTTGTTGTGTTGTTGAAAGGATATTCTCATATACAACTTAGGCATGAATATGCTAGGAGATGAACGGTTCTCTCACATAGAATGATTCTAGGTTGAAAGGCTTACTAACCTAAAATGAATATAAGCTTGTTAGACTAGAATAGCTTGAAGTTGTGACATAATATCCCTTCATGAATAGCTTGACTTGGTAAGATAAGACTATGCTTGGTAGCTTTACTTAGGAGTTTTCATGGTAGCCTAGGATTGAGGAATCATACTCTCATAAAGGTAACCTACATTAGCATCATAGGATGCTTGCATGGTATCATGAATTAGTTAGGACAAGACCATTTCATGGTAACTTAGGATTGATAAATCATACTCTCCTAAGGGTAGATTCGGATTGAGAAATAATACTCTCCTAAGGGTAGTTTACATTAGCATAATATGGTGTTTGTAGGGTAGCATGACTTAGTTGGTCTAAGACTATTTCATGGTAGCTAGGATGGAACGCTTGTACCCTTCCTAGAATAGCTTGGACTTACATGATTCATATGTTTTCCAATGATAGCTTGGTCTAACCCAATATAGTGACTTTCCTTGTTTATCTTGGGCTTGCATGTTAGTATGTTATTTCTTTGGTAGCTTGGTCTAGCCTAATAGGGTGCTACTCTTTGGTAGTCTAGAATGATAAATAGTAATCATTGAAGTAAGATAGCCTAAAGTGGTACTTATCATGAGTAGGATTATGGGGTCTTATTCATGCATTGCACAAGTATAACTTGAAGCTACTTATGAAGTATGTTTATTAGATGTTGCATGCTTAGCTTGGATTGACTAATAATTGGTAGTCTTGAGTTGGTTAATTATGACCATTCATGTGTAATGACTTGTCTTGAACTAGTAAATATGTACTCTTCCATGACTATTATGAATATGACGGACAAGTCCCTAATCTAAGTAGCATGTATGTGATGGAACTAGATTACTTCAAGCAAGTATTGTGAGAATGTTCTAATATGAGAGTTGCGTATATCATATATGCTTAGCTTGGAATGTTTCTATAATTGCCTTTCCTTGATATGTTTGACTAAATGTGACGATTTCCTTGTCTATGAGAAATAAGTTAAGGATGAGATCCAAAGTTGGTAAGTATGATTATGATGACCTAAAAGTGATACTTAGTATGGGTGGGATTATGAGGTCTCATCCATGCATTGCACAAGTATTCTTTGAGGTTACTTGAGAAATAGTTCTCTTATGGTATAAAGGACTAAGGGTTGAATAATGCTTATATGATGCCTATGTTGGAGACTTTGCTTATGATTATGGTATTATCTCTTCTGCTTATAGTTTATGTTTCATGAAGAATCTCTTATGCTTATGGATTATGTCTTATGTTGACTAACACTTATGTTATGCTTTGATGGTTTTACGCTAGCTATCATATTTAGTACTTTCGTACTAATGCATAGTCTTGCCTTCATTCTCATCAAATGTAGGGTCCGGTGATCTTAAGTTCCATTCTAGAGGATGAGTTCTAGAAGTGCAAGGAGTTGAAGACTTCGTGAGTCCTCATAGCATTGAGGATAAAGCCACCATTTACTTTTATGTCTTTCATGTTAGGTTTTAGATTTTTGTATGGGCTGCATCCCAATGTTTATTCCATGGTTATTGATGGTTTGAGACAAAGTGTAGTAAGACTTCCACTTGCTTTATAAAAGGCTTTGATTGTATGGATAAAGTTTTAAAATTTCCATACTTTTCTATTATTTTATGTTATGATATGCTAAGGGATTGTATGAGACCCCTTCGGGGTCAAGTACACCATGCTACATCTAGGGTGTACCCTTGGGTCGTGACATTTTTGCCTTTACAATGCCTTTGATCATTCTTATTCTAAAACATAATAAAATAAAAGAAATCAATGAACGATGGCCTAATTAAACCTGCATTACACAAATTCTAACCTCATACCAATTCATGATCATTCTACCCAAACCATGACTTTTCCCAACATTAATTCAAGTTAAAACCCTCCCTACGGGCAACACTCTATAGAAGTTAATGGAGTAATTCACTTACCTATCAAAGAGATTGGTGGAAACAATATGGAAACAACCCTAAATCGCCTCCCTTTTTTCCAAAGAACAAAATGTAGAAAATTAGAGGTTTTGGAAACTTTTTGTCACGACCCAAGGGTACACCCTAGATGTAACATGAATTACAAGATCCCGAAAGACCTCATACAAGTCACTTAGCTTTCATAACATAAGATAATAAAATTTAGCAGAAATTTAAAACATTTTCAATAACATCAAAGTCTTTTATAAAACGAGTGGAAGTCTATTACACTTGTCTCAAACCATCTAAAACATATATCTTTAGGACACAACCCATTCAATAGTTCTAAACAAAATATGAAAGACATAAGGACATGGTGGTCAAATTTTCGAATGCTATGAGGACTAACCAAAACTTCAAGTCTTGCCCTACTATGATCCTAGCCACGGGGATGAAAGTTGATATCACCGGACCCTACATTTGATAAGAATATAGGCAAGAGTATGAGTTAGTACAAACATGTTTTAAATATGATAGCTAGCATAAACATCAACATAGGCATAACATAGGCATTAGTCAACACAAGACATATACAATAATCATAAGAGATAACAACATAATTCATAAGCATAATCATTGCACATAGATCATCCTAATGCAAGAGGAACACTCCTCAAGTAACCTCAACTTATCCTTAGCTAGGACTTAGGTAATCCACCTCTAGTCAAACATATCAAGAAAGGCAACTCAAGCAACAATCCACGCTAACCTATCATCATACAAGTAAATCTCATACTAAAAAATGCTTACAATGCATCTACATAGAGTAACCTTGTTTCATCATAACTATGCTACTTTGATTAGGGACTAGTCCCTCTTTAGCTATTTCTACTATTCATGGAAGAGTAGTTCTTTACTAATCCAAGACAAATCATTACCCATGAATGGTTACTATTTACCAATTCAAGGCTATCAAGGAAAAACATATCATTATGCTAGACCAAGTTATCATGGAAGGCATCCTCTCATGCAAGTCCAAGCTACTCAAGGAAGGGTACTATTGCTCAATATAAGCTACCAATGAAATGGTTTGGCCTTATCAAGTCATGATATCATGCAAGAATTCTATCATGCTAGTTCAAGCTAACCTTTGAATGTGTACTATTGCTCAATCCAAGACTATCCATGAGATCTACTAACTCAAGCTACCATGTATGGTCTTGTCATACCAAGTCAAGATATTCATGAAGGGATCTCATATCACTACTTCAAGCTATCATAGTCAAACATGCTTTGATTTATTCTAGGTGAGGAAACCTTTCAACCTAGAATTATTCTATCTGAGAAAACCTTTCACATTTATACATTCATACATTCATAGAGTAGGTCATATGGGTAAATCCTTCCACAACAATTCTATCTATAAATCAACATTCAGAATATAAGCTTTACTCTCTAAACCTTAATAATCATAGTTCATCATGTAGGCTTTACTCTAAAAGCTCTACTAATTATCATTTATCATTCATGCGTTAATCTCAAGACAACTCTAATCTCAAAGCCTACAAGTCATAATTCATCATATAAGCTTCAATCTCAAGCACTACTAATCATGATAAACCATGTATACTTTACTATTAATCAATTCATGTCTATATGCTTTACTCTAAAGCAATCTACAATGTATTTTATCAATCCTAGAAGATTACCTCTAAATCCTCAAATTTCCCTTTTATGGCATAAAACCCACTTTCATCAATTTCATCGTTCTAGACATAGGTTAGGCATGGGTACATGTAATTTAATCCTAGTAAAATACAATTCCATAAATTCAACCATAGACATTCATAATCCACTCATTTGGATCAAAACCCATAACATTAGAAGAAACCCTAACTAGAATTGGGAAATTCTTCTTCTAAATTAGGGAAAATCATGGGAGCTCCATGGATAAAAGGAATCCATGGACGAAAAGCCATCATATCTTGATTACAAAGCCTGCAATATCTTGAGGATTGGAGACTTGATCTTGACCCTAGCTCAAACTCTTTCTTCTTCTTCTTCACTAGAGAGAGAAATATTTGACAAGAAGAACTTTGGGGTTCTTTTGGGGTTTTGGAAATAATGTCTTGAATGGTGAGTTTAAAGGGTTACAATCAGTTATATATAGGTGTACTAGGCTTAGACAAAACGACCCCATTTTAATTTAACTAAAACCGAAAAGTCCCAATTTACCCCCACTTGGCAGCCCATTGTCCACCCTTCACAAGAGGCACTCGTGGTCGTCTTTGTGGTGCTAGACCACTAACTAAGCCACCTTTTGACCTTAAAAATAAAAGGCACCACTACGAGCCTTCACACGAGTCGTGGTAATCACCACGGGCCGTGAAGCGGCTCATGTAGAGGAGGCCAACTTTGGGTAGCCTTAGGAAGCTACTGTCTCACCACCACAAGTGGTCCCACGAGCCGTGGTGACCACCATAGGTCATGAAGGCTCTCATGGGAAGGTGGGAAGTGCTTAGGGAGAACTGGGCAGCCCTAGCCCTTTTCCCTTGTCTCTTTCCCTCTTTCTTGGCTTGTTACCCTCACACTAAGCCCTAGTCTAGTCTACTATACTATGGGATGTTGCACTTTTTCTGTATTAAAACTTGACTTACCCTACTGTAGTAGTGTCACCATTGTGACCCACTCGCTATAGAACCTGCATAATTCATCATGCTATAGAAGCGTGACACCTGCTATAATGGCTAGCATGTAGTCAAATACTCATAAATCTTCCCCAAATCCCCTATTTTGAAAGAAACCTTTTATCCTTGACATTCTATACTAACTCCTTTATGTCCAGTTTGATATCGGGAGTCTTACTCACCCGAATTCAATTGTTAATGGCCTTGTCACGACATAAAATTCCCCTAGCTGTGACATGAAGAAGAGAATTCCAAAATACCCTAAACAAGCCACCGACATAAGCATGATGTAAAGAAATACAATAAACAATAGAGTACAACATAATTGATGAAGACTCAAAGTAATGTTAAGATCATATAGAGAAAATATGAAATAAGTAAAACACTAAAATATAAATGTGGAAATATACACTTTGTCCAACATACCCTTTCTGACATCATAGGAGTGGTTGAGACTGTCACGCCCCATGACTACCCCCTAGACGCAACATAGTGCTTAGTCTCATAATGACCCCAAGCTAACCCATGTCATGGCATAATTATACAAGTTTGATTAAAACATGCACTGTACAAAAGCTAAAAACATTTCAATATCTGAAATGGGGAAAACAAAAAAATATTTGAATATATATAATAGATGAAGAGTATAGTGATAACTGTAAACAAGACTAACAACTCAAGTTGAATCTAATATATGTTTGAAAGCCTCTAACTAATTTGAGTTGCCAGGACATACCCCCAACTAACTCTAACAAGTCTGAAACTGAAAAGTAAGTAATGAAAAGTAAAGAAGTACTATCGTCCTCGAACTATGAGGACTCACCACTGAAGCTGCTTAGTACAAAATGGAAGTGGAGCTAAGTGTGGTCTGGATGCTGAGTGCTTGAACATACATCATACAACGATGTATCACAAAAGTATGCGTCAGTACTTTTGAATGTACTAGGCATGAGAGATATGTACTAAGATGAACAATATAGAATTAAATATCGAACTAGATATAGTGAAGCATAACTGAAAACTTAACTGGATGCAATGAGAAAGTACTAATCATGATGATGTAACATATTGAACTGTATATTGAAATAAATATGGAATACATAGTCAATGCAACATGAATATGCCTGTGGGAGATACAATTAACAGAAATACCCCAAACTTAGCTAAACATGGGGCCAACCTGTAACCCTGGATGGAAGGGTGTTCATACGTTGCCAAGGGCATGAACAAGTTTGACATGGATCCACTAACTGATTTTCACACAGGACAAGGGTGTCAAGCCTAATTTGACGGGTGACCCCTTTGAAACCTACATCGGTGCCATAGTTTTAGGACTCAGGGTTGCTACTAAAGGTCTCAGCCTAAACTAATGGGTAAGCCATCATCCCTTTGTCTGCTCGATGCTAAGTTTACTCCCAACTAAATATAAAGCTAAAATGCATTGTAATACTGGATAGATCAAAATACTGATTATTATCTAAGAATGCTTCATACATATATTGAAAGATATGGCATTGAAATTCTAAAGCATGATTGTCCGACTAATCTCCCTAGCAAGCATAATTCATGAATACGGATAATTAACACAAGCTAGGGTTTTTGAGTTTTATACATGGGACTATACTAATTCTTCAAGAAACATGTAATGAATATCATATAAACTATAGCAGTAAAATTACAATGAATCCCTAAGATTCAGGAACTCTAGGTTTGCACAATTAATATACCATGAGTTTACAATATTTTTGATGCGTTTCACTTAGAGTTTGTGTGCATCTTGGGCTATTTTGTATTAGAACTAATGTTTTGTGTATAATGTTTGGAGGAAATAGGCTTGGATGTGGTTGATATAGATGCAAGCTGAGAAGTGTAGAGATGACCAGCAATAGAGCTACCCATGGACCGTAGGTCCAACGACAGGCTGTCGATGGGCAATCATAGGTCCTGGTCTGGTAGTTAAAGTTCTAGTACCCAGTCCATGGAATGCCAGGATGGACCGTAGTCCAGTCCACAGACCGTAAGTGATGCATCGTAGGTGGAGCATTAGGGAAGTCTAACCAAGTGTGGAACCTTGGAGCAGACGAAGGACCGTAGGTCAAGCCACGACTCATCCTGCACAAACATTGGTGTTCACCTATTCATTTCTGTTAGACTCTAGGTTGGTCTTACTAGTTTTTTGGGCTGTTACATTATCTCCCCCTTAGAAACATTCGTCCTCAAATGACACTTGAAACACTTTTTTGAATTAAAGACTCGAGACTAGCAGCCCAAACTTGCTTGAAACATCAATAATGCACAACTCAAGATACAATATTCACAATGTGCACTTATCCAAAGAAGGTAACGTTAACTCCAATTGAACTTGTTTAATGCAACACAGGTAAGTATGAATTATATCTAAACAACCTATTTATGCATGAGATTCTCATTACTTGTCATGTTTGAGGGGAACTACCATCTCTTTACTAAAACATGTCCATATATTCTTCTCATGAAGTACAATAGGAAACTCTTACTCAAAGCACCGCAACATGAGGGAAACATTTCCCATAAACTCATTTCCTTTCAAAACGCAAGTGTTCATGAACATGCCTTATATAAAAAAGTCATGGCAACATATGAGCACATAACCACAATATTAACTAGGCATACCATCTCCCCCTTGGGAGTGAGCCTATACCATCACTTCTAAACATCATTAATCACAAAATCATAGGAAGAATTACATTTTCTCATTAAAAGCAAGCTCAACACAATCAACATGGAGCCCAAGTGCCATTTCATCAAAAACACAACAAAGCATGTTCATCACATCATCTCAAGTCAAGTATGCCATCACTATACTAGAATGCACAACAACATGAGGAACATGTTAATCATGAAAAATTAATTTTATACAAAGTAAGAATCTTTCAAAAACATGCATAACATAAGGAGATCATGGAAATTTCTAAAACACTCATGACCGCTAGATATAGAACAAGCCCAAAAAGGAACTTTTGGTCTCAAGCTAGAATAGGAATAGAAGAAAAAGATGAGGATATATGGACTCTCAATCAATGTTGCAACTCAAGCACATGATCTCCCCTTTGGGAGTAAGCCCCCTTTTACAAAAACCTCAAATACTACTCCCTTCAACAAACTTAAGGCATTATCAAGACTCATTATAACCTGACCGGGCTCTAAAATAATAGATATCTAATAACCATGCATCCAAGCCCTACCAAGGTTAACAAAAGTAACTCTATGGGACAAGGAAATTATAGGACCCACATAACATCCAAGACTCCACAGTCAAGAAATGAGAACTCACCATCATAAGCTAGAGGAGAAATAGAAGGGAACATAAGGATATTGGGACATCTCATTGGCCCTTGGCCTCCCAAATAAGCACCTTCAACTAACACCCTTACTAAAATGCCACTCCTCAACATTTTCATGAAAGCACTTGCTTTCTCTTCTATTTCTTGGCTTGCCATTCTAAGGTTCATTACATACATGCGTTGTTCATTGCAAGACTCACATCAAAATGCAGCTAGTTAACAAAAAAATCAAAGAGATCATTTAAAGGTGTAACCACATTGATTTCTTTCTTGCAACACCAACACTATGCATTATGCTCATGAGTACTATCCAAGACACCATATTGAACAAAATCAATTCCCAAGTTGATTTCAATGAAAACTTCTAGCATTTCATGATTTGAACTCATAGAGGTTACAACATTGCAACGTCAAGGGAGAACTCCATACAAGTAAAGAAACACAAATCCCAAAAGAACACTCTAACATAAATAATGAATACAAACAAAAGGGGAATATTAACATGAAGGTCCTCATCCCTTGGAAAATAGTATGCAGTGTCCTCAATGCATGACAATTGAAATAAAGGGATAAAGGTAGAAAAACTCCCTGAGTAAGCATTGGTAATGATTGCCAATTGGGATCGGCAAGTCGCCAAGTAAACCTAGATCGCCTAGTATAGCTGTAAGTGAGGCCAATATTTTCCTCACTTCGGTAGACTACACAAGGATCGACCAAAGGGATCACCATTCATGTATGAGCACCACCAGAATTGCCAATTTTCGGTCCATTTTTTCATACGTGATTAGGCTGACTACAACAGGTTCACCCAATGATGTAGGCGCATCGCTGAAACGATGATAAGTATCACCGAATTAGACTCTAAGCACCTATAGTTAAGCCTCCAAAAAGGTGGGCTCGTTAGAGCTTCGCCTACGATGTTTGGCGAATCGCTGAGTTGCTTATTTCATCCTCTATTGCCCAATATTTTGAATGTGTGAACACCAATGTTATTGAAAATAACTAAGACTTGGGTTGCCTCCTAAGAAGCGCCTAAATAAACATCGCGGCACGACTTGGACATCTTCATTAAATATCATCCAAATACACTACTTCAACAACCCGCACATCCTGACTTTCTCCAAAGTATACTTTCAATCTCTGATAATTAACTTTGAGTCATAGACCTTTAACATCTTCAATTTGAATCGTTACACTTTGTAAGAAAGTGGATAGTATGGATGGTGAGATACAAAAGCTAAAAGAGCAAGCTAGCAGTCAGCAGCATGACGTTAAACATGCGGAGCTACGTCAATTGGAAGACGATAAAATTCCAGACCTAGAAGGAGATGTTGGGAAACTCCATAAAACCCATAATGTTTGTTTAAATACAGCTACAGGTACATCAGGAGCTACAAGGAAAGAAAAAGCTACAAAAGAAAAAGTTATATAAATACAAATATGAACAAGCTTTTTGATAAACCATATACAGCACCAAAGATACAATAGTGTACAGACCAATCCATTTGGACTTGAGTTTTCCTAGGAAGA
Source organism: Solanum bulbocastanum (assembly GCA_037074985.1). Classification (NCBI taxonomy): domain Eukaryota; kingdom Viridiplantae; phylum Streptophyta; class Magnoliopsida; order Solanales; family Solanaceae; genus Solanum; species Solanum bulbocastanum. Next base: position 18,717,900 of record CM073605.1, on the reverse strand, counting down.
GTTTTAACCGTGAATTGAATAATAGGACTAACTCACCCACACCAAACTCGCAGGGACATAGTATCTTCGAATTATGCCACCATTTAAATTTCTACTTATATAGTGCTGAACTTTTGTAGACTTGTAAATGAAACTTATCAAGCTCAAGGATTCGGTGAACACGATCTCTAGAGGCTACATCCCAATTCATGTTTATGTTCTTCAATGCCAATAAAGCCCTGTGTTCTAGTTCCACCGGGAGATTGAAAGCTTTCCCAAACACCAACATGTATGGAGACATACCAATGGGAGATTTGGATGTCATTTAGTAGGCCCAAAGTGCAATATTAAGCTTGCTAGACTAGTTAGTGTGATTGACATTCACTATTTCGGCCAAAATACTCTTTATTTCTCGATTCAAATCTTCAACTTGTTCACTTAATTGTGGATGGTATGGCGTTGCCACCTTGTTATTGACTCCATATTTTGAGAAGAGTGCTGAAAACTGACAATTACAAAAGTGTGACCCTACATAATTTATGATGGCCCTTAGAGTACCAAACCTTGTGACTATGTTCTTTTTTAGGAACGTTGTGACACTCTGCGCTTCATTATTTGGTAATGGTATCATTTCCATCCACTTAGAGAAATAATCAACTGCCACAAGGATATATTTATTCCCAAATGGGCTGGGAAAAGGACCCACGAAATCAACCCCCAAACATCAAATAATTCAATCTCAAGGTTTTGTGAAAGGGGCAATTCATGTCTTTTATATATGCTTCCTTGTAATTGGCACTGGACACAACATTTGCAAAATGCATGAGCATCCTTGAGCGTTGTTGATCAATAGTAGGCAAACTGTAAGACCTTAAAAGCTGTATGAATAGCACCATGATGACCACCTTATGGTGAGGTATGATATGCTTCAAGGATTTCATTCACTTCCACTTCTGATACATAACATCGAATAATATTGTGAGCATATTCTCTAAAAAGGAACGGTGTATCCCACATGTGTTTTCTCACATAAAATAGGAATTTACTCTTTTGATGGATACTTAAATCATTAGGCACTTGCCCACACAAAATAAAATTAGCAAAATTAGCATACCAAGGAGCATAGGGTGTAGAGATTACCATTATCGATTCATCTAGCAAAGTATCATCAATGTATATCTCTTCAATCATTATAGGTTGTGTCTCCAATCTTGAAACATGGCTGGCTACTTGGTTCTCATACCCCTTTCTATCTTTCACCTCATAGTCAAATTCTTGAGGAGTAATACCTAACAAATAAGCCTAGGCTTGGCCTCTTTCTATGCCATAAGATACCTTAATGTAGCATGGTTCAATGAACCACCACTTTGGTACCAAATAAATATGCTCGAAACGTCTAAAACCCATATACTACAACCAAAAACTCCTGTTCCATTACGGTGTAATTCTTTTGAGCATAATTCAACGATTTTCTAACATAGTAAATAGGATGACAAAACTTGTTTTTATGTTGCCTAAAAACAACTCCTAGAGCCAATCCACTAGCATTTTACATAGTTCCAAAAGAGAGATTCCAATCAGGAGAAATTATTATTAGGGCTGAAACAGGATTCTCCTTGAGTGTTTTGAAAGCCACCGTCAAAGATTCATTAAAAACAAATGTGCTCTCTTTCTCAAGAAGTCTACACAAAGGAATAGCGATCTTGGATAAATCTTTAATAAACCATCTATAGAACCCAACGTACCCAAAAAAAGCTCCTCACTTCTTTCACCGAAATTGGGGCAGTAACTTTTTGATCACTTGAATTTTAGCTAGATCGACTTTAATACCTTTCTCCGAAATTTTGTGCCCAAGAACAATTCCCTCTTTCACCATAAAGTGAGACTACTCATAGTTGAGAACAAAATTTAAATCCAAACACCTTTTCAACTCCATTTAAAAATGCTTCAAACATTCCTTGAAAGATTCTCCCATGAGAGAGAAATCATCCACGAACACCTCCATAGAGTATTCTACCATAAATGCAAAGATCGATAACATACAACGTTGAAAGGTGCTACAGAATTTCATAGCTTTAAAGGCATTCGCTTGAATGCAAAAGTACCATAGGGACATGTAATTGTTTTCTTTTCTTGATCCTCTAGTGCAATAGAGATCAGGTTGTACCCAAAATATCCATAAAGAAAGCAATACCATCTTTTTTCGGCAAGCCTATATCAAACATCTGATCAATAAATAAAAGATCTTTTTTGGTCCATGAGTTGAGATTTTGGTAGTCCATGTGCACACGCCACCCGGTGACTAGTCTGTTGGCCACTAACTCGGACTTGTCATTAGGAATCATCGTAATACAACCCTTTATCAAAATATATTGTACCAAACTCACCCATTGACTATATGCAATTGGAAAGATGACTCCCGCATCCAACCATTTTACTATTTCTTTCTTCATTACTTCTTACATCAGAGGATTTGATCTTCTTTGATTCTTAATATACTTGGTTTGTAATCTTCTGCCAAAGTTAACTTGTGAGTGCATACACCCGGTGAAACAGCACCCCAAAACTTTAAAATTCCTCTTAAACACTATAACTAACAACTCCACTTGCCACTGTTTGAGATCGCCTTGGAATAATCACTGAAAGATTGTTATTAGCCTTCAGAAAACATATTTGACATGAGGTGGAAGTTCCTTCAATTCTAATTTTAGTGGTTCAATGATGGATGGCTTGCCGGTGGTGCTTCCCAACAAGATAAATAGAGATCAAGCTTAGGATGGAAAGAATTATTCAATCCCATGCCTCCAAGAGCAGCTTCAACGTAATCATAGTTGTTAATTTCCTCTTAATCATAATAAAGTAACACTTGATCCAAAGACTCTCTACAATAGGTTGCACTTACAATACTTGCAACGGCCCTATCAATTTGATCTAAATGCAACACCTTATGAATATGCTTGGGGTATTTCATTGACTTGTGGATATTGAACTAACTACTTCCTCATTAACACCAAATTTTAAGTCACCTCCTTCCACATGAACCAAGGCCTTTCTTATGGACAAAGTTGGTCAACCGAGAATTACATGCATCTCAACATCAATTTCATAATCAAGCACAACAATATGAACTAGGAACATGAATTTGTCAAATTTGACTAGCACATCATACACCAGCCCCACCGGTTTCTTTATCAAAGCCATTAAAAGCCACATGTTTGTTGGTTTTGGTCTATCAAGCTCAAGCTTCTCAAATATCATCAATGGCATAAAATTTATGCTTGTATGAAGATCACATAAAGCTTTTGCAAAGGTGCACTTACCAATGATATATGAGATTGTAAAAGCTCCCGGGTCATCTCTCTTGAGGACATCATTCTTTGTTGTTACCGCACCACATGTTTGCGGCAGCACAATAGGCACAAAATCAATCTCTCTTTTTTGTCACCAACTCCTTCTTTTATTTAGCATAACCTGGCATTTTATTCAAGACATCCATCAATGGAATACTCACTTTCAAATCTTTTATATTTCCACAAACTTTTGGAATTTTGAATTGTAATTTTTCTTTCTCAACCTTTGTGGAAATGAAGGTGTGATCTTTATTGGAGGTAATGTAGATGCATTCTCAGCACCACTTTTAGGCACATTTGTCTTTGGAGAACTTCTTACTTCTTGGTTTTGCTCTTGATTCATTGTCTTAGGTAATTCAATATCTACAATCACCCTTTGATTCTTTGCTTTGTCTGGCCTTACTATTTCTTGCAATGCTTTTCTACTTCTAGTGACGATGGCTAGAACATGGAATGAATTTATTTGATTCTTATTTCCATTAGATGGTTTGCACTCATCGAAATAAGCATATGTAAGAGTGGTATGCTGCCTTATGTTTTCTTCCAATGCTTTGATGGTAGATGCATGTGAAACCACAATAATTGATAAAGCTGAGATGGTACTCTTCATCTCTTGTAGGAGTATGTTCAAACTCTCCACTTTGTTTAGTGTTTTGGCCAGCAAAACATCTGAGTCGGTCTTCATCAATCCATGATAATGTTCATATTCAATACCTTCACCTTTTCCTCTACAACATCTCTCATCAAAAGCATTTGTCCAACCTTGATTTCAAGCAAGCTTATGATGACTTTGTTGGAAACCCTCTAATCTTCGACCTTTTGTTTAGATCTCCTCATCATATACACATCGTGATACCATATTTGTGGAGTAAAATCTGTTCTTTTGAACATACTCATCTATTATTTAATCTTGTGTAGTCAACCAAGCAATGCTTTTAGCATATTATTAGTTCTTCTCTACTTGTTCCCTGAGTGTTCCCAAATGTGGAAGTGATACATATTCCTCACTCATCTACCAAACTTGTTTTATTTTATTCATCTCATCGCAGTGAAATCCATACATGTAATGTCTCTATTCTTAAGCACAAACACTACAACTGGCAACTCCAAATCATGTGTAGGGAAGTTCCTCTCATGGTTTTTTAGTTTCTTGGATGCATAGGCAATTACCTTACCCTTTAACATAAGAAAACAACCTAACACGACTGTAAAAGCATCACAATAAGCAATGAAGTCCATACTCTGATCGGGCAAAGTACAAATAGAAGCTGACATCAATAAGATCTTGAGCTTTCGAAAACTCTCCTCGAACTTATCAGGCCACTGGAATTGTACACTCTAGTGAGTCAATACAGTAAAAAAAAGATGAAATAGTGGAGAAGCTCTACACAAATCATCAAAAATAGCCCGCAAGTCCCATAAAACTACAGATCTCAGTAACCGATATAGGTCTGGTTCAACCCCTCAATGCCTAAATCTTTGTTGAATCTACTTGAAAGCCCTCTTTGGACACCATGTGTCCCAAAATTCAATAGCTTTTCTTCCTTCAATCTCTGGAGTACAATCCTTAAATTCAGATCTTGATTCTCCAAAGTCTTAGAGTACCCGAAGATATCATCAATGAATACTATGACAAAGGAGTCCAAATAAGGTTAGAATCCACATTAATAAACTTCATGAACACTACGGGGGCATTAGTTAAATCTAAAGACATCACAAGAAATTCATACTACCCATAACGAGTTCTATAATTTGTCTTAGGGACTTTCGATGCCCTAATATTCAACTGATGATAACCAGACCTCAAATCAATCTTAGAAAACATAGATGCATCTTGAAGCTAATCAAACAAATAATCAATACGAGGAAGAGGATATTTGTTAGTCACTCTCACTTTGTTCAACTATTAATAGTCGATAAATATCCTCATGAATCTATCTTTCTTCCTCATAAACAACATAAGAGCACCCTCAGGAGAAAAATTATGGAAAATAAACCCCTAAATAAACAAATCCTCCAATTGATACTTCAATTCTTTAAACTCTAATGGAGCACACGATAAGGAAGAATAGAGACGGGCTTAGTACCTAGATCAAATTTAATGGCAAAGCCAATATCTTTATCTAGAGGAACACCAAGAAGATCTGTAGGAAAAACATATGAAAACTCTCAAATCATAAGCACACAATCCATGGGAGGTGGCTCAACAATAGTATCCTAAATGGAAGCCAATCTTTGAGCTCTATTGAAAGAGACAACCTTGGTAGGGTTAGAACAACTAGCATACGTCAACTCAACTCTCGGGACTCCTAGAATCGCTGAGTATTATTGTTATTCTGTAGTAATCACCTGATTCTATACTCATATAGGTTAGGAGCCCGAATTTTCTTGATCAGTTATTCTCTTCTTCATCCGGGTCTTACTGTTCGGAGTTTTCGAGGTAGCTACTTTTCATCCCAGCAGATACCCCTTACTCCTCATTATACTTTTAATTTGTTCTAGACAAAAATGCATACATACTTGTATTTCTTTTGTATCTAATGTAAAACTTAGAGGTTTGTACACGTGTCACAAATATTTTGGGGTGGAATGAGTTATGTTATATTTATTTGCAATGTTAATGTTTTACTACTTCGTTATTCTATTTTATTTATGAGTTTATCTCTTTAGTTGGGTTAGGCTGACTTGTCTTAGACATGGGATAAGACATGTGCCATAACACCCATTTTTGGGTAATGACACCAGCCAATCCCAACAAATATGCCTATTGCTCGTGTCGTTGCATGCGAGTGGGATTGAGGTTGAGGTAGGGGCCGCCTTTAAGTGGCATCCCCTACTAGGGTGAGAGCATAAGAAGATCCTCATGTCACCACTAGAGAATAGTCTCCTGAGGTAGAGTGTGAGTAAGAAGGTGACCATATTTGAATAAAGAAGGTGGTGCAAACTCAGGCACCATTTTGGGTTTAGCTACGTTAGGGCTTCAGGATACTCTGGTTCGGGTATTTGAGATGCTTATGGGTATCTCTTAGTTTGGTAGGTTACCAAGTACTTTGGACTATTCTTAATCCAGGAAAAGAGGATAGACATCTGATCAGCATATGCTCTAGGTTTTTAGGATCCAGCGGACCCGCCAACCGTAATAACAAATTCTAAACTTGATGGTATCCCTTTGACAGGTGCTCGTGTAAGATTTACGTCAAGATTTGTTATGTGTAATGAGGTGTAGTGTTTTAAAGGGCAGCATCATGAGGTGGGGAGTTTTACATAGCATAGGGCTGAGGCGTCAACTTCGAGGCATAGGGTATTGCGACAACCCAAAATTGCGCCATGATGTCACCTACTATAATCCCCCGAGTAGGCAAGCCTAAACCCAACAGAAGATGCGAAAGAACAATTAAATAACAACAATAATAATATGTAGAAGTAGAACAAGAATAAGAGAGAAAGGGTAATGCCATAAATCAGTAATACGATACCAAATATACAAGAGGCTTAAAAGTGACGAAGATGAAAAACTGACATAAGAATTGATCCCTGGACATCGTGTCACCTATACAAGATCTACTAAGTGCACAAAGGCTATATATAACATAGAACTAACTAATCTAAAATACAAAATACAAGTCAATACAAAAGAGAGAAATCAACAAGTCTTTGAACGACAGGAGATCACCACAATCTAAGTCTGTGTTGGCCGCGGGAGATCCAACGCTCTCTGAAATGGTTCGTACTGGAGTTGTTTCACAAAAAGATGCAGAAGTGTAGATTGAGTATCAAAACACGAGGTGCTTAGTAGGCATCATAGGTCAACCTTAGAAAATCATATATATATATATATATATATATATATATATATATATATATATATATATATATAGATATAGATATAGAACATTGTAGCTAATAAGGGTTTGATAATGGCTAAAAGTAACAAAAACTAGTGAAAAGAGGAACAACAACTAATCTATCACATCAATCAATCACAAGGACAATCAAAACACAAAGAGATGCAATGCATATGTGGCCAATGCATGATGAAATGAAAAACGTTCCGTATTTATCTTGCCGATGATCCCATGGACCCTCGAGACAACTGCAGAGCCTTGCCAGAGCTTGTCAGAAAGGTAAAATCCAAAATCAAAATTGCGGGCCACCAAAGATTATCAACATATGCAAAAGTAAAATCATGAATATAGTATACGCGCCACTGGAGCTTATCAATAGTTTCCTTAAAAGGATAAAATGGAACATTTCTCCTCAAAACAAATTTCCATTGTAAAATAAGTAGTCCCGCTCCCAGGGAGATAAAACCCAGTAGAAATAGTAATATACTCAAAATATTTCTAGGACCTCCATTCATTCCAAAATGTTATGCAATTATGCCAGCAATATGCCATTAATATTCTCTCACACATATGTGATCCAGTAATCATCGCATCAACTCATATTGAACACACAAACAGATAATCAAACCTCAAGAATATAAGCATGAAACTCTTACCATTTCAAGGTCACGACCCAAACCTAGCAATTCAATATTGATAAGATCATAACTGAAAAAATCACATAATTAATTCAAACCATTCCAAGTCAAACAAAACACATGACAACCTAAGTTTCATGCCATATAAGAGCAATTTTTAAGGATATGATCCAAACAAACACAAGGATCAACCTAAACAAAGGCTTTTCTAGATAAAAGCTACCCTAAACAGCTCAATAATGGAAATAAGTCAACTAAGGATTAAAAGCCTAAACTAATCCTAAATTCCAACCTAATTATGCAATACTATTATAAATACAGTCAATCCAAAAAAGTCGAATCTAATAAAAGTAAGTTGTAGTGTACCTCAAAGTCAAAACCGTACAACAACACTGCTTTGGAGCTTTCCCCTTAAGGACAACCTCAGAGTGATGTCAGGCTACCAACATTGCCAAGGGAAAGCCAAAACAAACACAACAATACTTACATTAATCAAGGAATTCAATATTGACAAGAAACCCCCAAAAATGCAAAAATGGGACACGCACAAGGATCAACAAAATCAACTATGTCACGAGGTCGCAACCTGCTCAAGGAATTTTTGCCCCAAAAATTAGCTCAATCTGAGCTTTGATCAAGCCAAAACAGCCACAATTAATTTAGGTTAAATATAGTTTAAAGGGAAATTCACAAAAATTACAAAGAGAAATGGAAGTTCTATCGAATTTGGAACATGCCCATAAACTTTCTCGATGCGCTCACATAAGAATCATTCAATTCCGATACTAATAGCTCCCAAAATTGAAAAATTAATAAGCTATAGAAATGAAAATGCATAAAATATTTAACTACAAGGGAAAAAGCCCTACGCAAATGTGGAGTCTTCCCTGGGAATAGGGAGGTCAACAAAGTCGAACCTTTGTGAACACTGTAGAGGCCATGGAACGCAAAAGCTTAGAAGCCAACCCTTTCCAAATTGTTGAGTCCAAGATTTGGACTAATTTAGGTCTTTGTTAATATAGATTTAGTGTTCTCAAATTCTTAATTTGTGCCAATAACTTATGTTAAATCCTTGACTTTCAAGAATATGGGTTAAGGAACAAAACAAGGACACTAACATGCAAAATGGAACAATACAGGCTGAAAATATAAAGATAAGTGAGCATGAGAATCACCAAGAGCAATTGTCGTGTTGCCAAGTGGCTCATCAGACCGCCTAAAGTTCCAGTATGCCAAACCCCGAAGGAAAGAACCAAGTTGGTGATGAAAAGTAGTAGTCGGTGGATTGTCGAGTGATTTCGTGAAGCCAAGATAGATCGCCCAAAGTTACAGACCTTTAGGATTGTAAATGCCAAGGCAAACGGCCGATGGAAGAGACAAACGGGCAGCTCACCAAGTGATTCGGTGAGCCTGACTTACTTTACCAATTGACTCTTTGCAGCACCTTTTTGGCATCTATAAATACATTTTTGAACATTTAATTTAGTATCAAACAATCTTTAGACAAAATTATTATTAAGATTTTAGCATCTGGAGACAGTTTTTTCTAGTTTTTTCTTGGCTTTAAAGGATTGAAGAAATTATAATTGCTTGATATGCTTGATTTTGATGTGATTCTATACATGGACTGGTTATACCCCTATCATGTGGTCTTAGATTTATTTTCTATGCTCGTTACCTTTGCCATGCCTTGTATTCCCTTGATGGTGTGGAAGGGCTCTTATAGTCACATACCGGTTGAATTTATTTCTATTATTCACACTCAGAGGCTAGTGGTTGTTTATCGTACCTAACCTTTTTGTGAGATGCAAGTTTAGAGGTCCCTCAAGTTGAGTCAGTTCCACTTGTTCGTTATTATGATACATGCTTCCTACAGACCTACCTGGCCTACCCAAATTGTGATGTTGATTTTACTCTTGAGCTTGAGCTGGGTACTCAAAACATTGTTATTTTTCTGGATCAGAAAGCCCCCATAGAGCTTAAGAAGCTTAGTTTTCATCTTCAAGATCTCTTAGGTAAGAGATTCATTAGACCTATCATATCACCTTGGGGTTCTCCCATTCTGTTTGCGAAAAAGAAGGATTGTATGATGCACATGTATATTGAATATTGTCAGTTGTATAAGGTGTCACTGAAGAAGAAATACCTTATGCCTCACATTGATGATCTGTTTGACTATCTTTAAGATGTCAAAATGCATTTTCAGATTGATTTGAGATTTGATTACCATCAACTAAGGTTAGGGGAGAGGACATCCCTAAGACTATATTTAGGATTTGATATGGTCACTATGAGTTCCTTGTGATATCTTTTAGTTTGACTAATGTCCATGCGCCTTTATAGACTTGATATTGCAAGTGTTCAAGCCTTATATTTATTCATTTGTCATAGTATTCATTGATGATATCCATGTATAGTCATAGAGTAGGAGAGATCATGGGCAACATTTAGGGATTGTGCTCCAGAATTCGAAGATCAATAAATTTATGCCAAATTATCAAAGTATGAGATTTGGATTATGTCTGTAGCATTCATGGGGCACATAGTGTCCAAGTATGACATCATGGTAGATTCAACGAAAAATAAGGCTATTCGTGATTGGGCTAGGCCCATATCACTTTCTGAGATTTTGAGCTTCATTGAATTAGCATAATACTATAGGTTATTTGTGGAGGGGTTCTCCACTATTACAACATCTTTGATTTGGTTGAACCATATTGATGTCCCTTTTGAGTGGCCTTAGGAGTGTGAGTTGAGATTTTAGGAGCTTAAGGGCTTTCTTACTATTGCTCTAATATTGCATCTTCCAATTGAGGCTGAGGGAATCACAGTGTAGAGTGACGCATCCATCATTAGTTTTGGTTGTGTATTGATGCGGTGGGATCAAGTTATTGCGATGTGTTGAGGAGGCTTAAGCTGGATGAGCTTAACTACCCCACTCATGACTTGTAGTTGGTTGTGGTAGTTTTGTGCTTAAGATATTGAGGCACTACCTGTATAGAGTTCATTGTGATATCTACACTGATCACATGAGTCTTTAATAAATTATGAGCCAGAGGGACATTAGTTCGAGGCTGCGCCATTGGATTGAGCTCTTGAAGGACTATGACCTCTCTATCGTTGATCATCCGGGCAAGGCAAATGTTGTAGTGGGCTCCTTCAGATGAAAGGCAATGAGTATAGTTAGTCTAGCCTTCTTGTGCAGTTTTGAGCGACTTATGTCTTTGGACATTCAATCATTAGCCAACCAGATGATTATACTAGATATTTCAGATTCTAGGCGTGTCTTAGCTTTTGTGGGAGTTTAATCTTTATTTCTTGATCAGATCCGGGGTTGTAATTTTGAGGATAAGTCCTTGCTTGATCTTTGAGATCAAGTGTTATAAGGTAATGCTAGAGACTCTATTTTTAATTCATATATGGTTTTGAGATTTCCTTGTCACATTTGTGTTCTAAGAGTTGGAGACTTTATCTGATTGATACTTTCTCAGGCCCACCCATGATTTTTGATATTTTATCCATCTAGGCACTGTGAAGATGTATTGTGATTTGAGGTTAAACAACCGGTGGAACAGCTTGAGGAAAGATACAGAAAATTATCTGTCCTATTGTCTATGTTGCCAGCAAGTGAAGGCTGAGCATTTGAGGCATGGTGGTGAGTTTCAGAGATTACCCATTCTTGAGTTAAAGTGGGATTGAATCACTATGGGCTTTGTTGCAAGTTTACCCGAAATTCTAAAGGTGTTGACAACATTTGGGTCATTGTTGATATATTGACCAAGTTAGCACACTTAATCCCTTTTCTACCTTTATTTTACTCCTAAACGTTGGCCCGTATCTATATTTAGGAAGTGGTTCACTTTCATGGTGTGCTTGTGTCTACTATCTAATACCAGGGTTATGAGTTCACTTCTAGATTTTGGAGGACCATTTTGGAGGAGTTGGACACTCCTGTTGACTTTAGCACAACATTCCACCAACAGACCTACAACTACTCTGAGCATACTATTGAGGTTCTTGAGGATAATTTGTGGGCCTATGGTTTTGAGTTTGGAGTTTAGTGCGATCGATTCTTTCCTTTGGCGAAATATGAGAACAACAACAACTACCTCTCTAGTATTTAGATGGCCCATTTTCTAGGCTTTATATGGTAGGCATTGTCTCTCTCTGGTTAGTAAGTTAAAGTCATAGAGCCTAGGCTGCATAATACTTACTTGTTAAGGAGGCCATGGACTAGGTGTGTCATGATCCAGAGGTACCCCCTATATGTAACAAGGCATATAAGACCCCAAGAGGCCTCATACAAGCCACATAGCATATCATAACATAAGATAATAGAAAATGAGGCGGAAATTTAAAACATTTTCCAATAATATCAAAGTCTTTTATAAAATGAAGCAAAAGTCTATAACACTTGTCTCAAACCATCTAATACTTTAATAGTCTTAGGGACACAACCCATACAATAGTTCTAACACATAAAGGAAAGACATAAAGGAAAGGTGGTCAAATCATCTATGTTATGAGGACTCACCAAACTTCACTCCTTGCTCTAATATGAACCTAGCCACAGGGATGGAAGTCAATATCGCCTGACTGTACATATGCTAAGAATGTATGCAAGTGTTAGTACAAAAATGCACTAAATATGATGGCTAGCATAAATCGTCAACATAAACATAACATAGGCATTAGTCAACATAAGACATATACAATAAGCATAAGAGATATAAACGTATGTCATAAGCATATTCAATGCACATAAATCATCATACTATAAGAGGAACACTTCTTAATTAACTTCAACTGTTCTTACTCAATACATAGGTCATCACCTCTAGACATACATATCAAGGAAGTTAACTCAAGCAATAATCCAAGATAATCTAACATCATAACAAGTAAATCTCATATTAAAACATACTTACGGTACTTCCTTGAAGAAACCTCATTTCATCATAGACATTCTACTTTGATTAGGGTTTAGTCCCTCATTTGACATTCTTACTATTTATGGAAGAGTACCTTTTACCAGTCCAATGACATATCATCACTCATGAATGGTTACGGTTAACCAATTCAAGGCTACCAAGGAAAAACACCTCATTATGCTAGACCAAGTTATCATGGAAAGCATCCTCTCATGCAAGTCCAAGCTACCCAAGGAAGGGTACTATTGCTCAATTCAAGCTTTCATGAAATGGTGTGGCCTCAACAAGCCAAGCTATCATGCAAGCATACTCTCATGCAAGATCAAACTAACCTTTGGAAGGGTACGATTTCTCAATCCAAGGCTATCCATGAGTTCTACTATCTCAAACTACCATGAATGGCCTTGTCCTACCAAGTCAAGATATTCATGAAGGGATATGACATCACAACTTCAACATATTATGGTTCATACATCCTTTGATTCATTTAAGGTAAGCAAACCTTTCAACTTAGAATCATTCAATGTGAGAATACCTTTCACATTTATACATTCATACATATATAAGGTAGGTCATGTGGGTAAATCCTTCCACAACAATTCTATCTACAATTCAACAATCATCACATAGCTTTACTTTCAACGTCCTACTAAACATACTTCATCATGAAAGCTCTTATTCTAATAGCCTTAATCATTATATACTTACCATATATTCCTTGATCTCAAGACAACTCTATCCCAAAGCCTACAAGTCATAATTCATCATATATACTTTGATTTTAATCAATTCATGTCTATATACTTTACTCTTAAGCAATTCATATCTATATGCTTCAATCTCAAGCAATCTAATCATACTTCATCATATAGCCCCCAATCTCAAACACTACTAATCATGATTCACCATGCATACATTAATCTCAATAAATTCTTATCTATATGCTTAAGTCTCAAGATATCTACAATATATATTATCAATTCTAGAAGATTACATCTAAATCCTCAATTTTCCCTTTCATGGTATAAAACCCAATTTCATCAATTCTAGGTTAGAAACATGGGTTAGGAATGGTTACATGTAAATTCATCCTAAAAACTTGTAAGTCTATCAATTCAGCCATAAACAATAATAATCCACTCAGTTGGATCAACATTCATCGTAACCCACAACATTGGAAGAAGAATTCTTCTTCAAATTGTGGAATTCTAGGGTACTCCATGGGAGGAAGGATCCCATGGATGAAAAGCCATCATACCTTGATTACAAATCCCACAAAACATGAAAGATTGGAGAATTGACTTGACCTAGGTTGAACCCTCTTCTTCTTCTTCAACTTTTTAGAGAGAGAATTATTTGAGAGAGGAACCCAATTCTTTTTGTGAGTTTGAGAGAATGAAATAATTTAGGGGCATTAAGTACTTATATAGGTGGTATAATCTTAGGCAAAATGACCTCACTTCAATCTAATTAAAACCAGAAAGTCCCAAAATGCCTCTAAAATAACCTTCCCTGACTTGACCCACGAGACCACGATTAACGGACCGTGGATGGACCTATGATCCATCCTAGTCAATTGTTGTCTGTTCAGAGACTTTTGTCCATCCACGAGACCCTAGCCACAGGCTGTGGACTTATCCATGAAGCGTGGGTCCTGGTGTGGTTACTGCCTTAGGCAGTTTTCATGGTGCTCTTCCATTGACCCATGGTTTGTCCTTGTGAGGTAACACCTTGAGGCCAGTTCTAACATGCTATTCCTTCTATTTTGAATCTAGGGTGTTACATTAACTCCCCATTGGTATCATTCATCCTCGAATGATATTTTAGGCATTTCTTAAGGAAAATGACAAAAGAATAGCAACCCATCATGCATGCAACTCATCTAAATGCACACAACCAAGTAGGAATCATCATTGCAAGCTAAACATGCTCAATACATCATATGGAAGGTAGGAACTACATCTAACAACTAAAACATGCATGAAATCTTAACATTTCTCATGTTCAAGGAGGAACTTACCATCTCCAGGCTATAAGCATGCTCAACACAATCTCATGGAGCCAATATTCAATTTATACTCATAACATACATCTAAGGAAAAATCTCTCAACTCCAAGCTAAGGCATGTTTCACAACTCATCTCATGAAGTCTATAGGCAACTCATACTCAATGCACTACAACATTTGGTAAATCAGTTATGCAAACTCATTTTCTTTCAAAACACATGTTTTTCATGAACATGCACAACATAAGGAAATCATGGAGAACATATGAAATATACTTGACTTCACACAAAGAACAAACCATGAGGAACTTTTCATCTAAAGCTAAAGGAGGAGTAGAAGGATAAATGACGAGGATATCAGGACAACTCGTTCGGCTCGGCCTACCAAGTAGCACCCTCAACTAAATCCCTCACTAAAAGATACCTCTATAACATTTTCATGCAAGCAACTTCCTTGTTTTTCTATTCCTTAACTTGCTGATCTAAGATTTCATATAGGCCTACAAAATGGAGACTAAACTTTCAAAAATCATTACATCTTTAAAAGGTGAGAAATTTCATGTAAACCCCAAATCATGAACATTAGGAACACTCAACGACCTTGCTATCTAAGCACACCATCTCCCACCAGGAGAAAGCCTAAACAGACTTTCAAGAACTACTTCTTTCAATTCTATGGTCGGATCGAAACATCACTAAGCTATCACATCCATCACAAAAGACGATCATAAACTATGGCAAAATATAATACTACCATTTATAGGCGTCTACTAATTTGAACATCTCTAAGTATTATCTAAACACCCGATTCATCAAATCCCATCAACATACCCAAAACTAATTATGGTCGTATCGGGTTCTACTATCAGTAAAACATAACAACAATCCATCCCCTTCATACTAAAGACAACATCAAAGTCTAGAATATCAATTCCTATCACTTCACAAATGCCAAAGCAATACCAGAATCTAATAAAGTATAAAACGTATACTAGTAGTCACATCTGGAGGACACTCTTATTAACCTCTAGCTTACAGATAACAGAACCTATTTTTCTTTGGAGCATTTGCATACGAAGTACTAGGAAGAACTTGATTACCCTCTCTTTCCTTAGCCTTCATCGTTTGAAAATTTCTCATCTTGTGGCCACTTTCACCATAACTAAAGCAACCCTTCATTCCAGCCAAACATCTACCCTCATGTCTCTTTCCACATCTAGGATAGGTAGGCCATAGAGATTCACTACTAATTCCTTGTGGTTTAGGGTTAGACACCCTATCTTCACTATACCTAGGAGAATTGGAGGAATCTTTCCCAAAAAAGCATTGTTGATTTCTAGAACGACCATGTTCCTCGACCATCATGAGAGGAATTACCAATCATCATTTCTAAACCTTTTTTTCTCCCTAACTTTCCCTTTTAGTTTCTCCTCTTCAATCTGTTGGGAATGAGTCATAAGACGAGCAATATCTATTTCACCAATGAGCATGGTGGTATCACATTGTTTCACTACTAAATTGGATACTCCCGACTCAAACTTACTCATTCTCGACCTAGAGTCGGCCACTAGAGATGGAGAATATTTTTACAATTGAGTAAACCTCAACGCATGTTCCTTAACACTCATATTTCCTTTCCTAAAGTTTATTAACTAAAGAACCAAAGCCTCTCTCATATATAGAGGGAAGAACCTATCTAGAAAAGTGATTTTGAACCTTTCCCACTCTATTGGACCTATTCCTACCCGTCTAGAATACTTCCATTGATTAAAAAAACTTACGAAACCCCCTTGAGTTGAAAAACGGCCAATTCTGCCTTCTTCGCTGAAGTAACTCCCATAATGTCTATCACCTTATGGACCACATCTATGAACTCTTGAGGATCCTCCTAAAGCTTCAACCCATAAAATTCCAAAGGGTTCATCCTTATAAAGTCCCTCACTCTTTAAGCCGTCGTACCCATATTTAGGTTCACGGGAGCTACCACTTCCCTATTGGCTTGGGACATCAAGGCTTGAGCCAACACTTAAAAGATGGACCTAAACTCTGCATTAGTCACACCCTTCACCAAAGGGTCAATTACAGCTTGTGGAGGAGCTTTGTAACGACCCGTAAAACGAATAAGTGAAACTAGAGCCTAACTAGTGTGTCTTAGAGTAGATGTGAGGTTTGAGGATGTATAATGCTGTCCCAAGCTTTAGTTGAGTGGTTTAGGGGTTAAACGTCAAGGTACGACTCCCCAAGGACCACCCTATGGGTCCTTGAGGAGGACCCTTAGCCTAAAACCAAGGCTGTCCGAAAAAGAGAAGAGTTGCCAATTTGAGGGTGACCTACGGAAGGGTTATATGCCCCGAAGGTCCATCCACGCTTTGTGGAAGGCATCCGTGGGTCATGGCCCCCAAATCCAAGCCACAGCCCCAAAAAACTCTTGATGAAGACGGGGTGTGACCCAGACCAGGATCCATGGTTTGGTTTCGTGAGTCCTCACCTGAAATCTTTCAAGTGGGTTCTACTAATGTGGCGGTGAATTGGTAAAGTCACCCTATGACTTGTTTAGTTGGGGGACGGTTTTGATTAGTTATTTATGGTATTTTAAAGGTTTTTAAAGTAATAAAACACATTTATACATCTTTATTTCAAAACCCCAAATCAAAACCTCAACTCTCCTC
Organism: Solanum bulbocastanum; assembly: GCA_037074985.1. Taxonomy (NCBI): domain Eukaryota; kingdom Viridiplantae; phylum Streptophyta; class Magnoliopsida; order Solanales; family Solanaceae; genus Solanum; species Solanum bulbocastanum. The sequence goes on along the minus strand of CM073605.1, from coordinate 18,700,481 downwards.
CAAAGATCCCTCTCTAGAAACCTCCATTGGAGGTAAAGACTTCAAGTTCTCAAGGTCAAATCTTAAAGTTTTTCAAGGGATTTTCGTGGGATTTCTCCATTAAGGGTATGGTAGTCTTGATCCTTCTCTAATTTTCCATTCAAGGAGTCAATTTCAAAGGTGATTTCAATCTACAAAGGTCCCAAAAACCCTAGTTTTCAATTTATGCATGGGTTCATCCAAAACGTTTTTCTAAGGTTTTCTTGCATTGAATAATGAATGGATTGTGGATTTAAATTTGAATTAAGATGTTTTATTCCTAGAACCCATGTTTTCCCAAAATTCCTAAGTTGTGATTTGAGATTGGGAATCGGTTGATTATGAAGAATGTGAATTGTTTATGTTTACATGGATATAGAATGTTGAAATAATGCTATTACTCTTGACTAATTGTATTAATCAAAGGCGTGTGGGTGAAAGTGATCCATGGCCTTGAAAGGCAAGGTATGAAGGTTAAGGTATGATTATGATGTGAAGGATATGCATGTGATTTCAATAATAGAATGATGATCATATATAGAATAAAATTGTGTTATTGTTAATAGTATAATCTTAATTGTCAGTCATGGATGATGATGAAGGAATGTGAAGGGTTTCTTCTATATGTTGTTGTATGTTGAATTAGTAGGCTTAGACATGTTTTTGTTGTACAAATGAAAGTAATATGAATGTTGAATCTTGAATCGGTAGGCTTAGGCATCCTTTTCTTGTATAATGAATGTGTCTTGACTAGATCAATATGAATCGATAGGCTATGACATCCATTTCATATAGAGTAATGAATGTGTCTTGACTAAATGGATATGAATCGATAGGCTTAAGTCATTCATTTCATCAATGATCTAATGTAATGAAGACTCTAGAATCGATAGGCTAATGACATTCCTTTCATAATGAGTCAATGTACCATGAATCGATAGGCTTATGACATTCCTTCCATGAGTATAGGAATGTAATGAGGAATCATGAATCAATAGGCTTATGGCATTCCATTCATAAGGACTCTAGAGCTATCCTTGAATAAACCATGGATCGATAGACTTATAGCACTCCTTCCATGTGTAGTGATGTAACTTGGGTCAATAGGAAAATGTCATTCCTCCCTAGTACAATAATGTAATGTGAATGAAATAATCTATGGAAATGTAGGCTAAGTACTGAGTGGATATGGTTAGATGGAAACTCTCAAAATATTAGGCTAGAGTTCTAATGAACATTTTCTTATCCTATAAACTATGTGCCCACATAGGTCCTAGCTAGTGGATCCACTTAAGCTAAATGTACCATTCCCACCTTAGGCAAGTAATACCACCTCTTTACGGTGTGGGGCTATATGACACCGGATTCCAAGATCTAGCTCTCATGGTCTATATTTGTTAAACGCTTATTCCTATCATGTGAGATCTATATTATGGTTTCTTGAGGAGTTCTATGAAGTGTAGGTGGTAGTATGGGATGCCATCCATGCATTGCCAGAGTAGGATTTGAGATGGTCACAGTGAGTTCTCTAAGTATTAATGGCTAATGTATGAATGTTTCCTAAATGAAGTTACTGAAGAATGTTGACTCTTATATGATTTAATGTAAATGATGCATGCTATACATGGATTGTATTATAAGTTACTTCCTTGTTATGACTTACTGTATATGAATGTGCCTTGCCTATGGTGATTTCAAAGGAGTACTTAGTGTGAGTAGTAGTATGGGATGTTACTCATAGATTGCACAAGTATGACTTTGGGTTATCTTAGATGTTGGTCCTTATATGATGATATGACTTATGTAATGTTTATATCTCTTATGTATAAGTATTGTATGAAGATGGAAAGGTTGAATGGTAAGTTCACTTTTGGTGACCTTAAGGTGGTACTTTAGTGTGGATGGTAGTATGGGACGCTATCCATACATTGCACAAAGTATAGCATGAGGGTTACTTGAGGTGAAGGCTTAATGTGAAGGTAATGGATTATATGTTGATTGTGCCTCCATTGTGATGAAATGACTTGTATGTTGGTTATGTTTGAATATTATTCGTCTTCTGCTTATGTTCATGAAATTTTATCAAAATGGTATAAAAGTATAACTTTCAATAAAATGTCCGTTTTAAGCATGTTTTTGCATGGCTATCATAGTTAGTACTTAATTCTGCTAACCCATTCTTCTTCATGTTTTACAATAAGTGTAGGTTCCGGCAAGTGAGTTGGTTTCTCTAGATCAAGGACTTGGATTTGAGATTCTCCAAGACAATGTGGTATGTCCTCATAGATCGTGGACAAGTGTTTAGAAGTTTCATTTTCTTTCATGTAAAAAGACTATTGTTAGACTTTTCGATTGTAAAGGGTCATGCCCCTATTTTATTACAAGTATGTTGTTTTAGATGGCCATGTGAGAGAATAGACTTCCGTTGTGTTTTCAAGTGTTTTAAATGAAGTAATAGATTGTACGGATTTTAAATAAGTTTTAATTCTATACTATTTATGTTAACGAATGCACTGAAATGCTATGAGGCTTGTATGAGACCTCTTTGGGGTTAAGTGCGCCAGGTTGCTTTCGGGGAATAGGGTCGGGTCCTGAAAAATATGGTATCAGAGCACAAGATTTTGGAAATGATTTTTAGGATGGATATCTCACAAACCACATCTAGTAGAGTCTTGTTCATCAGTGTGAGTCGCGACACATCTATGAGCAAGAGGCTATAGGACCTTAGGAAGTTACACTTCTTTCACTATTACTGAACTTGTGCCTTAGAGTTTAGCTCTCTAATTTTCCTTTTCCTAATCCTTCTCTTATGTTTATAGGATATGAATACAAGAAGGACGCCCGCAAGATGAGTGAAAAAGGAAAATGTGAATGAGGGTGTTCCTCCCCAAGGTCTTCAAGGTGACCAAGTTCCAGTTGATGCTCCGGCCATGACTAATGAAGAGATTAGGTTGGCTTTTCTAAACATAGCCCAAGTCATGACAGATCAAGTTAATAGAGATGTGGGGAGTAGGGTGAATGCTATTGAGAGTACCATGGCCTCAAGGTTGAGAGACTTTGTGAAGATGAATCCTCTGTTTTTTCTTAGTTAGAAGGTGGGAGAGGATCCCCAAAATTTTTTGAATAAAGTATATAAGATAGTCAATGCTATAGGGGTAACTTCTAGGAAAAAATCAAAATTGCTTCCTACCAATTGAAAGATGTTGCCCCAGTTTGGTTCACTCAATGGAAAAGCAATAGGCCTATTGGACCAGGTCCTATAGAATGGGACGAGTTTAAAAAAGAGTTCCTTGGTAGGTACTTTCCCCGTGAGAAGAGGGAATGTAAGGTGGAGGATTTTATCAATCTTAAACACGGTAGCATGAGTGTGGAAGAGTACTCCTTGAAATTCTTGTCTAAGTATGCTCCATCTTCGATGTCCAACCCTAAGGATGAGATGACTAGATATGCGATGGGTATATCCAACCTAGTTGAGTAAGAGTACCGTACGACGATTCTCCATGATGATATGAATATTTCTAGGCTTATGGTGTATACTAAATCTATTGAGGAGTCCAAACTTAACAGGAAGAATAGGGAGTTGAAGAGGGGTAGGTCCGATGAGCAAGGTCAACCTAGGTTCAAGAAGAGATCTCCAAACAATGATTCTTCTAGTTGTCCTAAGATTAATGAGGTGAAAGGTGGTGGACCTCTATTTTCTAAACCTATTTCACAACTTGTGGGAAGAGGAATAATGGGAAGTTCCTAGCTAGTACTAGTGGGTTCTATGGTTGTGGAAAGATTGATCACCAAGTGAAAAATTTTCCTACTCTTACGGCTAAAGGAAGGGAGGCCAAACAAACTTCTTATGCTGGTTCGAATCCCAATGCTCCAAAGAAGAATTGTTTCTATGCACTTCAAGCCAAAGAGGGAAAATGAGCTTCTCTAGATGAAGGCACCTGTCTGTGATAGTTCCTTTTTATTGTGAATGTCTTGTTTAGGTTCCTATGTCATTTTTATGTTAGCCTTAGTTGGGTTTTCTCCTAAGTGGGGGATAGTATGTTGAATATTAAGGTTGTTGACAGTTCCAATATCATTATCTCTTCCCTTCTATTCCTATTCAAGCTTAAGATCAAGAGGTCCTTGTAGTTTGTTTCATGTTTTGGAGTCATATGCGAATATGAGTTGCCATGGTCTCCTTATGTTATGCATGTTCTTGATGAATTTATGTTTAAACGAGAAAATGAGTTTTCATGATTTATGTTCCTCATATTGATTTGCATTCAGGATGAGTTTTTTATATGCTTCATGAAGTTGATTGTTCAACATGACTAAATGTTCTTTTGAGAGTAATTGCATAATGTGCCTAATAATGTTCTGATGAGGATGATATATGTTGGAGAAGATAATGCCTCCAATGTAATAGAAATGTTGAAGGTATGATGCATAATGCATTTGTAGATGTAGTTCCTACTTTCTTGTGTTGCATTGAACATATTTGAGATGGAGTTGAAGTTTCCTCCTATGATTTTGTGCATTGTTTATAATTTTGCATGCATTATGGGATGTTAGTCTTTTGTCGTTAATCCCTTAATAAGTTTAAAGTGTCATTCGAGGACGAATGTTTCTAAGTGGGGGATAATGTAACGACCTATAAAACCAATAAGAGAAACTAAAGCCTAACTAGTGTGTCTTGAAGTGGATGTGAGGTTTGAGGTTGTATAATGTTGTCCCGAGCTTTGGTTGAGTAGTTTAAGGGTTAAACCTAAAGGTACGACTCCCCAAGGACCACCCTAGGGGCCCTAGAGGAGAACCCTTAGCCTAATCCTAAGGCTGCCCAAAAAGAGAAACGTTGACAATTTGAGGGTGACCTATAGAAGTGGTCCACGCCCGATAGGTCCATCCACGCCCCGTAGATGGCCTCCGTAGGTCATGGCCAAAACCAATACATAGTCCCAAACCACGCTTGATCAGGATGGTGTGTGGCCTAGACTACGGCCCATGGTTTGGTCTCGTGAGTCCCTACCTGCAATCTATCCTGTGAGTTCGGTCAATGTGGGGGTGAATTGGTAAATTCACCATAAGTCTTGTTTAGTTGGGGGATGGCTTTAATTAGTTATTTATGGTATTTTAAAGGTTTTTAAAAGTATTAAAACACATTTAAACCTCATTATTTCAAAACCCCAAATCAAAATCGCCCCTCCCCTCCAAAGATCTATCTCTAGAAACCTCCATTGGAGAGGAAGACTCCAAGCTCTCAAGGTCAAATCTTCATGTTTTTCAAAGGATTTATCCATTAAAGGTATGGTAGTCTTGATCCTTGTCTAATATTCCATTCAACGAGCTAATTTTAAAGGTGATTTCAATGTACAAAGTTCCCTAAAACCCCTAGTTTACAATCTATGCATGGATTCGATCCAAAACGTTTTTCAAAGGCTTTATTGCATTGAATTAGGAATGAATTGTGGATTTAAATTTGAATGAAAATGTTTTCTTCCTAGAACCCATGTTTTCCCCCAAATTCCTAAGTTGTAATTTGATATTGTGAATTGGTTGATTACGAAGAATGTGAACTGTTTATGTTTATATGGATATAGAATGTTCAAATAATGTTATTACTCTTGCCTAATTGTATTAATATAAGGTGTGTGGGTGAAGGTTATCCATGGCCTTGAAAGGCAAGGTATGATTATGATGTGAAGGATATGCATGTGATTTCAATGATAGAATGATGATCATTCATAAAATGTAATTGTGTTATTGTTGATAGTATATTCTCAATTGAAATTCATGAATGATGATGATGGAATGTGAAGGTTTTATTCTATATGTTGTTGTATCTTGAATTAGTAGGCTTAGGCATTCTTTTCTTGTACTAATGAAAGTAATATGAATGTTGAATCATGAATTGGTAGGCTTAGGCATCCTTTTCTTGTTTAATGAATGTTTCTTGACTTGATGAAAATGAATCCATAGGCTTTGCCATTCCTTTCATACAGAGTAGTAAATACATATTGACTTAATGGATATGAATCGATAGGCATAAGGCACTCCTTTCATAAATAATCTAATGTAATGAAGAATCTAGAATCGATAGACTAATGGCATTCATTTCATAATGAGTCAATGTACTATGAATCGATAGGTTTAGGGCATTCCTATTATGAGTATAAGAATGTCATGAGGAACCATGAATTGATCGGCTTATGGCATTCCTTTCATGAGGACTCTTGAGCTATCCTTGAATGTTCCATGGATCGATAGGTATATAGCATTCCTTCCAAGTGTAATGATGTAACTTGGGTGGATAGGAACACATAATCCTCCCTAGTACAAAATGTAATGTGAATGAAATAATATATAGAAATGTAGGCTACGCACCGAGTGGATATGGTTCGATGGAAACTCTCCCAATGTTAGGTTAGAGTTCCAATGAACATCTTCCTATTCCATAAACTATGTGCCCACATAGGTCCTAGCTAGTGGATCTACTTAAGATAAATGTACCGGTCCTACCTTAGGCAAGTAAGACCACCTCTTTACGATGTGGGGCTATATGACATCGGATACCATGATCTAGGTCTCATGGTCTATGTTGATTAAATGCTTATTTCCATGATGTGAGATGTGCATTATGGTTTATTGGGGAGTCATATGAAGTTTGGGTGGTAGTATGCGATTCCATCAATGCATTACATTGGTAGGCTTTGAGAGGGTCATAGTGAGTTCTCTAATCTTAATGGCTAATATATTAATCTGTCCTAAATAATGCTAATGAAGAATGTTGACTATTATATGATTAAATATAAATGATGCATACTATACTTGGATTGTATTATGAGTTACTTTCTTGGTATGACTTATTGTATATGAATGTACCTTGCCTATGGTGACTTCAAAGGAGTACTTAGTGTGAGTAGTAGTATGGGATGCTACTCATACATTACACAAGTATGACTTAGGGTTATCTTAGATGTTGGTCCTTTTGTGATTATATGACTTATGTAATGTTTATGTATCTTATGTATGAGTATTGTATGAAGATGGAAAGGTTGAATGGTAACTTCACTTTTGATAACCTTAAGGTGGTACTTTAGTGTGGATGGCGGTATGGGACGCTATCCATACAATGCACAAGGTATAGCATGAGGGTTACTTGAGGAAAAGGCTTTATGTGAAGGTAATGGGTTATATTTTGATTATGACTCCATTGTGATGAATTGACTTGTATGTTGGTTATGTTTGAATATTATGCCTCTTATGCTTATGTTCATGAAGTTTTATCAAAATGGCATAAAATTATGACATTCAGATATATTGTCCATTTTAAGCATGTTTTTGCATGGCTATCATACTTAGTACTTAATTGTGCTAACCCATTCTTCATCATGATTTTCAACAACTATAGGTACCGGGAAGTGAGTTGTTTTCTCTCGATCAAGGACTTGGATTTGAGATTCTCCAAGACCAAGTGGTATTCCCTCATAGATCAAGGACAAGTGTTTAGAATTTTTATTTTCTTTCATGTAAAAAGTCTATTGTTAGACTTTTTGATTGTAAAGGGTTGTGTCCCTATTTTGTTTCAAGTTTATTGTTTTAGATGGCCATGTGTGACAATAGACTTTTGTTGTGTTTTCAAGTGTTTTAAATGAAGTATTATATTGTATGGATTTAAATAAGTTTTAATTTTGTACTATTTCTATTATCAAATGCAATGAAATGCAATGAGGCTTGTATGAGACCCTTTTGGGTAAAGTTAGCCATGTCTCTTCTATGGCATAGGTCCGGGTCGTGACAAATATGGTATCATAGCACAAGATTTTTGAAATAGTTTTTAGGATGGATGTCTCACAAGCCATGTCAATTAGAGTCATGTTCATCGATATGAGTCGCGACACATCTATGAGCGAGAGGCTATATGACCTTAGGAAGTTACACTTCTTTCATTATTCTTGAAGTCGTGCCTTAGTGTTTAGCTCTATAAGTGTCCTTTTCCTAATTCTTCTCTTTTGTTTATAGGATATTAATAAAAGAAGGATGCTCGTAAGAAGAATGGAAGAGGAGAATGTGAAAGAGGGAGATCCTTCCCAAGGTCCTCAAGGTGATCAAGTTCCTCAATGGAATGAAGTTTCGGTTTATGCTCCGGCCATGACCAATGAAGAGATTAGGTCGGCTTTTCTAACCATAGCCAAAGCCATGACAACTTAAGTTAATAAAGATGTGGGGCATATGGTTAATTTTATTGAGGGTACCATTGTCTCAAGGTTGATAGACTTTGTGAGGGTGAACCCTCTATATTTTCTTTAGTTCGAAGGTGGGAGAGGATCCCCAAGTATTTTTGGATGAAGTATATAAGATAGTCATCGCTATGAGGGTAACTTCTAGGGAAAAAGCGGAAGTTTCTTCACACCAATTGAAAAATGTTGCCCAAGTTTGGTTCACTCAATGGAAAAGCAATAGGCCTATTGAACTGGGTCCTATAGAACCGAAGGAGTTTAAGAAAGAGTTCCTTTGTATGTACTTTCCCCGTGAGAAGATGAAATGTAAGGTGGATGAGTTTATCAATCTTAATCACGGTAGCATGAGTGTGGAAGAGTACTCATTGAAATTTACCCTCTAGGTTAAGTATGCCCAATCTTTGGTGTCCAACCCTAGGGATGAGATGACTAGATATGTGATGGGTATACCTGACCTAGTTGAGAAAGAGTGTTGTACGGCGATGCACCATGATGATATGAATATGTCTAGACAAATGGTGTATGCTCAATCTGTTGAGGAGCCCAAACTTAAGAGGAAGAATAGGAAGTTGAAGAGGGGTAGGCCAATGAGCAAGGTCAACCTAGGTTCAAGAAGAGATCTCCAAAAAAATATTTTTCAAGTGCTCCTAAGATTAATGAGGAGAAAGGTGGTGGCCCTCCATTTTCTAAACCTCTTTGCACAACTTCTGGGAAGAGGCATCTTGGGAAGTATCTAGCCGGTACTAGTGGGTGCTATGGTTATGGAAAAAATGATCACCAAGTGAGAAATTGTCCTACTCTTACAGCTAAAGAAAAGGAGGCTAAATAAGCTTCTTATGGTGGCCCAGATACCAATGTTCCAAAGAAGAATTGTTTCTATGCACTTCAAGCCAAAGAGGGCAAAGTGGCTTTTATGGATTAAGGCACTGATATGTGATAGTTCCTTTTGGTTGTGAATGTCTTGTTGAGGTTCCTATGTCATTTTTATGTTAGCCTTAGTTGGATTTTCTCCTAAGTGGGGGATAGTATTTTGAATAGGCAAGTAAGACCACCTCTTTACGATGTAGGGCTATATGACACCGAATTCCATGATCTAGGTCTCATGGACTATGTCGCTTAAATTCTTATTCCCATCATGTGAGATGTGCATTATGGTTTATTAAGGAGTCATATGAAGTGTGGGTTGTAGTATGCGAATCCACAATGCAATACACTAGTAGACTTTGAGAGGCTTATAATGAGTTCTCTAAGTCTTAATGGCTAATGTATGAATGTTTCCTAAATGAAGTTAATGAAGAATGTTGACTCATATATGCTTAAATGTAAATGATGCATGTTGTACTTGGATTGTATTATGATTTACTTCCTTGTTATGACTTATTACATATGAATATGCCTTTCCTATGGTGACTTCAAAGGAGTACTTAGTGTGAGTAGTAGTATGGGATGCTACGTATAAATTGCACATGTATGACTTAGAGTTATCTTAGATGTTGGTCCTTATGTGATGATCTGACTTATGTAATGTTTATGTCTCTTATGTATGAGTATTGTATGAAGATGGAATGGTTGATAATGGTAAGTTCACTTTTGGTGACCTTAAGGTTGTACTTTAGTGTGGATGGTGGTATGGGATGCTATCCATACATTGTGCAAGGTATATCATAAGGGTTATTGTAGGTAAAGGCTTAATGTAAAGGTAATGAGTTATATGTTGATTGTGCCTCCATTGTGATGAAATTACTTGTATGTTGGTTGTGTTTGAATATTATGCCTCTTATGCTTATGTTCATGAAGTTTTATCAAAATGACATAAAATCATGACTTTCAAATTAAATGTTTATTTTAAGCATGTTTTTGCATGGCTATCATAGTTAGTACTTAATTGTGCTAACCCATTCTTCTACATGTTTTACTACAACTTTAGGTTTCGGCAAGTGAGTTGCTTTCTCTAGATCAAGAACTTAGATTTGAGATTATCCAAGACAAAACGGTATGTCCCCATAGATTGAGGACAAGTGTTTAGAAGTTTCATTTTCTTTCATGTGAAAAGACTATTGTTAGATTTTTGGATTATAAAGGGTCGTGTCCCTATTTTGGTTCAAGTATGTTGGTTTAGATGTCTATGTGAGAGAATAGACTTCTGCTGTGTTTTCAAGTTTTTTAAATGAAGTATTAGATTGTATGGATTTTAAATAAGTTTTAATTCTGAAATATTTCTTCTAGCGAATGCAATGAAATGCTATGAGGCTTGTATGATATCCCTTCAGGGTCAAGTACGCTGTGTCGCTTCCAGGGCATAGGTCCGGGTCGTTACAAATATGGTATCACAGCACATGAATTTGGAAATGGTTGTTAGGATAGATGTCTCACAAGCCACGTCTAGTAGAATCTTGTTTATTGGTGTGAGTCGAGACACATCTATGAGCGAGAGGCTATAGGACATTAGGAAGTTACACTTCTTTCATTATTCTTGAAGTCGTGCCTTAGAGTTTAGCTCTATAAGTGTCATTTTCCTAATCCTTCTCTTATGTTTATAGGATATGAATACAAGAATGACTCCCGCAAGAAGAGTGGAAGAGTAGAATGTGAATAAAGGAGTTCCTCCCCAAGGTCCTCAAGGTGACCAAGTTCCTAAAGGGAATGAAGTTCTGGTTTATGCTCCGGCCATGACCAATGAAGAGATTACGTCGGCTTTTCTAACCTGAGCCCAAGTCGTGATGGCTCAAGTTAATAGAGATGTGGGGCCTAGGATGAATGCTATTGAGAGTACCATGGCCTCAAGGTTGAGAGGCTTTGTGAGAATGAATCCGGTTTTTCTTGGTTCGAAGGTGCGAGAGGATCCCCAAGAATTTTCAAATGAAGTATATAAGATAGTCAATGCTATCATGGTAACTTATAGGAAAAAAGTGGAACTTTCTTCCTACTAATTGAATGATGTTACCCAAGTTTGGTTCACTCAATGGAAAAGCAATAGGTGTATAGGAGTAGGTCCTATAGAATGGGAGGAGTTTAAGAAAGAGTTCCTTGGTAGGTACTTTCCCCGTAAGAAGAAGGAATGGACGGTGGAGGAGTTTATCAATCTTAATCAAAGTAGCATGAGTGTGGAAGAGTACTCCTTGAAATTTACCCTCTTGTCTTTGTATCCTCCATCTTTGGTGTCCAACCCTAGGGATGAGATGAGTATATATATGACGGCTATATCCGACCTAATTGAGGAAGAGTGTCGTACGACGATGCTCCATGATGATATGAATACTTCGAGGCTTATGATGTATGCTCAATATATTGAGGAGTCCAAACTTAAGCGAAAGAATAGGGAGTTGAAGAGGGGTAGGTCTGATGAGCAAGGTAAACCTATGTTCAAGAAGAGAGCTCCAAACAAAGATTATTCTAGTGCTCCTAAGATTAATGAGAAAGGTGGTGGACGTCAATTTTCTAAACCTCTTTGAACCTCTTGTGGTAAGAGGCATCATAGGAAGAACCTAGCCCGTACTATTGAGTGCTATGGTTATGGAAAGAATGATCACCAAGTGAGAAATTATCCTACTCTTACAGCTAAAGGAAGGAGGCCAAACAAACTTCTAATGATGGCCCAAATCCCAATGCTCCTAAGAACAATTATTTCTATGCATTTCAAGCCAAAGAGGGCAAAGGAGCTTTTTCGGATAAAGGCACTGGTATGTGACAGTTCCCTTCAGTTGAGAATGTATTGTTGAGGTTCCTATGTCATTTTCATGTTAGCCTTAGTTAGGATTTCTCCTATGTGGGGGATAGTATGCTGAATAGTAAGGTCGTTGAGAGTTCCAATATCCTTATCTGTTTCCTTCTATTCCTATTCAAGCTTGAGACCAAGGGTTCTTTGTAGCTTGTTTCATGTTTTGGAGTCATATGTGAATATATGTTTTCATGGTCTCCTTATGTTATGCATGTTCTTGATGTATTTATGTTTAAATGAAAAAATGAGTTTTCGTGATTTATGTTCCTCAGGTTGATTTGTATTCAAGATGAGTTGAGTGTTGAACATGCCTAAATGTGCTTTTGGGAGTAATTGCATGATGTGATGAGCATGATATGAGTTGAAAAAGGTAATGCCTCCAATGTAATGAGAAATGTATAAGTTATGATGCATAATGAGTTTGTAGATGTAGTTCCTACTTTCTTGTGTTGCATTGAACATGTTTGAGATGGAGTTGAAGTTTCCTCCTATGATTATGTGCATTGTTTATAATGTTGCATGCATGATGGGCTACTAGTCTTGAGTCGTTAATCCCTTAATGTGTTTAAAGTGTCATTCAAGGACGAATGTTTCTAAGTGGGGGATAATATAATGACCCGCAAAAGGAATAAGTGAAACTAGAGCGTAACTAGTGTGTCTTGGAGTTGATGTGAGGTTTGAGGATTTATAATGTTGTCCCAAGCTTTGGTTGAAGGGTTTAGGGATTAAACATCAAGGTACAAATCCCCAAGGACCACTTTAGGGGTCCTTCAAAAGGACCCTTAACCTAACCCCAAGGCTTCCCCAAAAAGAGAAGAGTTGCCAATTTGAGGGTGACCTACTGTAACACCCCGTAAGAACTAGTAAGACCTAGCTAATGCTTGACGAAATCTAGTAGGTAAAACTAGAGCCTCACATGTGAGTTTGAAGTTGGAAACTTGAGAAAGTGTTGTAAAAAGTTTTCCCGAGTGAAGGTTGAGGAATTAGGATTAAACGTCAAGATACAACTATAACTCCCGGAAACTAGTTAGTTGAACTAGTGTGTTGTAGAGTCTTGCAGTGGAGTTTTGGTGTGTCGTATGAGGGTTAAACTCAAGATAAATTCTCCCATACTTAGAATGATATGTTTAAGGGTTAAACGTCCGGCTACGACTCCCCAAGGACAACCCAAGGTGTCCTTGAGAAGGACCCCAAAAGAGTCCCTAAAACTGTCAAAAAAAGTGTGACCTACGGTTGCAAACCACGCCCCTTCGATCAACTTATGCCCTGTAGGTCATGGGCATAGCTAAGGGCTGCAACAACCTACAACATTTGAGCCCCAGGTCCAATTGACGAACACAAACCACGGCCCATAGACCCATCCACAGTCCGTGGATGGGGATTTGTAGATGCTGCCAGTTTTGCAAGTTTAGTTTTAAGTTAGGCTTTGAGAGTTAGTTTAGTGATTAGTTTAGGGGTTAGGGTGGACGTTTAGTTAATTAATTACCCTCCTATAAATAGTTAATAGACCCTAAACTAATCACTTTAACTCATTCATCTTAGAACTCTCAAATTACTATCCAAGAAATTCTCTCTTTAGAATAGAAGAAGAAGAAGAAGAAGTAAAAGAAGAAGAAGAAGAAGAAGAAGTAAAAGAAGAAGAAGAAGAAGAAGTAAAAGAAGAAAAAGAAGAGGAAGTAAAAGAAGAAGAAGAAGAAGAAGTAAAAGAAGAAAAAGAAGAGGAAGTAAAAGAAGAAGAAGAAGAAGAAGAAGAAGAAGAGGAAGAGAGAAGAGAGCAGCAACTTAGGGCGATTTTCACCATTCAAGCTTTGTTTAGGTCTTTGATTGAATGTATGTGAAGCTTATTCATATAAGGGTTCTTCCACCCATAAAGCCTCCTTTGTAATCCCCCAATTGTGGATCAAAAGCCCAATTCTAGCTAGGTTTGTTCTTATATTGTGTGTAGGGCTTGGGTGTGATTCCAATCTAGAGGATATCACCCAATTATGGTTGGCTTAGCTTTGATTAATGATAATGTGATGATTTTATGTGATTTCTATGATTAACTCTAATCTAAATTGATGAATGTGATCTTTGTGGGTATATGCCATTAAAGGTAAAGTTGAAGGTTCGAATGTGGTCTTCCAAATTCAATGTTTTGTGTTGTAATTGATCATAGTTAAGATCATATAATAGTGAATTGAACTAGAATCTATTGTATATGATTGATCTTGACTTATAAATTTAGAATTAAACCTTTATGATCAATTAGGACTAGAATCACCTAGTAATTAAAGATGTGATCAAATTACATTGAAATCTAGGTGTAAAGAAGAGATTAAGAAAGAAACCTTGAGAGTATGGTTGTGATCCTCATAGTTAGGGTTTAAGGGTGAAGCTAATGTGATAACCTAGTGTTGCTACGGCTTTGAGAGTAAAGTCTAAAAGAAAATAGAAGTCTAATAGGTGGAATTGTGGTGAAAGGCCTATACTTAACCTACCTTATAAATGCTTGATAGATGAAAGTGATAGAATAACTTGAACTTGGATTGATTGGCAAGGACATCCTTTCATGAGAGATGAGCATTAAGTAAGGCTTAACAAGTAAACCCTAAGGTATATGCTTTGCCTCTAGTAGATATTGAAGAGGAGATGGAGTGTCACATAAGATACAGTCCAGAGTCCAAAATGCAAGAAGAGCCACACCTAGTTGATGTGAGGATTATCCAAGTTAAAAGGGGGAACTGTTACGTAGTAGAGTGTGGGTTTTCCCAAAGTTAGGTTTCGTGAGATGGGAACCTTCACATAGTTGAGTTAAGGTTCTTAGTAGTAATCTCCATATCCTATGAACTAAGACATGCTTAAGAAACATCTCATAGTGTTCTAAAGCATAATTTAACTAAGACTTAGTTAATGAAGTACCTCATAGTGTTCAAGAGTATAAGTGGACTTAGATATGCTTAAGGTAGTATATCATAGGGTCCATGTGAAGAATGAACTTAGACATACCAAAAGTAGTAACTCATAGGGTTCAAGATAATGAGAAACTAAGATGTGCTTAAGAGAGTACCTCATAGTGTTCTAAAATTAGAGAGAGGAACTAGGTTCCAAACCAAGAAGTGTTAGCCTGAGGACATAAAGGTACTACTTAGCATGTGTTGTATTATGGGGTGCTATGCATGCATTGCACAAGTATGACTTAGCGTCACTAAAGAAAAGTCTTGAGATATGATTATTCTAGAGTTTCCTTTCCTAGTTATAATTGACTAAAGGTAAGAGATTCCCATATTTACGAGAGTTAAACTAGTAATGAGGCTAAAGTAGGGTAAATATGACTAGGATAACTTCAAGGCTATACTTAGTGTGAAGGACAGAGTGGGATATCTTTCATGCATTGCACAAGTGTGTCTTGGGTTTACTTAGAAGTATGGTACCTTTATGGCATAGAGAAGCTTAAGAGTTGACCATGTACATAGATTATAATCAAGATGACATGAAGACCTAAGTCTTAAATGTGAAGGTGGACTATGCCCAAGAATGACCAAAGAGAGGTACTTGGCTTGGATGGTTGTATGAGATACTATCCTTGCATTGCACAAGTATACTTGGAAGTGTCTTCTGACATAGTTCTCTTGTAATATAAAGGACTTAAAGTTGAAGTATGTAATCATGAAACTCTAAGTAAAGACTATGCCATGAACATGTTGTATTTCCAATGCTCCTTAAATATGTCTTATGTTGACTTGTGTTTATATGATGCTTGTGTTGATGATTATTTTATGGCTATGTTGATTGTGTTGTGACCATGTTATTATCTCTTATGGTTATGTCTTATGTTGACTAACCATTTGAGATGCTCTTTTGATGTTGTGCTAGCTTTCATACTTGGTACATTTTGTACTAACGCAGATTGCCTACATTCTAACAAAATTAATGGTTGGAGGCATGAGTTGCTTGGAATATAGGTTTCTAGAAGTTTCAAGGAGTTGAAGATTTTGGTGAGTCCTGATAGCTTGGAGGACAATAACCTCATTACCTTTATGTCTTTATTTTCATGTTTTTAGACTTTGTATGGATTGCATCCTAAAGATTTTTATTCAAGAGTTAAATAGATGGTTTGAGACAAAGGTTCTAGTAAAGACTTCCGCTTGACTTTATGAAATAAGACATTGATTGTAAAAGTTTTATGTTTTCCCGTATTTTCTATTATCTTATGTTAAGAATATGCTAAGGGCTTGTGTGTGACCCCTTCGAGGTCAACTACGCCATGTTACGAGTAGGGGATGCTCTCGGGTCGTGACAAACTTTGTATATGAGCATAAGTCTTTGGGATATATTTTAGAATGTCTCTAACCATGTCTAAGTAGAGTCTTATTCGTGGGTGTGAGTCGCGACACATTTTATGAATAGGAGGCTATTGGATTCTTAAGAAAAATCTCAATTCTACATTCTCTTAGTCGTGCCATAGAAGTTTAGCTCTAGTATGTCCTTCTTCTAATGTTTGCCTATGATTTTTTAGGTTATGGAAAATGCTAGTGCTAATGCTCGGAGAGAAGGAGAAGACAATGGGGATCAAGAGTTTTCTCCTCAAGTTCCACATCAAGCTCCTCCTCAAGTTCCCAATGACATGTGCAATGGGGGGTAGTACGAGGTGACTGATAGCATTACATTAGAAGAATAGAAAGAGATGTTAAAAAGAATGACCCTCCAATTGGGAATGCCATTCTTGAAGATTTTAGGACTTCTATGCAACTATTGACTTAAGCCTTGACGGCGCAAGCCAATAGAGAGGTGGTGGCTCTAGCAAACCCAATAAGGGGGATGGCTTCTTCTAGCGTGAGAGAGTTTTTGATGATGAACCCTCTGGAGTTCTATGGCTCCAAGGTGGACGAAGACCCTCAATGTTTTGTAGATGAGGTGCATAAGGTGCTTGCCATCATGGGCTTGACTTCGGTAGAGAAAACGGAGCTAGACGTATACCAATTGAGGGATGTAGCACAAATATGGCAAGAGCAATGGAAGGATAGTAGACCTACAGGAGAGGGCCCAACAGAGTGGGAAGATTTCAAAAAGGAATTCCTTGATAGGTTCTGTCCCCTAGAGTTGAGGGAGCTAAAAATGCAAGAATTCATAAATCTTTAGCAAGGGGGTATGAGTGTGAAAGAATATTCCCTTAAGTTCACCCAACTATCCAAATATGCTTCAACCATAGTGTGGGATTCAAGGGCCAAAATGAATAAGTTTGTGATGGAAGAGTCCGAATTACTGGTCAATGAATGTTGTTCGGCAATACTTATCCCTAGTCTTAATATTTCTCGTCTCATGGTGCATTTTAAACAAATTGAGGAGAAAAACCTTTTAAGGAAGTGAATAGGGAGGGGAAATGAGCTAGGTTTGATGATGGGAACTTTCCTAATGCTAAGTTCGATGGGCAAGGTAGGCCTAGACTAAACCAAAATATTATGGCCAAAACTCTCCATATCCTAAGCCTAGTTGCTCCAAGTGTGGGAGGGATCATTTTGGTAAATGCCTAGACAACATGAATGGTTGTTATGGGTGTGGTAAGGAAGGGCACAAGATGAGAGATTGCCCAGTTCTGAAGGCTAAGGGAAGTGAGGGTAAGAAAGTTGACTCTAGTGGTGTTGATGAACAACCTCAAAAGAAGAATATGTTTTATCCTCTCCAATCTACAGAAGATCAAGAGTGATCTCCTCATGTCCCTTCCGGTTTGTGTTTCATACTCTAGCAAAATTTCCAAATTTCTTATCTTTTGTTAGTTGTTATGATTGGATTTTGAAGTTATTTTAGCATATATAATGTTTAGAAAAGTTTGAGTAGGCTCACTCCCAAGTGGAGGATACTATGCCTATCTAGTAGGGTTGTTGTGTGCTTTATGTGTTGCCATGATTTACTTACATGCCTGCTCATGAAAATGCCTACGTCTTGTTAGAGATGACTTTTATGCATTGTTTCCTCATGTTGTGGTGCATGTGAGTAGAGTTGCATATAGGCTTCATGAGTTGGACTATGAGTGCCCTAGTTTTTGAGTTGAAAGATTTCCTTAATGAATAAATGCTTTATGAGATGAACCTTGCATTTAGGCTCCATGTGTATATGTTGAGTATGTTTTAGCTAGGAGATGTTAGTTCCTTCTTGAGAATGAGTAGATATAGAGTTTAGTGCATTTTGGGTTGGTAGGAGTAGTTCCTACTCCCTTGTGTCGCTTTGACTGTGTTTAGCTCGGAATTTAAGTTTTTTTCCTTGATAGTGTGCATTAGATGTAGTACATGCTTAATGGGCTGCTAAGTTAGATTTTAGAATTTAAGAAGTGTTTAGTGTGTCATTCGAGGACGACTGTTCCCAAGTGGGGGATAATGTAACACCCCGTAAAAACTAATAAGACCTAGCTAATGCTTGACGGAATCTAGTAGGTAAAACTAGAGCCTCAAACGTGACTTTGAAGTTGGAAACATAAGTAATTATTGTTAAATGGTTTCCCGGGTGAAGGTTGAGGAATTAGGGGTTAAACATCAAGACACGACTATAACGCCCGAAAACAAGTGAATTGAACTAGTGTATTGTAAGAGTCTTGTAGAGGAGTTTTGGTGTGTCGTATGAGGGTTAAAATCAAGATAAACAGCTCCCATACTTAGAATGACATGTTTAAGTGTTAAACATCCGGTTACGACTCCTCAAGGACCACCTAAGGGGTCCTTGGGGAGGACCGCAAAACTGTCCCCAAAACTACCAAAAAAAGTGTGACCTACGGTTGCAAACCACACCCCTTAGATCAGCCTATGCCAAGTAGTTCATGGGCGTAGGTCAGGACTGAAACATCCTGCAACATTTAAGCCCCAGGTCCAATTGACGAACCCAAACCACGGATCATAGACCCATCCACTGTCCGTGGATGGGGATCCGTAGATGCTGCCAGTTTTGGCAAGTTTAGTTTTAAGTTAGGCTTTGAGGGTTAGTTTAGTAATTAGTTTAGGGGTTAGGGTGGATGTTTAGTTAATTAATTACCCTCCTATAAATAGTTAATAGACCATAAACTAATCACTTTTAAATCATTCATCTAAAAACTCTCAAATTACTCACCAAGAAATCCTCTCTCTCGAATAGAAGAAGAAGAAAAAGAAGAAGAAGAGAATAGAAGAGGGCAGCAACATAGGGCGATTTTCAACATTGATTCAAGCTTTTTTTGGGGCTTTGATTGAATGTATGTTAAGCTTATTCACCTATGGGTTCTTCTACACATAGATCCCCTTTAGTAATCCCCCAATTGTGGATCAAAAACCCAATTCTAGCTAGGCTTGTTCTTACATTGTGGGTAGGGCTTGGATGTTATTCCAATCTAGATGATATCACCCAATTATGGTTGGTTTAGATTTGATTAATGATAATGTAATGATTACATGTGATTTCTATGATTAACTCTAATCTAAATTGATGAATGTGATCTTTATGGGTTTATGCCATTAGAGGCAAAGTTGAAGATTCATATGTTGTCTTCCTAATACAATTTTGTGTGTTGTAATTGATCATAGTTAGGATCATTTAATAATGAATTGAACTAGACTCTATTGTATATGATTGATCCTGACTTGTAAATTTACAATTGATCCTTCATGATCAATTAAGACTAGAATCACCTAGTAATGAATGGTGTGATCAAATTACCTTGAAATCTAGTTATAAAGAAGAAATTAAGAAATAAACCTTGAAAGTATGGTTGTGATCCTAATAGCTAGGGCTATAGGGTGAAGATAATGTGATTGCCAAGTGTTGCTAAGGCTTTGAGAGTAAAGTCTAAAAGAAAATAGAAGTCTAATAGGTTGAATTATGGTGAAAGGCCTATACTCACCTAA
The DNA here is from genome assembly GCA_037074985.1 of Solanum bulbocastanum. NCBI lineage: Eukaryota > Viridiplantae > Streptophyta > Magnoliopsida > Solanales > Solanaceae > Solanum > Solanum bulbocastanum. Next base: position 18,680,682 of record CM073605.1, on the reverse strand, counting down.
CCTACCTTATGAATGCTTCATATATGAAAGTGATAGAATCACTTGAACATGGATTGATTGTCAAGGACATCCTTCCATGAGAGATGAGAGTTAAACAAGGCTTAACAAGTAAACCTTGAGGTGTATGCTTGGCCTCAAGTGGATATTGAAGAGGAGATGGAGTGTCACACAAGATAGGGTCCTGATTCAAATATTAAAGGAGAGCCATACCTAGTTGATGTAAGGACTATCCAAGTTAAAAAAGGGAACTCTTACGTAGTATAGTATGAGTTGTCCGAAAGTTAGGTCTCATGAGATGGGAACCTTCACATAGTTGAGTTAGGATTCTTAGTTGCAATCTCCATATCCTATGAACTAAGACATTCTTGAGAATCATCTTATAGTGTTCTAAAGCATAATTGAACAAATACTTACCTGATGAAGTACCTCATAGTGTTCAAGAGTATAAGTGGACTTAGACATGCTTAAGGTAGTATATCATAGGGTCCATGTGAAAATGAACTTAGACATACTAAAATTAGTATCTCATAGGGTTCAAGCCAATGAGGAACTAAGATGTGCTTAAGAGAGTACCTCATAGTGTTCTAAAATTAGAGAGAGGAACTAGGTTCTAAACCAAGAAGTGTTAGCATGAGGACCTAAATGTTGTACTTAGCATGTGTAGTACTATGCGGTGCTATGCATGTATTGCACAAGTATGAATTGGGGTCACTAAAGAGAAGTCTTGATATAGGATTATGCTAGAGTTTCCTTTCCTAGTTATATTTGACTAAATGTCAGATATTCCCTTAGTTAAGAGAATTAAACTAATAATGAGGCCAAAGTAGGGTGAATATGGCTAGGATGACTTCAAGGCTATACTTAGTGTGAAGGGTAGTATGGGATGCCTTTCATGCATTACACAAATGTGTCTTGGGGTTACTTAGAAGTATGGTACCCTTATGGCATAGAGAAGCTTAAGAGTTGACCATGTACATAGATTATAATTAAAAAGACATGAAGACCTAAGTCTTGAATGTGAAGGTGGACTATGCCCAAGAATGACCAAAGACAGGTACTTGGCTTAGATGGTTGTATGGGATGCTATCCTTGCATTGCACAAGTATCCTTGGAGGTAGCTTGTGAAGTAGTTCTCTTGTAATATGAAGGACATAAGGTTGAAGTATGTAATCATGAAAGTCTAACTAAAGAATATGCGATTAACATGTTGTATTTACCATGCTCATTAAATATGTCTTATGTTGACTTGTGTTTATATGATGCTTCTGTTGATGATTATTCTATGTCTATGTTGATTGTGTTGTGACCATGTTATTATCTCTTATGGTTATGTCTTATGTTGACTAACCATTTGAGATGCTCTTATGATGTTGTGCTAGTTTTCATACTTGGTCCATTTTTTACTAACGCAAATTGCCTACATTCTAACAAAATATAGTGTTGGAGGCTTGAGTTGCTTGGAAGATAGGTGTCTAGAAGTTTCAAGGAGTTGTTGAAGATTTTGGTGAGTCCTGATAGCTTCCAGGACAATAACCACATTACCTTTATGTCTTTATTTTCATGTTTTTAGATTTTGCATGGGATGCGTCCCAAAGACTTTTATTCAAGAGTTAAATAGATGGTTTGAGACAAAGGTTATAGTAAAAACTTTCGCTTGATTTTATTAAATAAGACATTGATTGTAAAAGTTTTAAGCTTTCCCGTATTTTCTATTATCTTATGTTAAGAATGTGCTAAGGGCTTGTATTCGACCCCTTCGGGGTCAACTATGCCATGTTAGGACTAGGGGGTTCTATTAGGTCGTGACACCTACAAAAGGGGTCCACATACTGTAGGTCCATCCATTCCCCGTGGATGGCCTCCGTAGGTCATGGCCCCCAAAACCAAGCCACAATCCCAAACCACACTTGACCAGGATGGGGCATGACCCAAACCACGATCTGTGTTTGGTGTCATGAGTCCCCACATGCAATCTTTCAAGTGGGTTCGGCCAATGTGGGGGTCAATTGGTAAATTCACCCTAAGTCTTGTTTAGTTGGGGTACTGTTTTAATTAGTTATTTATGGTATTTTAAAGGTTTTTAAAATATTAAAACACATTTAGACCTCATTACTTCAAAACCCCAAATCAAAACCTCCCCTCCCCTCCAATGTTCTCTCTCTAGAAACCTCCCTTGGAGGTGAAGTCTTCAAGCTCTTAAGGTCAACTATTCATGTTTTTCAAGGGAATTTCATGGGATTTCTCAATTAAAGGTATGGTAATATTGATTGTTGTCTAATTTTCAATTCAAGGAGCCAATTTCAAAGGTGATTTCAATCTACAAAGTTCCCCAAAAACCCTAGTTTTCAATCTATCCATGGGTTCGATCCAAAACGTTTTTCAAAGGTATTATTACATTGATTTATTAATCAATTGTGGATTTAAAGTTGAATTAAGATGTTTTATTCCTAGAACCCATGTTTTCCCCCAAATTATAAATTTGTGATTTGAGATTGGGAATTGGTTGATTATGAAGAATGTCAATTGTTTATGTTTATATGGATATAGAATGTTGAAATTATGTTATTACTCTTCCCTAATTGTATTAATCTAAGGTGTGTGGGTGAAATTTATCCATGGCCTTGAAAGGCAAGGTATGATTATGATGTAAAGGATATACATGTGATTTCAATGACAGAATGATGATCACATATATAATGTAATTGTGTTATTGTTGATAGTATATTCTCAATTGAAACTGATGAATGATGATGGTGGAATGTGAAGGGTTTCTTCAATATGTTGTTGTATCTTGAATTGTTAGGCTTACGGATTCCTTTCTTGTACAAATGAATGTAATATGAATGTTGAGTCTTGAATTGGTAGGCTTAAACATCCTTTTCTTGTATAATGAATGTGTCTTGACTTGATGAATATGAATCGAAAGGCTTTGGCATTCTTTTCATATAGAGTAATAAATGTGTCTTCACTTAATAGATATGAATCGATAGGCTTAAGGCACTCCTTTCATAAATGATCTAATGTAATGAAGACTCTAGAATTGATAGGCTAAAGGCATTCCTTTATTAATGAGTCATTGTATCATGAATCGATAGGCTTATGGCATTCCTTTCATGTGTATCAGAATGTAATGAGGAATCATGAATCGATAGGCTTATGGCGTTCCTTTCATGAGGACTCTAGAGCTATCCTTGAATGTACCATGGATCGATAGGTTTATAGCATTCCTTCCATGTTTAATGATGTAACTTAGGTTGATAGACCAATTGCATTCCTCTCTAGTACAATAATGCAATGTGAATGAAATAATCTATGAGAATGTAGCCTAAGCAGTAAGTGGATATGGTTAGATGGAAACTCTCCCAATGTTAAGCTAGAGTTCCAATGAACATCTTCCTATTTGATAAATTGTGTGCCCACATAGGTCCTAGCTACTGGATCCACTTAAGCTAAATGTAACGATCTTACCTTAGGGAAGTAAGACCACCTTTTTACGGTGTGGGGCTACATGACACTGCATTTCATGATCTAGCTCTCAAGTTCTATGTCGGTTAAAAGCTTATTCCCATCATGTGAGATGTGCATTATGGTTTCTTGAGGAGTTCTACGAAGTGTGGGTGGTAGTATGGGATGCCATCCATGCATTGCAAGAGTAGGCTTTGAGAGGGTCATAGTGAGTTCTCTAAGTGTTAATGGCTAATGTATGAATGCGTCCTAAATAAAGTTAATGAAAAATGTTTACTCTTATTTTCTTTAATGTAAATGATACATGCTATACTTGGATTGTAATATGAGTTACTACCTTGTTATGATTTATTGTCTATGAATGTGACTTACCTATGGTGACTTCAAAGGAGTACTTAGTGTGAGTGGTAGTATGGGATGCTCATCAGACATTGCACAAGTATGACACAGTTATCTTAGATGTTGGTCCTTATGTAATGATCTGGCATATGTAATGTTTATGTCTCTTAAGTATGAGTATTGTATGAAGATGGAAAGGTTGAATGGTAAGCTCACTTTTGTTGACCTTAAGGTGGTCCTTTAGTGTAGATGGTGGTAAGGGACGCTATCCATATATTGCACAAGGTATAGCGTGAGGGTTACTTGAGGTGAAGGCTTAATATGAAGGTAATGAGTTATATGTTGATTGTGCCTTCATTGTGATGAAATGACTTGTATGTTGGTTATGTTTGAACATTATGCCTCTTATGCTTATGTTCATGAAGTTTTATCAAAATGGCGTAAAAGCATGACTTTCAAATAAAATGTCTGTTTTAAGCATGCTTTTGCATGGCTTTCATACTTAGTACTTAATTGTGTTAACCCATTCTTGTTTGTTTTACTACAAGTGTAGGTTCAGTGTAATGACTAAGAAAATGATACGTTGAACTAGAGCCTTAACGTTTGAGTTAGTGTGACTTTAAGTTGATGTATAGGCTGTTTTAGAACTTAAATGGAGCAAGGTAGAAGCCTAGGGTGCAAACAAAGACCTAGACTAGCATGTTTGAATGAAAGTAACCTTGTTCTTTCAGGGGCTGTTTGGCGATGAGAGTACTTGATCATCCAAAGGGTTGGACGAGTCGCCCTTTGGCTCTTTTGATCTCCTAGAGAGCTGCCCATTTTTCCTAGGTGTTGCACCAAAGGCCGAGCTAAGTCATAGCTCGCCAAGATGGTTAGCGTGTCGCCCATTGGCCCCCCTCCATCACACAATGATTTGCCCATTTAGTGAGCTCAGTGGAAATTTGGGCAAGCCAAGGGTGCAGTTGGTGAATCATCTAGTGCACTTGGGAAGCCTAAGGGTCCAAAGGGCGAGCTTAGATGGGCAAGAGGTGAAAGTTTAAGTTGGAACTTTAAGTGTCCTTAGTTATTTCCCTAAGTTGAGTCCTCATTATTCTATTCCTTTCCTAACACCTTTAACTCCTTTTTAGACTTGAATTCTTTCATTTAAATCACTTCAAATAGAATAAAAAGAAAACCCACCTCCTCTCAAATATTTCTCTGACTAGAAATCCTCCATAAGAAAAGAATCAAAAGGGAGCGATTAAAGCTAGGGTTTGGTGATTCCAAGGTGGTTCTTCATTGAATTTCTTGGGGAATCTTAGAAAAGGTATGGTGATCCTTCATGTAGGGTTAGATTTCTCCCTAGAGTCAATTTCAAAGAAATTTTCAAAGTTTTCAAGTTCATGAAAAACCTATGGTTTTACTCAATCTCCTGGGTTCTTTCTTCAAATAATTTCAAATGGTTTCTAATGGCCTATATTGATTGTATTGATGTTTAATTGATGATGTAAGATGAAAAGATTGTATGAACCAATGATTTCTCTCAATTCCTAAGTTGTGCCTTTATGAAGTGGGTTTGTTGATTTTGTAAGCTTATGATGGTAATATGTCTAAATTGATTTGGGTTATGGAATTATATCATTATCTATGCCTTAATTATTGTAAATTGTTGGTGTGTTGATGATTTGAGACTCATGTCCTTGAAGGCAAATTACAGCTAAAGTACTTGTTGAAGTAGAATTGTGCTTGAATTGTTGATCCATTTGAAAGGTGGAGGTGTTTACTTACTATGTACATTATGATCATGGCCTTGAAGGCATACTGTGAGGAATTGTAGTAATATCTTGATATTGTATGTATGATTATGAGGTAAAGGATATGCATGTGATTTCAATGATAAATGATGATCATGTATACAAGGTAATTGTGTTATTGTTGATATTATATTCTCAATTGACACATGAAGGTTGATGATAGAATGTGAAGGGTTTTCTTCTATATGATGTATCTCTTGAATTGGTAGGCTTTATGCATCCTCTTCTTGAATAAATGAAAGTATAGTTGATTGTAGAATCTTAAGTTGGTAGGCTTAGACTTCCTTTCTTGTATGATGAATGTGTCTTGGCTTGATGAATATGAATCGATAGGCTATGACATTCCTTTCATATATGAATAATGAATGTGTCTTGACTTGATGGATTTGAATCAATAGGCTTAAGGGATTCCTTTAATAAATGATCTAATGTAATGAAGACTCTAGAAGTGATAGGCTTATGGCATTCCTTTTATGAGTATAGGAAGGCAATGAGGGACCATGAATCGATAGGCTTATGGAATTCTTTTCATGAGGACCCTTGAGCTATCCTTAAATATACCGTGGATCGATAGGCTTATAGCATTCCTTCCTTGGTAATGATGTATCAAGGGTCGATAGGCCTATCGCATTCCTCCCTAGTACACTAAGGTAATGTGAATGAAATAATATTTGGGAATGTAGGTTAAATTGAGTGGATATGGTTAGATGGGAACTCTCCCAATGTTAGGCTAGAGTTCCAATGAACATCTTCCTATCCCATAACTATGTGCCCACATACGATAGTAGCTAGTGCATTCCATCCTTAGGCAAATGGAACACTTCTTTATAGTGTGGGGCTATATGACATCGGATTCCATGTCTAGCTTGCATGGTCTATGTCGGTTAAACGCTTATTCCCATCACGTAAGATGTGCATTATGGTTTCTTGATAGGTTCTACAAAAAGTAGTGGTAGTATGAGATGCCATCTATACATTGCATGAGTAGGCTATGATAGGATCATAGTGAGTTCTCTATCTCTTAATTGACTAATGTATGAAAGTTGTCTAAATGAAGTTAATGATGAATGTTGACTCTTAAATGCTTAATATGATATACATTCTACACTTGGGTTAGATTATGAGTTATTTTCCCTTGTCATGCCTTATGAAATGTTATGCCTTTAATCTATGGATATTGTGTAAAGGTAAAAATGAATGAATGGTAAGTTCACATTTGGCGACCTTAATGTGGTTCCTTGGTGTGGATAGTGGTATGGGACTCGATCCATTCATTGCACAAGGTATAGCATGACGGTTACTAAAGGTGAAGGTCTAAGTTGAAGGTAATGGTTTATATGTTGATATCGTCTAAATGTGACAGTATGACTTGCTTGATGATTATACTCGTATTGTATGTCTCTTATGTTATTGTTCATGATATTTCTAAAGAGTGGCATAATACTTGGTTTCCAACCAAACTGTCCCTTTCTAAAGCATGTTTTTTCATGGTCATCATACTTAGTACATTTATGTGTGCTAACCCATATTCTTCATGTTTTTACTATAAGTGTAGGTTCCGGCAAGTGATTTCTTCTTGCTAGAGTTGAAATACTTGGATAGAGTTTCCTCCAAGATTTGGTATGTCCTTATAGATCCAGCACAAGGACTTTTTATGTTTCTAGTTCTTTCATGTTTCTAAGTCTCATATAGCTATCTTAACAACATACTTGACATTCCTTTCATATATGACTAATGAATGTGTCTTGACTTGATGGATTTGAATCAATAGGCTTAAGGGATTCCTTTAATAAATGATCTAATGTAATGAAGACTCTAGAAGTGATAGGCTTATGGCATTCCTTTTATGAGTATAGGAAGGCAATGAGGGACCATGAATCGATAGGCTTATGGAATTCTTTTCATGAGGACCCTTGAGCTATCCTTAAATATACCGTGGATCGATAGGCTTATAGCATTCATTCCTTGGTAATGATGTATCAAGGGTCGATAGGCTTATCGCATTCCTCCCTAGTACACTAAGGTAATGTGAATGAAATAATATTTGGGAATGTAGGCTAAACCGAGTGGATATGGCTAGATGGGAACTCTCCCAATGTTAGGCTAGAGTTCCAATGAACATCTTCCTATCCCATAACTATGTGCCCACATAAGATAGTAGCCAGTGCATTCCATCCTTAGGCAAATGGAACACCTCTTTATAGTGTGGGGCTATATGACATCGGATTCCATGTCTAGCTTGCATGGTCTATGTCGGTTAAACGCTTATTCCCATCACGTAAGATGTGCATTATGGTTTCTTGATAGGTTCTACAAAATGTAGTGGTAGTATGAGATGCCATTTATACATTGCACGAGTAAGCTATGATAGGATCATAGTGAGCTCTCTATCTCTTAACTGACTAATGTATGAAAGTTGTCTAAATGAAGTTAATGATGAATGTTGACTCTTAAATACTTAGTATGATATACATTCTACACTAGGGTTAGATTATGAGTTATTTTCCCTTGTCATGCCTTATGAAATGTTCTGCCTCTTATCTATGGATATTGTGTAAAGGTAAAAATGAATGAATGGTAAGTTCACATTTGGCGACCTTAATGTGGTTCCTTGGTGTGAATAGTGGTATGGGACTCTATCCATTCATTGCACAAGGTATAGCATGACGATTACTAAAGGTGAAGGTCTAAGTTGAAGGTAATGGTTTATATGTTGATATCATCTAAATGTGACATTATGACTTGCTTGATGATTATACTCGTATTGTATGTCTCTTATGTTATTGTTCATGATATTTCTAAAGAGTGGCATAATACTTGGTTTCCAACCAAAATGTCCCTTTCTAAAGCATGTTTTTTCATGGTCATCATACTTAGTACATTTATGTGTGCTAACCCATATTCTTCATGTTATTACTATAAGTGTAGGTTCCGGCAAGTGATTTCTTTTTGCTAGAATTGAAATACTTGGATAGAGTTTCGTCCAAGATTTGGTATGTCCTCATAGATCGAGGACAAGGTCTTTTTATGTTTCTAGTTCTTTCATGTTTCTAAGTCTCATATAGCTATCTTAACAACATACTTGACATTTATTTCATATATGACTAATGAATGTGTCTTGACTTGATGGATTTGAATCAATAGGCTTAAGGGATTCCTTTAATAAATGATCTAATGTAATGAAGACTCTAGAAGTGATAGGCTTATGGCATTCCTTTTATGAGTATAGGAAGGCAGTGAGGGACCATGAATCGATAGGCTTATAGAATTCTTTTCATGAGGACCCTTGAGCTATCCTTAAATATACCGTGGATCGATAGGCTTATAGCATTCCTTCCTTGGTAATGATGTATCAAGGGTCGATAGGCCTATCGCATTCCTCCCTAGTACACTAAGGTAATGTGAATGAAATAATATTTGGGAATGTAGGCTAAATCGAGTGGATATGGTTAGATGGGAACTCTCCCAATGTTAGGCTAGAGTTCCAATGAACAACTCCTATCCCATAACTATGTGCCCACATACGATAGTAGCCAGTGCATTCCATCCTTAGGCAAATGGAACACCTCTTTATAGTGTGGGGCTATATGACATCGGATTCCATGTCTAGCTTGCATGGTCTATGTCGGTTAAACGCTTATTCCCATCACGTAAGATGTGCATTATGGTTTCTTGATAGGTTCTACAAAATGTAGTGGTAGTATGAGATGCCATCTATACATTGCACGAGTAGGCTATGATAGGATCATAGTGAGCTCTCTATCTCTTAATTGATTAATGTATGAAAGTTGTCTAAATGAAGTTAATGATGAATGTTGACTCTTAAATTCTTAATATGATATACATTCTACACTTGGGTTAGATTATTAATTATTTTCCCTTGTCATGCCTTATGAAATGTTATGCCTCTTATCTATGGATATTGTGTAAAGGTAAAAATGAATGAATGGTAAGTTCACATTTGGCGACCTTAATGTGGTTCCTTGGTGTGGATAGTGGTATGGGACTCTATCCATTCATTGCACAAGGTATAGCATGACGGTTACTAAAGGTAAAGGTCTAAGTTGAAGGTAATGGTTTATATGTTGATATCGTCTAAATGTGACATTATGACTTGCTTGATGATTATACTCGTATTGTATGTCTCTTATGTTATTGTTCATGATATATCTAAAGAGTGGCATAATACTTGGTTTCCAACCAAAATGTCCCTTTCTAAAGCATGTTTTTTCATGGTCATCATACTTAGTACATTTATGTGTGCTAACCCATATTCTTCATGTTTTTACTATAAGTGTAGGTTCCAGCAAGTGATTTCTTCTTGCTAGAGTTGAAATACTTGGATAGAGTTTCCTCCAAGATTTGGTATGTCCTCATAGATCGAGGACAAGGACTTTTTATGTTTCTAGTTCTTTCATGTTTCTAAGTCTCATATAGCTATCTTAACAACATACTTGACATTTATTTCATATATGACTAATGAATGTGTCTTGACTTGATGGATTTGAATCAATAGGCTTAAGGGATTCCTTTAATAAATGATCTAATGTAATGAAGACTCTAGAAGTGATAGGCTTATGGTATTCCTTTTATGAGTATAGGAAGGCAGTGAGGGACCATGATTCGATAGGCTTATGGAATTCTTTTCATGAGGACCCTTGAGCTATCCTTAAATATACCGTGGATCTATAGGCTTATAGCATTCGTTCCTTGGTAATGATGTATCAAGGGTCGATAGGCCTATCGCATTCCTCCCTAGTACACTAAGGTAATGTGAATGAAATAATATTTGGGAATGTAGGATAAACCGAGTGGATATGGTTAGATGGGAACTCTCCCAATGTTAGGCTAGAGTTCCAATGAACATCTTCCCATCCCATAACTATGTGCCCACATACGATAGTAGCCAATGCATTCCATCCTTAGGCAAATGGAACACCTCTTTATAGTGTGGGGCTATATGACATCGGATTCCATGTCTAGCTTGCATGGTCTATGTTGGTTAAACGCTTATTCCCATCACGTAAGATGTGCATTATGGTTTCTTGATAGGTTCTACAAAATGTAGTGGTCGTATGAGATGCCATCTATACATTGCACGAGTAGGCTATGAAAGGATCATAGTGAGTTCTCTATCTCTTAATTGACTAATGTATGAAAGTTGTCTAAATGAAGTTAATGATGAATGTTGACTCTTAAATGCTTAATATGATATACATTCTACACTTGGGTTAGATTAAGAGTTATTTTCCCTTGTCATGCCTTATGAAATGTTATGCCTCTTATCTATGGATATTGTGTAAAGGTAAAAATGAATGAATGGTAAGTTCACATTTGGCGACCTTAATGTGGTTCCTTGGTGTGAATAGTGGTATGGGACTCGATCCATTCATTGCACAAGGTATAGCATGACGGTTACTAAAGGTGAAGGTCTAAGTTGAAGGTAATGGTCCATATGTTGATATCGTCTAAATGTGACATTATGACTTGTTTGATGATTATACTCGTATTGTATGTCTCTTATGTTGTTGTTCATGATATTTCTAAAGAGTGGCATAATACTTGGTTTCCAACCAAACTGTCCCTTTCTAAAGCATGTTTTTTCATGGTCATCATACTTAGTACATTTATGTGTGCTAACCCATATTCTTCATGTTTTTACTATAAGTGTAGGTTCCGGCAAGTGATTTCTTCTTGGTAGAGTTGAAATACTTGGATAGAGTTTCCTCCAAGATTTGGTATGTCCTCATATATCGAGGACAAGGACTTTTTATGTTTCTAGTTCTTTCATGTTTCTAAGTCTCATATAGCTATCTTAACAAAATACTTGACATTCCTTTCATATATGACTAATGAATGTGTCTTGCTTTGATAGATTTGAATCAATAGGCTTAAGGGATTCCTTTAATAAATGATCTAATGTAATGAAGACTCTAGAAGTGATAGGCTTATGGCATTCCTTTTATGAGTATAGGAAGGCAATGAGGGACCATGAATCGATAGGCTTATGGAATTCTTTTCATGAGGACCCTTGAGCTATCCTTAAATATACCGTGGATCGATAGGCTTATAGCATTCTTTCCTTGGTAATGATGAATCAAGGGTCGATAGGCCTATCGCATTCCTCCCTAGTACACTAAGGTAATGTGAATGAAATAATATTTGGGAATGTAGGCTAAACCGAATGGATATGGTTAGATGGGAACTCTCCCAATGTTAGGCTAGAGTTCCAATGAACATCTTCCTATCCCATAACTATGTGCCCACATAAGATAGTAGCCAGTGCATTCCATCCTTAGGCAAATGGAACACCTCTTTATAGTGTGGGGCTATATGACATCGGATTCCATGTCTAGCTTGCATGGTCTATGTCGGTTAAACGCTTATTCCCATCACGTAAGATGTGCATTATGGTTTCTTGATAGGTTCTACAAAATGTAGTGGTCGTATGAGATGCCATCTATACATTGCACGAGTAGGCTATGATAGGATCATAGTGAGTTCTCTATCTCTTAATTGACTAATGTATGAAAGTTGTCTAAATGAAGTTAATGATGAATGTTGACTCTTAAATGCTCAATATGATATACATTCTACACTTGGGTTAGATTATGAGTTATTTTCCCTTGTCATGCCTTATGAAATGTTATGCCTCTTATCTATGGATATTGTGTAAAGGTAAAAATGAATGAATGGTAAGTTCACATTTGGCGACCTTAATGTGGTTCCTTGGTGTGGATAGTGGTATGGGACTCTATCCATTCATTGCACAAGGTATAGCATGACGGTTACTAAAGGTGAAGGTCTAAGTTGAAGGTAATGGTTTATATGTTGATATCGTCTAAATGTGACATTATGACTTGCTTGATGATTATACTCGTATTGTATGTCTCTTATGTTATTGTTCATGATATTTCTAAAGAGTGGCATAATACTTGGTTTCCAACGAAAATGTCCCTTTCTAAAGCATGTTTTTTCATGGTCATCATACTTAGTACATTTATGTGTGCTAACCCATATTCTTCATGTTTTTACTATAAGTGTAGGTTCCGGCAAGTGATTTCTTCTTGCTAGAGTTGAAATACTTGGATAGTGTTTCCTCCAAGATTTGGTATGTCCTCATAGATCGAGGACAAGGACTTTTTATGTTTCTAGTTCTTTCATGATTTAAGACTATTGCTAAGACTTTGATTGTAAAGGGTCGTGACCTTATTTTTTTTTCAAGTATGTTGTTAAGATAGCTATATGAGACTTAGACTTCCGTTCTATCTTTTGAATGTTTTTAATTGAGTATTTTATAGTTTTTATTTAAATAAGTCTTTAACTCTACACTATTTCTATGTATCGAACGTTATGAATACTAAGGGGATTGTATGGGACCCCTTCGAGGTCAAGTATGTCGTGTCACGTCTAGGGCCTAGTCTTGGGTCGTGACAAACTTGGTATCAAAGCATAAGATATTGGAAATGGTCTTTAGGGTTGATGTCTGACAATCCACCCCTAGTAGAGTCTTGTTCATCGGTGTGAGTTGCGACACATCTATGAGTGGGAGGCTATAAGACGCTAGAAAGTTGCACTTCTTTTATTTTTCTTGAAGTCGTGCCTCATAGTTTAGATCTATAAGTGTCCTTTTCCTAATCCTTCTCTTGTGTTTATAGGATATGAATACAAGAAGGACACCCGCAAGAAGAGAGGAAGAGGAGATTGTGAATGAAGGAGTTCCTCCCCAAGCCCCCCAAGGTCCTCAAGGTGGCGAAGTTCCTCAAGGGAATGAAGTTCCGATGGATACCCCGGCCATGACCAAAGAAGAGATTAGGAAGGCTTTTCTAACCCTAGCTCAAGCCATGATGGCTCAAGTTAATCGAGATGTACGACCTAGGGTGAATGTTAATGAGACTTCCGTGGCCTCAAGGTTGAGAGACTTTGTGAGGATGAATCCTCCGATATACCTTGGTTCTATAGTGGGAGAGGATCCCCAAGAATTCTTGGATGAAGTATATAAGATAGTCAATGCTATGGGGGAAACTTCTAGGGAGAAAGCAGAGTTAGCTTCCTATAAATTGAAAGAGATTGCCCAAGTGTGGTTCAATCAATGGAAAAGAAATAGGCCTTTAGAAGCGGGTCCTATAGAATGGGAGGAGTTTAAGGGAGCATTCCTTGGTAGGTACTTTCCCCGTGAGAAGAGAGACTGTAAGATTGAGAAGTTTATCAATCTTAAGCAAGGTAGCATGAGTGTGGAAGAGTACTCCTTGAAATTTACTCTCTTGTCTAAGTATGCTCCATCCTTGGTGTCTAACCCTAGGGATAAGATGAGTAGGTACGTGACGGGTATATCCAACCTAGTTGAGGAAGAGTGTCGTACAGCGATGCTCCATAAAGATATGGTCAATCTTGAGTAGTCCAAGCTTAAGAGGAAGAGTAAGAAGTTGAAGAGGGGTAGGTCCGATAAGCAAGGTCAACCTAGGTTCAAGAAGAAAGCTCCTAACAAATATTCTTCTAGTGCTCCTAAGGCTAATGAGGAGAAAGGTGGTGGACCTCCATTTTCTAAACCTCTTTGCACCACTTATGGGAAGAGGCATCATGGGAAGCGCCTAGCCGGTACTAGTGGGTTCTATGGATGTGGCAAAAGTGATCACCAAGTGAGAAATTGCCCTACTCTTATGGCTATAAGAAGGGAGGCCAAACAAGCTTCTTGTGTTGGCCCGGATCCTAATGCTCCAAAGAAGAACAGTTTCTATGCACTTCAAGCTAAAGAGGGCAAAGGATCTAATCCGGATGAAGGTACTAGTAAGTCGATAGTACCTTATGGTTGTGAATGTCCTGTTGAGGTTGTTATGTTCTTTTCATGATTTGCCTTAGTTGGGTTTACCCTTAAGTGGGGTATGGTATGTTGAATAGTAAAGTTTTTGAGAGTGCTGATATCCTTATCTCTCATTCTATTCTTATTCAAGCTTGATACCAAGAGTTTCTTGTAGCTTGTTTCATGTTTTGGAGTTATGTGTGATTTTGTGATTTCCATAGGGTCCTTATGTTATGCATGTTCAAGTTGAATTCTTGATTAAATGAGAAAATGAGTTTTCATGATTTGTATTCCTCATGTTTATTTGCATTAAGTCTAACTTGTCTATATGCTTCATGATCTTAAATGTTGAACATGCCGAAATGTGCTTTTGAGGTTAAATGCATAATGTGCATAATGATGTTATGATGATCATGATGTGATTTGGAGAAGGAAAGTTCCTCCAACAAAATGAGAATTGTGATGTTTGGTACATAATGAGTTTGTAGATGTAGTTCCTACTTGCTTGTGTTGCATTGATCATGGTTGAGCTTATTGATGTGAAGTTGATATTTCGTCTTATGGTTTGTCCATTATATTTATGTGTCATGATTAATGGGCTGCTAGTCTTGAGTCGTTAACCCTTAATGTGTTTTAAGTGTCATTC
Source organism: Solanum bulbocastanum (assembly GCA_037074985.1). Taxonomy (NCBI): domain Eukaryota; kingdom Viridiplantae; phylum Streptophyta; class Magnoliopsida; order Solanales; family Solanaceae; genus Solanum; species Solanum bulbocastanum. The sequence continues at coordinate 18,665,639 of CM073605.1, read as the reverse complement.
GAATGTTCCTAAGTGGACGATAATGTAACGACTAGGGAAATGATAGGTTGAACTAGAGCCTTAACGTTTGGGTTAGTGTGACTTTAAATTGATGTATAGGCTGTTTTAGAACTTAAACGGAGCAAGGTAGAAGCCTAGCAAACAAGGACCTAGACTAGCACGTTTGAACGAAAAAAACCTTCTTCTTTGAGGGGTTGTTTGGAGATAGGAGTACTTGATCGCCCAAAGGGTTGGGCAAGTTGCCCTTGGGCTCTTGTGATCACCTAGAGGGCTGCCCATTTCGACTAGATTCTGGACCAAAGGACAAGTTAAGTCGTAGCTAGCCAAGCTGGTTGGTGTGTCACCCATTGGCCCTCCTCCATCACCCAATGATCTGCCCATTTAGTGAGCTCACTGGAAATTTCAGAGAGCCAAGGGTGCACTTGGGGAGTCGCCTAGTGCTCTTGGCGAGCCTAAGGGTCCAAATGGCGAGCTTAGACAGGCAAGGGGTGAAATTTTAAGTTGGAACTTCAAGTGTCCTTAGTTCTTTTCCAAAGTTGAGTCCTCATTATTCTATTCCTTTCTTAGAAACTTTAAGACCTTTTTAGAATTTAATTCTTTCATTTAAGTCACTCCAAATAGAATTAAAAGAAAACCCACCTCCTCACAAATGTTTGTCTCACTAGAAATCCTCCATTAGAGAAGAAGAAGAAGGGAGTCATTGAAGCTAGGGTTTGGTGATTACAAGGTGGTTCTTCATCAAATTTTTTGGGGAATCTTAGCAAAGGTATAGTGATCTTTCATCTAGCCTAGAATAAATTTCAAAGAAGCTTTCAAAGTTTTCAAGTTTATGAAAAATCTAGGGTTTTGCTTTATATCATGGGTTATTTCTTCAAATGGTTTCAAATGGTTTCTAATGGCATATATTGATTGTATTGATGTTTAATTGATGATGTATGATGAAAAGATTCTATAAACCCATGATTTCTCTCAATTCCTAAATTGTGCCTTTATGAAATGGGTTTGTTGATTATGAAATCTTATGATGGTAATATGTCTAAATTGCTTTGGGTTATGGAATTGTATCATTATCTATGCCTTAATTATGGTAAATTGTTAGTGTGCTGATGATTTGAGACTCATGGCCTTGAAGGCAAGTTATGGCTGAAGTACTTGTTGAAGTAGAATTGTGCTTGAATTATTGATCCACTTGAAAGGTGGAGGTGTTTATTTACTATTTACATTGTGATCATGGCATTTAAGGTATAGTGTGAGGAATTGAATTATTATCTTGATATCATATGTATGATTATGACGTGAAGGATATGCATGTGATTTCAATGATAAAATGATGATCATGTATACAAGGTAATTGTGTTATTGTTGATAGTATATTCTAAATTGACACATGAAGGTTGATGATATAATGTGAAGGGCTTTCTTCTATATGATGTATATCTTATATTGGTAGGCTTTATGCATTCTTTTCTTGAATGAATGAAAGTATAGTTGATTGTTGAATCGTGAGTTTGTAGGCTTAGGCATCCTCTCTTGTATAATGAATGTTTCTTGACTTAATGAATATGAATTGATAGGCTATGGCATTCCTTTCATATATGAGTAATGAATGTGTCTTGAATTGATGGATATGAATGAAAAGGCTTAAGGCATTCCTTTCATAAATGATCTAATGTAATGAAGACTCTAGAATTGATAGGCTTATGGCATTCCTTTTAAGAGAATAAGAATGCAGTGAGGGACCATGAATCAATAGGATTATTGAATTCCTTTCATGAGGACCCTAGAGATATCCTTTAATGTACCATGGATCAATAGGTTTATAGCATTCCTCTTTTGCCAATGATGTATCAAGGGTCGATAGGCCTATGTCATTCATCCCTAGTACACTAAGGTAAAGTGAATAAAATAATCTACAAGAATATAGGCTAAGAACCGAGTGGATATGGTTAGATGGAAACTCTCCCAATGTTAGGCTAGAGTTCCATGGAACATATTCCTATCCCACAACTATATACCCACATAGGATATTAGCCAGCGGATTCCATTCGAGCAAATGTTACCGTTCTACCTTAGGCAAGTGGAACATCTTTTTACTGTGTGGGGCTATATGACACCAAATTCCATGTCTAGCTTGCATGGGCTATGTCGGTTAAACGCTTATTCCCATCACGTTAAATATGCATTATGGTTTCTTGATAGGTTCTAAAAAGTGTAGGTGGTAGTATGGGATGCCATCTATACATTGCCAGAGTAGGCTTTGATAGGATCATGGTGAGTTCTCTATCTCTTAATTGACTAATGTATTAAAGTCCTCTAAATGAAGTTATTGATAAATGTTGACTCTTAAATGCTTAATATGATATGCATTCTATACTTGGGATAGATTATGAGTTATTTTTGCTTTTCATGCCTTATGAAATGTTATGCCTCATATGTATGGATACTGTGTAAAGGTAAAAATGAATGAATGGTAAGTTCACCTTTGGCAATCTTAATGTGGTCCCTTAGTGTGGATAGTGGTATGGGATGATATCCATGCATTGCACAAGGTATAGCATGAGGGTTACTAAAGGTGAAGGTCTAAGGTGAAGGTAATGGTTTACATGTTGATATCATCTCAATGTGATATTATGACTTGCTTGATGATTGTACTTGTATTGTATGTTTCTTATGTTATTGTTCATGATATTTCTAAAAAGTGGCATAATGCATGGTTTCCAACCAAAATGTCCCCTTTTAAAGCATGTTTTTGCATGGTCATCATACTTAGTACATTTTTGTATGCTAAGCCATATTCTTCATGTTTTTACTACAAGTGTAGGTTTCGGCAAGTGATTTCTTCTAGCTAGAGTTGAAGTGCTTGGATAGAGTTTCCTCCAAGATTTGGTATGTCCTCATAGATCGAGGACTAGAACTTTTTATGTTTCTAGTTCTTTCATATATTTAAGACTATTGTTAAGACTTCGATTATAAAGGGTCATGACCTTATTTTGCTTTCAAGTATGTTGTTAAGCTGGTCATGTAAGACTTAGACTTCCGTTTTGTCTTTTGAAAGATTTTAATTGAGTTTTTTGATAGTTTGGATTTATATAAGTTTTTAATTCCGCACTGTTTCTATGGAACGAATTTTATGAATGCTAAGGGGCTTGTACGGGACCCCTTTGGGTCAAGTACGCCGTTTCACATCTATGTCCTAGTCTCAGGTCGTGACATTCCGACAAGTGAGTTGGTTTCTCTAGATGAAGGACTTGGATTTAATATTTTCCAAGACAAAGTGGTATGTCCTCATAGATTGAGGACAAGTGTTTAGAAGTTTCATTTTCTTTCATGTAAAAAGACTATTGTTGGACTTTTTAATTGTAAAGGGTCGTGTCCATATTTTGTTTCAAGTATGTTGTTTTAGATGGATATGTGAGACAATAAACTTCCGTTGTGTTTTCAAGTGTTTTAAATGAAGTACTATTTCTATTATCGAATGCAATGAAATGCTATGAGGCTTGTATGAAACCCCTTCAAGGTCAAGTACGTCGTGCCACTTTCGGGTCATAGGTTCGGGTCATGAAAATCTTGGGGAGGCACTCTTTGATCCTCATTGTCTTCCTCATTCCTTCTAGCATTAGCCCTTGTAGTAGCCATATCTTGTAGACCATCAGGTAAGGATTAGGAGAAAGACCTTATAGAGGTGGATCCACTTAAGCTAGAAGTTCATGGTTTTACGTTAGGCAAGTAGAACAACACTTTTTGATGTGAGAGACATCGGGGGATCCTGTTATATCTCACATTGTCTCAATGTCTATTAAGGCTAATTCCCCACATTAATAATGAACTAAGGTTACTCAAGAAGTATCTCATATGTTGTCAAAGGCTTTAAAGATGATGTTAGCTCGCATTGACTTTGTTTTATGAAGTATGCCTTTTAACTCTTCTATGTCATGTTTTAACGTAGTCAATTGCATGACATGAAATGAAATGTTCCCTTTTAGCATGATTTAAATGTTTTATGCATATATATCATACTTGGTACATTGTTTTGTACTAACGCATACTCTTGCCTACATTTTCCCTAAATTTAAGGTCCGACAGATAAGTTTCAGAGTCTTGTGGCTAGTAGTTGAGTTCGTGATTTCCCGAACTTTGGTGAGTCCTCATGCTTCGAGGACAAAATTATTGTTTATGTTTCTTTCATGTATTTCTCTTTTGAACATGATGTATAGGCTAGTCGCAATTTTATTTTGTTGTATTAGATGGCTATAATGAGACAAGAGTTTAGACTTCCACTTTCCCTTTTTATAAAAAAAAAATTTGTATTTGGACTATTTTACTCTTATTTTTTCATTTTTGATGTTATCAGAGCTAAGTGACTTGTATGGAGTCCTTCAGGGTTCTATACGCCATGTTACATATGGGGGGTACCCCTGGGTAGTGCAACTCCATGTTACCTCTAGGGGTACCCCTAGGTCATGACAGGAAGAGAGGGCAAGAAAGATACTACTAGTGGTGTGGTTCCAATGCTCCTAAGCAAAACCGCTTCGATGCACTTCACACTCGTAGTGAACGAGAGGGTTCTCCGGATGTGGTTACCGGTATGTTGAAAGTTTTCCAAATTGATTTTTATGCTTTACTTTATCTCGGTGCTACCTTGTCTTTTGTGATGCCGTATATGGCTATGAGGTTTGATTTTCTTTTGGATGTGTTGTTAGAACCTTTTTTTGTTTCTACATTGTTGGTGATTCTGTTATGGCTAAGAGGATCTATAGAAAGTGTCTCGTTTACTTGTCCCATAGAGTTACTCTTATTGACTTGGTAGAGCTTGATATGTTAGATTTTGATGTTATCTTGGGTATGAATTGGTTGCACTCATGATATGCTTCTATTGATTGTAGAACTCGTGTAGTTAAGCTTCAGTTCCTGAATGAGCCTATCCTAGAGTGGAAGGGGGTAAATTCTATGCCTAAGGGTCAGTTTGTCTATTTTCTTAAAGCTAGAAAGATGATTTATAAGGGTTGTTTTTACCATCTATTTAGGGTGAGGGGTGTAGATTTTGAAGCCCCTTCTCTTGAGTCGATCCCCGTTGTTAATGAATTTCGGAAAGTATTCCAAAATGACTTACCCAGTATTCTTCCCGAGCAGAAAATAGACTTTGGTGTTGACCTTTTCCTAGATATACAACCTATCTCTATTCCTCCTTATCCTATGGCTCTGGCAGAATTTAAGGAGTTGAAAGAACAAATGAAAGATTTGCTGGATAATGGTTTCATTCGACCTATTAACTCACTATGGGGTGCTCCAGTTTTGTTTGTCAAAAAGAAAAATGGTTCTCTTCTTGTATGTATTAATTATCGACAGTTGAATAAGGTGGTTGATGCATCCGAGATTTTGACTCATTTGGGGCTTTATTTATAATGATTTAGTGTCATCAAATGCTTGTTTTGTGCCAATTACTGATGTAAAACCCTTAATTACAAGGTATATAGATTGAGGAACAATGCAAGGAAACTAATTTGTGAAAATGAATGAAGCAAGCTGAAAGAGTGAAGAAAAGAAAGTCTGGTGATCGCCAAGTCTACTTGGCGAGTCACCGAAAGGCTTCTTGACCGCCTAAAATTCAAGTTTGCCAAGCCCTGAAGGAAAAAATCAAGTCGGCGGATCACCGAGTGGTTTCACGATGCAGTATTGGATCACCCAATGTTATAGACCTTGAGGATTGTGAAGGCCAAGACAGAAAGGCGAAGAAATTGGCTAAAAGGTGCATCACCGAGTTGATTGGTGAGCCTGACTTACTACACTGAATGGCTCTTCGCAGCATATTTTTGGTGACTATAAATACATATTTGAACATTTAGTTTGGAAGGAATTTTTCATTAGATATAATTTTCAGTTTGGAATTGTAATTCTTTTGTATATTAAGACAAGTTTTCTCTAGTTTTTCCCTTAGCTTTGAAGAATTAAAGTTTTTCACTTTTGAGAAATTGAAAATGGGTCTTTGAGATTCTTTTGGTAACGACTTTTATCTTTTTATAATGTCTAGCTAAAACCCTAATTCTTGGCATGTGATTATTTGATTATGGGCTGATATAGTTTATGGGTATTGCTAATTGTTAGTTTAAATGTTGTTTAGAAGTGATTTCAATCAGTAATCATGGTTTAATTTAAGAATTGTAGTTGCAAATGCAGTTCTACCTTTGTGTTTTTGGCTTGATCGAGAGAGAGGTTTTAAAACTGAGATTATTAATTGATGGTCAGTGGGTATTAGGTTGTCATGGGTTCAGCACGAGAGAGTGAATCCTAAACCCTTTTCCATACATTCAGCTTGAGAGAGTGAATGGATTAAGGCGTAGGTTGTTCTTATTTTGTATGCTTGTTGATGTTCGAGAGAAATCGACTTGATTCGGGGTAAATTGTTCGAGAGAAAGTTTATATTCAGTTATTTCCTAACTGTTACAAGTACCTATTTGTCTATATTAGTCTATAATCGAATCACATCCCAAGAACCCATCTCAATATTGTCATTTTTCGTATTGTTTGCTATTGTTGTAGTTGATAATTAAAAACCAAAATCTCATTTATTTGACATTCATGTCTCCCCCTCATTTGAATTAAGTTTTTATTTGATAGTGTCTATTCCTATGACTGGTTTGACCATGTTCACACTTTACTATTCAATCTCAAACACGTACCACTCCCTATGAGATTCGACCCCAACTCATTTAGTTGGGTTATATATTGATTAACGACTATTGACACTTAGAATTGAATGAAGTGTCTTTGATAGCATTATTCGATCAAAATGGTGCCGCTGCCAGGGAGTGGTATTGGTTAAGATTATGTGATTAAGTTAAATTTTGTCCCTGTTAGTCATAGTTGAAGTTTTGGTTTTTGTGTTGCTATTTAAAACAAAGGAAATTAGTGTCAACAGAAGCAATGGTAGCCAAGCGGGCCACCAAGATGACATTTGCAACCTCAACGATGTCAGTGAGCTGAATGCTATTGACCCTTATCTAATGGGTGGAATTAGTGTCATTCGCTTTCCTCTGGCTAAAGGGAACGATGTGTTTCACATTACTAGCACCATGTTGAAACTCTTGCAATTGAAAGGGTTATTTGGTAGGCTGGCTCATGAGGATCCCCATGAGCATATAAGGAACTTTGTTGGTGTTTGCAGGTTGTTCTCCTTCAAAAACATATCCTAAGAGTTGGTCTAGTTAAGGTTGTTCCCATTTCCTTTAATGAGAGAAGCTTGTAAGTGGTTGGCTGAATTGCCAAGCAACTCCATCACTTCGTGGGAAGAATTTGTTACATCATTTCAAGTGAAATTTTTCCCTCTTTCGAAGATGATGACACTTTAGGATAGCATCCAAAGCTTCAAGCATTTGGAGTGTAAGATAATTCATGAGACTTGGCAATGCGAAGGTTTTCACCGATAAGACTCTTTTTTTTCTTTTTTTCTTATCTTTTTGTTTTATTCTGCCAATAAGGGTTGCCAATGTATTGTTTCAGAATCAAGATGTGCGTAGTTCAAACTTTCAAAGAGAGGAATTTTTTTGTATTGATTGATTTTTTTTATTTCCTTGGAACGAAGGGCCTTCATCTTCCCAACCAGAAAATACCAACTACCGTTTGTCACTATATGTTAAAATGCATTAGATGTAGTATCTTTTGACTATATTTGTATTAACAATTATGCATGTGATTTCTCCCTCCACATAAGTAAGGCGCAATATTCCTTTGGAAAACACTTCCTTGATAAGATATGAACCTTGCCAATTTGGAGCAAACTTTCCCTTGGCTTTTTTCTAGTATGGAAGAATGTATTTTACGACAAGTTGTCCTACTTCAAAATGTCATGGGTGCACCTTTTTGTTGTATACATAAGCCATACATTGTTGATAAAGCTATCCTAAAACAAATACCCGCCAATATTTTTTTTCTTCTATTAATGTCAGTTGGTCTAATTGAGTTTTGACCCATTCAATATCCTTAATTTTAGCTTCCACAATTCGAAGATATTGAATTTCAACTTCTGCTGGTGTTACTGCCTTTGTTTCATACTCCAACAAGTAAGGGGTTGCACCAATCAAAGTGTGTGCTGTCAGACGACATCCCAAATCTATGAAAGGTATCTTTTCACGCCATTTTCTAGTGCCTTGAACCATCTTTCCGAGGATATTTTTGATGTTTTACTTGGCATATTCCACAATTCCATTGGCTTTTGATCAGTGGGGAGTAGAATTGTGATGCACAATTTCGAATTGGTATATAGATTTGTAGTGTTGTATGTGATGATAGTTCTTGGGATACCAAAGTGGAAAATGATGTTAGATGGAAAAATCCACGACCACCTTCTTAGTAGCCACTCTTAAAGTGAATCCCTCCACACATTTGGTGAAGCAATAAATTGTGACTAAAATGAATCGATGTCCCTTTGAAGTTTTTGTCTCAATTTGTCTGATGACATCCACTTCCAATGCAGCAAAGGGCCAAGGAGTAACCATAGGGTGTAACTCTGAAGGATTTGAATTAATTAAATTACCTTGACACTGATGATCTTTGTTCACAAACCGAAAGCAATCCCATTCCATCGTAAGCCATTAATATCCTACTCGCAGTATCTTTTATATCAAGGACATATCCATTCATGTGTGATCCACATATCTCAGCATGTATTTCATTCATGATTTTCTCGTCTTATTCAACATCCACACATCTCAACAAATTTAAATTCACAGTTCGTTTATATTTAATATCCCACAAAAAAAAGAAACAACTAGCCAGGCACCTAATAGTTTTTTTCTAGCTTCCATTAGCATGTTTTGGATATTTTTTGTCTGCAAGAAAGTGCTTTATGTCTAGATACCATTGCTCACCATATGGTTCTACTTCAATTGTGTTAGAATAGTAGTGTTGGTCACCATCTAGAATTTCCAAAAGAGTGATGCAAGTGTTGCGAGGATATGGAAGCATTGATGCCAACGTAGCTAAGGCATCAGTTGATTCATTATGAAACCTTGGGATATATCTAAACTTGATGAACTAAAAAAAAAATTCTGAGGTCTTCCACACATTGTTTGTATGGAAGAAGCTTGAGGTCTTTAGTTTTCCATTTGCTTTGAGCTTGCCGAATAAGCAAATCTAAATCTATCGACACAATCAATTCTTGTACTTCCAAATCTATTTTCATATTTAGACCCATGATTCATGCTTCCTCATTTATTGTGTCATTTGTATAGAAGAAATAAAGTCGAGCTTTTGTAGGGTAATGCTGCCCTTTGGGCGATATGAGAATCGCCCCAGTCCTTGTGCCTTTTGTATTGACTATTCCATCAAAGTATAATTTCTATCGTGAACAGCTAATTTTTGACGTATTTAATTGTATTTGTATTTGATTTTTTTTTTTTTTGTTTGTTAATGTTATTTTTTTTATTTTCTTTCTTTGTTTTAAAAAATAAATTGGCACAAAGGGCTCAATTTTGATTGAATTGGGCTAATTTGAATCCAAGTATAACTACCTAATCAATTTTAAATATAGTCCAATAACTATGACTCGAATATAAATCTCCACCATTCATATTTTTTTTTAATCCAATGACTCTTGTTTGATCCTATCTTAATACAAAACACCTCAAAAATCAGATTTTGGCCCTATTTTTTTTAAAAAAAAATTCCTCTCTCCCCTTTATTTCCAACCAATACTATAGGAAGATCGATTACTGTATATCACTTCCTTTTCAGATTTATGGAGTTCCAGTCATCTCCATTTTACACCCCTTACATAAACGTGTAGATCTCTTCAATGACTATCTTTTTATATAAGTTTCATGTCAAAACTTCATCGAATAATTTTACGGGGAGTTTTTTTTTTTTTTGCGACCTCCATTTACCCCAAAATCTATATCTATCCTCTCATCCTCTGATCCCCTACACAAATCCGTCACTATCACAATTTTTGAAATCATAGAATTAGTGCCGGGTTATGACTATTTTTGTTAGTATTTTTTAAAGATTTAGTTTTCTAGTTTGTTTGAATTATATATTTTTTTTTCAAATTTTTATTTTTATAATTTATTTATTTTGTAGAGTTTGATCTTCAAAATATATTAGATGTTTGAATTTTGTGTTAGCGAGATGATTTACTTTTTAATCTTGGGTCTTAATTATTAGAAGCAAATGGGTTCTACATAATACACCTATTTTTTAATTTTTAGATGTTCTGTTTAGCTTTTATTCAATTAATTAATAAAATAAAATGAGACTTTCTAAAGGGAATTACAGTCTTTTCCAATTAATCTTCTCTTGGAAGAAGAAAAAAAATAAAAAAAATATACTGGTCATCTTTGGTGGTACATTGGCATGACAAAGGGCCTTATGCACACATTGACTCTTAAATTTTCAAGAAAGAGGTGGGTGATTCATCTTCTCCACCTATTTAACACCCCCCTTCTTCTTTCATTTGACAAAGCTATCAAACAGCGAAGACAATCTATCTAATATTGGTTTGCGAAATACCAACAAGGCTTCTCTCAGTGAGAATATCCACAAACATACTAAATTACTAATATCCATGAAAAAATCATTAACCATGTATAGAAAGAATACTTACCCCAATCTCCCTAGCCACCTCAGTTACTTTGCATCCATCTTTTCTCTTATGAGTCTCAGTACACATTTACCTCGATCAACATTTTTTCCCTTTGCCTTATGAAATTTTTAAATGGTAAAGAGTTAGAATAATGAATTAAGAACATACTTATATAAGCACATCATATTAAACAACCATTTCAGCTCTTCTTACTGCAAAATTTTTCATATCTCAGATATGAGGAGTTTGGTTCTATCGAATCCATATACTGATTCCCCTTGCAAAGTTTCTACAAGTTAAAGAAGAACGGTATGAATAATTAAATTCAGGGAATAATTAACTTTACGTTTCGAGTGTGTACACTAAGTCGTCAAGAGCACTACAATTCTCTTTTTACTTCCTTCTAGTCTCAACGAAGGGAAATTAAAATGACCTTTCTTTTAAATCGTTACAAAATTTCAACCGTCCACAAATTCTTGTGTTATAGAGTTTTAAACAACATATTTTTGTACAAATTTGACTCTCATTTGTATCGCCAAATATTTTAACTGTAAGTATATGATGACAAAAACACTGTCTGGTTCCAGTTATCCTTTGAAAGTCTTGTATTGAATATGTTTCATCATCAGTCATGAGAGTCTTGTATTGGACTTTGTAATGAAAAGCGTCAACAGGATAAAGAATAGTTGCATGTAAGTAAGAATCTATGATGCCTAATACTTGAGTTGCAACTCCAACTTCATCACCAATTTGATATATTATTGTTTGTTATCCCTTATGTGTTATTTCTCTTATTTCATCTGTTATAAAAAAATCATTTCTTAATTGGTGATTTTCCTCTGCCATTGAAGAGAGTGAGCAATTTTGAACACAATTGCCTTGTATGCAATTGGGTTCGTTCACAAATATAAACTTGAGTTGTTTTTGACTTTTTATGACTTAAATGAAATGAAAAAAAAAAGTCTAAATATTTTTTGTTGTTTTTCAAATTTTTGAAAAATTATGAAATTTAACTTGAACGTTATAAAAGAAAAAGAAATATTTTACATGTTAAAAGAACGCATCAAAATTGCTCACTTTTTTCAATGGCATTGGATAATCACCAATTAAGAATTGATTTTATCTCAGATCAAATAAGAGAAATAACATATAAGGAACAACAGACAATAATATTTCAAATTGGTGATGAAGTTGAAGTTGAGAGTCAAGTATTAGCATAAAGGGTATTTTCTGAGCGTCGTTGGTAAGAGGTGTGTTGTGAAATGTGAATTTTTGAATTCATGAATTAGCTCTCTATCTCACGTAACCCACATTGGTACCGCTTTTTGCCACTTTGGTGGGGCTACTGTGGCTGGGTGGTGGCCGTTGTGGCCAGCCCGACACGAATTAAAGTCGTTAATACACCTCTAAACGACCTCATTATGCACTTTTCAAGTTTTAGAGCTAAGGAACAAACCCTAAGTGACTCTTACTCGTTTTTCACAATTCTTTAGGCTAAAGGTAAGGTTTTCACTTCACGAAACCATTTTTCACCCATAAAACGTAATAGAATGGGTGAATATTCATGTGGGATAAATTATAAGGTGGAAACAACCCTAACTTAGATAATTGGGATCATGGCTTTGATTTAGGGTTCATAGAATTGTTAGTAATTCGGGTAATTAGTGATTGTTTATTGATTCTCGTATTATATTGATTATTTGTAAACCAAGAACAAGCGGAACGAATTCAAAAAGGGAAAGATCAAGTTTGTTAGGGTTTCAAGCTTGTTTTCAGGTAGGTGATGGTTGTGATTCTATGATTGTGTGATGTATGCTTGTTCTTGCTTCATTATGATACTTGTATATATATGAATGATGCAATGTTGATCACACTTGTTGTAAATGAGATAGATGAATTATCATTACCATGAAATCATGACTTAATTGTATGATCTTGAGGATATACTTGTGTTTGTGATTGTGGTGTGTGAATGGGATCGGTTGCAATATTCCAACATAAATATATGATCGGTTGACATGTTCTGGCATAAATATGGGATCGGTTGCCACGTTATGGCATAAATATGATCGGTTGCCATGTTTCAGCATGCTAACTGTTTGGGTGTGGGTTCCATGAGAGGACCAATGATGTGATATAAAATGTGAAACTGATCGTTGTTCGTAAATATTGATAATATTGTATATGTTGATATATATGTATGCGATTATATTTTTGTACTGACTTGTTTATGTTGCACTAGTGGGATAGCCACGTGATCCTACCTCTACACAGTGATTGAGTACTGATTCTGCACTTGATCGTATTCTTTTTTAGTACAAGACATCTTCAAGAAGCTACTGACAGACCTCACTTAGGAGATCAATGATCATTTGAATTAAAGGGTGAGCCAATTCTTCCTAGCTACCATGAGATTCTCTTTCGTCTATGTCCACCATTTTCGGACTCAAACAATTGTTTTAGGTAGTTGATTAGTTCATTAGTTTGGGCTTCTATCCCTTCTTATTTAGACTTGGTTCATTGTTAGATGTTTTGGTACATTGACTTTTAGGTTCTAAGTTATTCTTCCACATTGTTAGTTTATTATTGTTAGACTTTTGTTAGAGTTTATGGGAACTCTATTTTTCTTTCCTTAGTATTTCACTTAAATGCCTTAGTTATTGCTTTAGTTGCTTGGTTTGGGTTGTAGTAGTTGTTCTCCCACTGGAGAGTTAGCGTGGGTGACAATTACGATAGTTTGGGATGTGACAAAGTTGGTATCAAAGCCTAGGTTCATTGATCTCGATGTACCAAAACTAGTTTAATAAAGTCTTGCGGAGCGGTACTGGGACGCCTTTACTTTAGGAAATCTCTGTATTTTCTCTTATCTCCTTTCGTGCTATAACTTGATTCCAATTAGTATATGTCGATTCGAATTGGTATCTAACCTCCTTCACTCTTCTGTCCGCAGATGGTTAATACTAGGTATAACCACGTTAGGTCTATAGCTCCCAACTCCGTAGCTCCTAACAATGCTGCAGCTGAGGAATCTGCAGCGAGAGGTCGCGGTCGAGGCAGGGGTAGAGACCGTGGGAGAGTAGTGCTTGTTATGAATGAGGTACTTCTTAAAAATACTTTTGTGAATGAGAACCCTCTTGCATATCATGAAGAGATTGAAGAGGATAATGTTGATGTTGAGAATGTTGAGGAGGTTGGACAAGAGGAAAAGGTTCAAGCTGAGGCTATATGTATTCCTCACATCGATGTAGTGTTAGCTTAACAAATCACGTCGCTCTTGAAAGGGTTGGCTAGTCCTGGAATACTTCCATCTGTTCAAGCAACTCAAGCTCCTGCTAATCCTCCTATTGCTATCACTACTCCTATGGTGGGTGGAAATGTAGGTACTGATGTTTTCTTCCGTTTTTTGTTGGGTTCAGTTATGATGGGAAATAAGCATGACATGTTGACTAAGATTTTGAAGCTAAAGCCTCCTTTTTTTCTGGGTTCTGAGAGTGAGAATGAGTATGAGTTCATTCTGGATTGCTATGAGAGGCTTCATAAATTAGATATTGTTCATCAACATGGGGTTGAGTTTGTGCCTTTCCAACTTCAAGGTGAGGCCAAGCAATGGTAGAGAGGTTACATGGAATGCAAATCTTCTACTTTACCTCCACATAAATAGACCCAATTTCATGCTCTATTTCAAGAAAAGTATGTGCCTAGAACTTTGAGAGATCGTAAGAAAGATGAATTTATGGCTTTGGAACAAGGTAGTATGTCTATGGTTGCTTATGAGGCCAAGTTCCATGCTTTGTCTAGATATGCTACTCAATTGGTGACTACTGAGGAGGAGAGGATCCATGTATTTATAAGGGGACTGAATTCGGAGTTGCAAGTATTATCAGTTCATAGACTTATGCAGTGAGGATCTTTAATGAGGTGACAGATTAAGTTAAGAAAGTAGAGGGGGTAAGGTGAGATGGTCAGGATAAGGCATTGGCTAAAAGGGTCAAGAACTTGGGTAACTTCCAAGGTTCTTATTTCAGAGGTTCATGGAGGCCAACACTAGATGCCAAGCCAATTCAATCTGTTATGCCCATCTCTACAAGTAACTACTCGTGAACTCCACCTTATAATTTTCAGGATAGCCAGGGAGTCGCGCCTGCGAGGGGAGACAGACCATCTTTTGATCGTACTTGCTACAATTATGGAGAACCTAGACATATGAGGAGAGATTATCCCCACCCATATGTATTAGATGTCACACAGCAGCCTTCTAGAGCAATGGTACCCATGGGAAATGGTAATAATGGTAGAGGACATCCACAAGGTGGGGAAGGAGGTAATCAGCGAGGTCATGGAGCTAGAGAAATGGTAATGGTAACGGAGGTAGGGGTAACGCACAACCAGGTAGGGAAGTGGCTCTTCATGATGATAGGGCTCAATGTTATGCTTTTTCGGGCAAGAATGAGGCAGAGGCATCTGACGCGGTGATTACACGTACTATTCTTATCTGTGACCGGATAGCTAATATGTTGTTTGATTCGGGTTCTACCTAGTCATATGTATCCGTGAGATTTACCTCAAATTTTGATATGATTTGTGATATTCTTGATACCCCTATTCGTGTTTCTACCTCGGTTGGAGAGTCAGTCATAGTTACCGATGTCTATCATGCTTGTCCTATTTTTTTATAGGTTTTTAGACTTGGTCTGATTGGTGATTTTGGATATGACTGACTTTGATATAATCTTAGGCATGACTTGGTTGTCTCCCTATTATGTTGTGCTTAATTGTCATACTAAGTCTGTAACTCTAGAAAGTTCGGGAAGGGAAAAATTAGAGTGGGAAAGGGTGGACAAGTCTAAGCAAGCTAAGATTATATCCTCCATTCGGGCAAGTAAATTGGTAGAGCAGGGTTGCTTGGCTTATTTGGCTCATATTAGGGATGTTGAGATTGAGACTCCATCCATTGGGTTAATTCCTGTGGTGTCTGAATTTAGGGAAATGTTTCCTTATGACTTGTCTGGTATGCCTCTAGATAGAGATATAGATTTTTGCATTGATTTAGAGCCTGGTACTCGTCCCATTTCCATCCCTCTATAACGCATGGCTCCGGAAGAATTAAGAGAGCCTAAGTCTCAAACCAAAGAGCATCTTGATAAGGGATTTATTCGCCCTAGTGCTTCTCCATGGGGTGCTCTAGTCTTGTTTGTTAAGAGGAAGAATGGTAGTATGAGAATGTGTATATATTACTAGCAATTAAATAGAGTCACTATTTGAAACAAGTATTTTTTGCATCGAATATCTGATATCTTTGACAAATTGCAAGGTGCAGCAGTTTTCTCTGAGATTGATCTAAGATCCGGTTACCATCAATTGAAAATTAGAACAGAGGATGTGCCCATGACGAATTTAGAACTCGCTATTGGCACTATGAGTTTTTTGTTATGTCTTTTGGTTTGACCAATGCGCCTACAGCTTTCATAAGTTTAATGAATGAGGCGTTCAAGACATTTCTTGATTCTTTCGTTATAGTCTTTATTGATGATATTTTGGTTTATTCGAAAAGTGAGGAAGAGCATGCTAACCATCTTCGTATTGTTTTGGGTATTCTTGGGAAACAAAGGTTATATGCTAAATTTTCTATGTGTGAATTTTGGTTGACTTCGGTAGCATTTTTGGGACATGTAATCTCAAAGGAAGGGGTAATAGTAGATCCTCAAAAGATTGAGGCGGTTAAGAATTGACTTCGGCCTAGCTCTGTGACGGAAGTTAGGAGTTTTGTAAGGCCCGCTAGCTACTACCGTCGATTTTTGAAGAACATTGCTTTTATTGCCACTCACTTGACTAATTTGACCAAAACGGAGATACCATTTGAATGGTCTGAAAAATGTGAGGAGAGCTTTTAAAAGCTCAATACTCTCTTGATCACTATGCCTATTCTAGCATTACCAGTCGAAGGTAAAGATTTTATTATTTACGGTGATGCTTCACATTCTCATTTGGGTGTTGTGCTGATGTAGGATAAAAATGTTATAGCTTTTGCCTCCCGTCAATTGAAGGTGCATGAGAGGAATTATCCAACACATGATTTAGAATTGGCAATGGTAGTGTTTGCTCTTAAGATTAGGCGACATTACCTCTATGGTGTTAAGTGTGAAGTGCTTATCGAACATCGTAGTTTACAAGATGTGTTCACTCAAAATGATATGAATGTGAGACAGATAAGGTGGATGGAGTTACATATAAATTATGATGTCACCATTCCATACCATCCTGGCAAGGCTAATGTGGTGGCAGATGCTTTGAGTCGAAAAACGGTGTGTATGGATAGTTTAGCTTGCTTAAGTGTATCCAAGCAACCTTTGGCTAAGGAAATTCAGACCTTAGAGTCTAAGTTCATGCAGTTGGGCATCTTAGAAAGATGTGGGTGTTAGCTAGTATTGAGGTAAGGGCCACATTCATTGATGAGATCAAAGCCAAACAATTTGAAGATGAAAATTTGGAGGAACTTAGAAAGAAGACTTTGATTCGTAAGGCACAAGATACCACTCTTTATGCAGATGGTGTGCTCAATTTCAAGGGAATTATATGTGTTCCTAGAGTAGATGACTTGAATTAATTGAGAAATTCTTGGCAGAGTCTCATGGGTTGTGATATTCTATTCATCCGGCTATGACCAAGATGTAAAGAGATCTTAAGCAAATTTATTGGTAGCCATGCATGAAGAAAGACATAGCAGAGTTTGTGGCAAAATTTTAAAATTGCCAACAAGTGAAGTATGAAGATCAAAAGCCTGTAGGTTTACTTCAAAGAATGTCAATTTTGGAATGAAAGTGGGAAAGAATAACCATGGATTTTGTGGTTGGTCTTCCCAAGACATTAGGGAAGTTTGATTCTATTTGGGTAGTGGTTGATAGATTGACTAAGGCATCCCATTTTATTCCAGTAAGAATAGATTATAATGTTGAACAATTAGCTAAACTATATGTGAAAAAGACAATGAGGTTGCATTGGGTGCCCCTTTCAATCATCTCAGACCGTGGTACCCAATTCACATCCAAGTTTTGGAGGAAATTGCATGATGAATTAGGCATACAACTCACTCTTAGTACAACCTTTCATCCATAGACAAACGGGAAATAAGAGAGGACCGTTCAAATATTAGAAGACATGTAAGGGCATGTGTGATTGATTTTGGAGGGCATTGGGATAAGTTCTTACCTTTATGTGAATTCTCCTATAATAATAGTTATCACTAAAGCATAGATATGGCACCATTTAAGGCACTATATAGGAGGGGATGTAGATCACCCATAGGATGGTTTGAGGCTGGAGATGTGAAGCCATTGGGGGTTGATTTAGTGAAGGATGCTCAAGACAAGGAGAAGAGTATTCAAGCTAAACTTCTAGCAGCCCAAAGTAGACAAAAGAAGTATACGGATCATAAGGTAAGAGACATGGCATTTCAATCTGATGAAAATGTTCTTCTTAAGGTATCACCCATGAAAGGGGTGATGAGATTCGGTCCCAGATACATTGGTCCATTTGAGATTCTTGAATGTGTAGGACCAGTAGCATATAGATTGTCTTTACCCCATAATCTATCGACTGTTCATCCGATATTTCATATATCCATGTTGAAGAGGTATCATGGTGATGGATATTATATCATTAAGTGGGACTCAATTGTGTTAGACAAGGACCTCCAATATGAGGAGGAACCGATTGCAATTCTTGATTGTGATGTGCGTAAGTTGAGGACCAAAGATTTTACGTCTGTGAAGGTTCAATGGAAGCATCGTCCACTTGAGGAAGCTATTTGAGAGATCGAGAGGGACATGCGAGACAAGTATCCTTAATTGTTCATCGAATCGGGTACTAGTTCATTCTTTCCTTAGCCTATTTTTCCTAAGTTTTCCACTCGAGGATGAGTTATGGGTAAATTGGTCTCTATTGTAACAACTGGGTTCCGTCGTTATAGAAAAGCCAACGGGGGAAAATTTGGGGCCGGAAAACATTTTCGTAGTATCTTGAAATTTCCCAACCTAGTCTAGATTTGGATGAAATTGGAGTCATAAAGGTGTAGGGAAATATGTTAACAATCGGGTGATTTAATTATGATTTTGATTGAATGAGTAGTTAGATAACTCGTTAAGGAAAGCATACGACTTTATGAAATTGAATTCGAGTGAGTAGAACTCCCAGAATCGATCTTAGTGTAAATGGTATTTTCTGAGTGTCATTGGTAAGAGGTGTGTTGTGAAATGTGAATTTTGGAATTCTTAAATTAGCTCTCTGTCTCGTGTAACCCGCATTGGCGCCGCTTTTTGCCTCTTTGGTGGGGCTGTTTTGACAGGTAGTGGTTGTTGTGGCAGGCCCGATGCAAATTAAAGTCGTTAATAAACCCCTAAACGACCTTGTCATGCACTTTTTGACTTTTAAATCTAAGAAACGAACCCCAGGCGACTCCTATTCATTTTTCACTATTCTTGAGGCTAAAGGTAAGATTTTCACTCCCCGAATCCAATTTTTGATCCATAAAACATAATCAAATGTGTGAATATTGATGGGGGAGGGTTTTATTATAAATTCTATGGTGAAAAAACTAATTTGGATAATTGAGATCATGGTTTTGATCTAGGGTTCATATAATTGTTAGTAATTCTAGTAATTAGTGATTGTTTATTGATTTTCGTATTATATTGCTTATTTATAGACCAAGAACAAGCAGAACGAATTCGGAAAAGGAAGGATCAAGTTTCTTAGGGTTTCAAGCTTGTTTCGAGGTAGGTGATGGTTGTGATTCTATGATTGTGTGATGTATGCTTGTTCTTGCTTCATTATGATGCTTGTATATGTATGAATGTTGCAATGTTGATCACACTTGTTGTAAATGAAATAGATGAATTATCATTGCCATGAAATCATGACATAATATTGAGGATATACTTGTATTTCTTATTATGGTGTGTGAATGAGATCAGTTGCCACGTTTCGGCATAACTAACTTGGATTGGTTGCCACGTTTTGGCATAAATATGGGATCGATTGCCATGTTCCGGCATAAATATGGGATCAGTTGCCATGTTCCGGCATAAATATGGGATCGGTTGCCACGTTTCGGCTTGCTAACGGTTTAGGTTTGGGTTTCATGAGAGGACCAATGATGTGATATAAATGTGAAACTGATAGTTATTCATAAATGTTGATAATATTGTCTATGTTGATATATATGCATGTGGTTATATTGTTGTCTTGACTTGCTTATGTTGCACTAGTGGGATAGCTGTGTGATCCTACCAGTATACTGTGGTTGTGTACTGATTCTACACTTGCTCTTATTTTTGTTGAATACAGGGCATCTTCAAGTGTCTACTGATAGACCTCACTTAGGAGATCAGTGATCATTTGAATTCATAGGTGAGCCAATTCTTTCGGGCTGCCATGGGATTCTCTTGCTTCTATGTCCACCATTACCGGACTTAGACAATTGTTTTAGTTAGTTCATTAGTTCATTAGTTTGGGGTTGCATCCCTTCTTGTTAGATGTTTTGGTACATTGACTTTCAGGTTCTAGGTTATTCTTCCACACTGTTAGTTTATTATTGTTTGACTTTTGTTAGAGTTTATGAGAACTCTATTTTTCTTTCCTTAGTATTTGACTTAAATGCCTTAGTTATTGCTTTAGTTGCTTGGTTTGGGTTGTAGTAGTGGTTCTCCCACTGGAGAGTTAGTGTGGGTGTCTATCATGATGGTCTTGGCCGTGATATCATTATAAAGTCCAATACAAGACTCTCTTTATTGATGATGAAACATATTCAAAGAAATATTCAAATAAAAAAATCTACTATAATAGACGTTAATAATCAAATAATATAATTTCAACCAAACATAATAAAAATATTAGAAATTACTACATTAGAAGAGAAATTAGTATAAATAAGGCAGGTAGATAGGAACTCGAAACATCAAACAAAAGAATATATGTTTTAAAAAAAATCATATAGAAATCAAATTGTATTAACTAAAAAATTTATGGTGAAACTAACGAAAATTGCATTAACGATTTCTTACATTGGGAAATATTACTATTATTGATTTACTGTTAAATGAATTTCTAACATTCATCAAAAAATATGAAGGCACAAAGTACATATCCTATGTAAGCCCAAAATAAACTGATACTACTTGTTATTTGCTATTTATGCAAGTCTTCATAGATTATGCTTAGACCATTTTGTTTTTTCTTTTTTCTCTAAATTTAATTTTTTTAACTTATATTTCCTACTTTATCTTATACGGAACTTGAAACTCTCATTTTAGGTGTTTTCAGCCATAATTAATCTAGTACTATTTCCTGAATTATATTCATAATTTAAATTTAATGAGTTCAATCTTAAAGTTCTGAATAGTGAATACATTATACTTTTGAATTATGTAATGTATTGATATTGAAGAATTTCTCTCTTGCTAGATTAGTGTAGTGCATGAGAGAAGACTAAGAGCCTATTTGTATAAGACTATATCTCTTATCTTATAAGCCAAAAAAAAAATCACAAGTTATGTTCTAACTTTATATGAATAAAGTATTGTAGGGAGCAAATACATGCCCTTGTTCCCATATTTGGAAACACATGCTGGTGAAATGGGGGGGGGGGGGGGGGGTTTACTATAACATCACATATGATGGGAACCTAGAGGAGACACTTCTACTATATGGTATCATAACTCGTATAAGCTAGACCCTTTGCATTTACATGAATTTAAGGTGTAGACTTGTCATCCCAACAAAGACTTTGGTGAGTTTCTAAAGGAGGAATTGACATGGAACTATCCAACAAGGGGAGAGCTTGTTCTTGAGTATGTTGTACATGTCCAATCTAACTCGCATCTTGCATATCTCTGTAATCAAGGTGATGAAGCTTGGTGGACTGAAATTAACAATGGTAAATTCATTGTTAAATCAATTTGGGAGATATTGAGGTACAAAAAAGGAGAAGGTTAAAGACATGGTGAGATTGTGGATAAAATGGATTTTTTGAAATCCCCTTCCTTGCTCGGAAAAATTGGTTCAGAAAGATCCCTATGGCTTCTCTAGTGCATAGATGGAACATTCTTGGAATTGTAGACGTTGTATAATTTTTGAAAAAGATACTATGGAACATCTTTTTCTGATAGGATAACATGTTATAAGAATTTGGAGCCACTTAATTAGCGCTATTGGAATTGTGGGCTCTATTCTCAACTTGAAGCAGTCCATACGGTTGTGGTGGGCAGTAAAAAGCAATTATGGAGTGAAATTAGTTTTCCAAGCTATGCTTAAATTATTTTATAGTTTATGTGGAAGCGAATGAATACTATTATTCATGGAGGTTCCTTTTTAGAATTTAGAGTGCTATGGGGTATTAATGATACAATTTTAAAATTCTTTCTCGCTAGATTAAAAGGTAAATGTAGCAGCAACTCTTGGCTTCTTATTCTTTTAGAATTGGAATAGCACAAACCTAAATTCTCTTT
Organism: Solanum bulbocastanum; assembly: GCA_037074985.1. Classification (NCBI taxonomy): domain Eukaryota; kingdom Viridiplantae; phylum Streptophyta; class Magnoliopsida; order Solanales; family Solanaceae; genus Solanum; species Solanum bulbocastanum. Next base: position 18,643,562 of record CM073605.1, on the reverse strand, counting down.
TAAAATTGTGAGATGGAACCCTCATCCTCCTAATTTACGGAGGTGCAACATTGATTGGGCATCTAAAAAAATTATGCTCCTAGTTCAACAATCTTTTGAATCAGAGATCATAGTGATGATCTAGTAGTAGGTGAAGGTTTTAGAATTCTGAAACAACCAACATAGTAGCAGAAGCTAGAACTATAAGGGAGAGTCTTAATTACTTTACTGAGCATGAAATTGCTAATATCATTATTCAGACTGAATCTTTAGTTCTGGTGCATATTTTAGAGGAAGGGTGGAAAGTGTCATGGAGTGTGGCATAGGAGATTTGTATCATCAGGAGATTGTGAAGAGAAAAGGAAATACGCTTGTAGATTGTTTTACTAATTTAGTTTTATCTTTTGCAATTGATTTTTAGATTAACCAATTTCAACAAAATCATAGCACAGAAAAAGAGGATACTTAAGCTAGCCAAATATGGCACACCATACACAAGGAGGCATCTACAAAATTAATAGAACAATTAGTGTTATGCGTATTATAGTCCATGATCCATTACTGATTACATGTAAGTTCAATCAGCTAAGGTAAAATTTTCTATAATGATAAGCTAAAGTTTGATGTAAATTCAACAGATTTGTGTACTTACACCTAGTGAGAGCTTGAGGTGTCCATTAGTACCAAATAAATATTTTATTTTAAGGTAAAAATCACCATCAAGAAGGTGGGTCTGTAGAAACCTACAAAATGATGCAACATAAATTGTGTCTGATTTCATTGTGGTAGAATCATCCAAACAATGGCTTAAATAATGGTATTAATCCTTAATGGGATTTAATCCATTTAGACTTTGTAGGTAGATAAAACTACAATGAGATAGAGCCGAAACATAAAGCCTTAACTTTGGTCATAGCATTTGTGGATAGTGGATCTGGACATTTTGAAGGCTAGAGTTAAGCTTTGGCAAAATAGTAGAACTTGTGTTACATGATGAGTTACATTTATGCCAAGATCTACACCTACTAGTAGTAGATCTAACCGAGGGATTCATAACATCCATGATGATTGGTTTCAGAGACAAACAAGGTAGAGTGATGAAATGAAGAACTAACCTTAGAGTTTCGATTGGTTCAAATGAGTGAAGACAAGAGCGATTCAATCACCATGTCATCGCCTGAAAACCATAATAGGATATGCATTAAAACTCTTTTAACATTGTAGGGCAAGACTTAAAGATCTCACTTTATTGTAAATAGAATTAAAGATCTCATCTTGATTGTAGCTTGAATCGCAACAATGGAAGTGTATGAAGGTTGGGATTTTAGAGAAGCGTATAAGGAAGAAGCTGGAAGCTTCCAAATGTTCATGTTCTAACTTTTCTAATGTACTTTTTGTTTTTATTATTTCTATCAGATATTTTGTACCGTCTACTTTTGCTTCTGTTTCTGGACCAGCTCACTTTTGGGATTGGTTATTTGTAAGTATTCTCTTTGTTTTTATGAATAAATGGACCTCGCCTGATTAACAAGTGACTTGTTTTTTTTTAAGTAAATTAATTCAAATAGGATCTTAAATGAAAGTACTTTCTTCATTAGAAGATGAGATACCATCCACATTAATTAGGGTAATGTCTCTCACTTATGTTTTTAATTTTTAATTACCTTTCTTGTTTGATACACTATATATGGTTAAGGATTGGTTGATGGTTGATATCCTTGTGTTAGAAATTAAGCGAACAGTTTGCCGAAATTGTCAACCTAGCATACACATTTATTTCAAACTTATTTTAACTAGTATAAAAATATGACAATTTTTAGAAAGTGCACATTTTATTTTAAATTTTAAGGCTAGTGTGTAAGCAAAACTTAATGCACATCAGGATCTCAAATACATTAATATTACAAAGATTTGTATTATATGATAATATACCTAAAGCATGAATCACAAAATCGATCTTATTACCGCAATGCCTTGCCCTACCTTATTTTACAACCATCAATGATGGAAAATGTGTAAAATATGTTGTAAACCTAATAGAAGGTTGGAGAACCAATTCGTAGACGTTAATTAAGACTTTATTTGCTACGTCAATCAATAATTGGTGTACGAATGAGATCTATTCTTTACGAGATATTATTTATGGGCTTTACATTAATTAGGCCACAAATAAAATAATAAGTTACATTCTCCCACATGGCCCAATGACCACATAACTATAATAAATTTAGTTGTACATGTAATAAATTTTTTCTAAAATATTTATCATACATACAACTTAGGAATGTAACACCCAGAAAGTTGGAAAGTTGAAAGGAAAAGGAAAATACAGATTTTTGGCACTGAAGTAGGTACTATGAGTCCAACCTATGAACCGTGGGAATTTTCTATGAGTCGTAGGAAGGGATTCGTTGACTTGGATATGAGTTTTTGGAATTTCAAGTTTCTGAAGTTTGAACTACGAATGAGCAGGTGGAACCGTAAGATGGTTGACGAGTCGTACATGGGTTCCGTAGGAAGGTTCAAGACACAATGAAATTTTTAAACTGAAACTTGGTATTTTACAGATGTATTCTATTATAGACCATAGGAATTTAGAAGGACCGTAGAAAGGTCATGGAAAGTAAGCTAAATTTAGGATTCCTGAAGTTGGTACTATGGTTGTTTAGTGCATACCATAGGAAGTTCTATGGGCCATAGGTTCAAACAATAGGAACCATTCGACAGTTAATTTTAAGGGTATTTGGATTTTTCCTATGCATTAAATGGCTATACTATGTCGTTTTACCCCTATTTCTACATCATATAACAATCCTTCTATCCCTAAAACTACCCTAACTCTCTCATTCACTCAAATTCCTAATTCATATCCACATTTATCTTCCTCAACACTCTCTCAAGTTCACGAAAGAAGAAACTAGGGTTTTCAAATCAAGTCTCATTTCTCACCATTGCTATTGGGCTTTGATTCTCAAGGTATGTAGGGTATCACCGATGGGTTCCATTCACACATTGAGTCCCAAAGGTTTCTCAATTTTCCTAGTTCAATTTCATCAATTTGTTTAGGTTTTCATTCCATTCCTCATGGATTTTTCTTGTGTTGATTCAATTATTTGATTTGATCTTATTATTATGGTATTGATTCAATTCCATGTTTTCTAGTTGATATCACATGAACCCATGCATTGATCATGATTATTGACAATGAACTCTCAAAGACATGAATTTATGAAGAAACTATGAGTCTATAAATGATGTTTTCATGAAAGTTATGCATAATTTATGAAAAGAAAGGTTTTATGATATAGGTTACTTTAAGATAAGCATCTATGAAACCGTGAAAGGATTTTTCCACATATTAAGGAATCATGATTTGTGAAAGGTTTTCTCACACATTCTTGATTCAAGATTTAGTAAGCTACTTTTTGATGTTTTTAATTTCATTGTTCTCTTCCGTGTATGATGTGATGATTATGAAATTGACTATTTCATTGGGGTTTAACTTAGCATCTAGAGAACTTTGAGGTGGAACCTTAAACATGATAGTTTCTAGTAGCAACCTCTTATTTCAAACTACCTGCCCCTGTAGGATTTTCTTAAATGACAAAGCTAATGGATCCACAAATAACATATGAATCATGATATGTATTTATGCCTTGGTAAGTAGACTATCCCTTCCCAGTGTTGGAGTTACATTTGATTCCATGTTATAGCTCGCATGGTCTAGTGCTGGTTAAAGCTAATATCTCACAAAATGAACTAAAGCTACTTCAAATGTTTTTTGAAGTTTACCTTATGATTTTAAGATGCAATGACCATGTTCATGATTTATGATTCTTCTTTAAATGATTTCACTATGCTTAGCTTTGTTATGCACATCATGTCATTGATTATGTCCCCTTATGATCATGTTTTACATTTTTATGCATACCCCTCACACTTAGTACATTCCATGTACTAATGCAAACATGTTCCTACATTGTCTAACTAATGTAGGGTCTGGTGGTCTTTCGAGCCCCGTTCGTTGCTACTGGATTGCTTAGTAGATCGAAGATTTGGTAAGTCCTCATGTTCCGAGGACCATGTCACCCTTATGGCTTTCATATGTTTTAAGTTTCCAAATTTTGTACGTCATGTACTGGTTACATTCTGACCACTTATTTTATGTTTTAGAATGTCTTGTCAAGCTTATTAGTAGATTTTCGCTTTTTATGTCAAAATTTCCTATTCGATGAGATTTTTTTATTTTTAGCTATTATATTATGTTGCATGCATGTCAAGCGACTTATGTAGGGCCTCTTGGGGTCTTATACGCCATGTCATGTTCAGGGTGTACTTTGGGTTGTGACAATGATCTGCAATAATGTCTTATTGACTTATCATTGAAGAGCATATAATTGCAATAACGTCTTTATGATTGGATTGGTATTTATAGATTCTTACATTTTCAAGTATTATGATTTATGATATGATTATGCTTATTTACATTGGAAGTTTACTTAGCACTGAGAAGACTTTGGGATGGAGGCTCTCCCATTAATTGTGGTCAGGTCTCTAGTAGAAATTTCTTTTTCCCATAACTACCTGTCCTTTAGGACTTTGTCCCAATTGGACATAGCTATTAGACCCACCTGAGCAAGGTCCTTATCTTGGCAAGTAGGACTATTTCTTTTCGCAATGGAAAAGTTATTAGATTACATGTTATAAGTCACACGGTCTATGTTGGTTAATGGTAAACATCCTACAAAAGATTATGGTTCTCTCAAGAGAGATTATGATTTCCTCAAAGATTATGATTTAATTTTATGTTATGATATTCCAATGTTGCATTGCCCTTGTCTCATTAATTATTACTTTTCTTCTCAAAATTTGATATGTTGTAATTGGTCATGCATTGCCATGTTTACAAGACATATCATGTTTCACATTTAAGTTTATGCATATTTTCCATATTCAGTTCATTGAAAGTACTAATGCATATATCTCTTATGCCTATATTTCATAATATAATATCCGACATTTCTCCATCCAGTCGTGGCTAGTTGGATTGATCAGCTTCTTATAGAGATTTGATGAGTCCTCATGGTTCAGGGACCTTGCTCCCACATGTCTTTTATTTCTTTCAATCATTCCAGTTTTCAGATTTTTTTCGTGAGCTAAGGCTTGTCCTAGCCACACCTATGATATAGAGGCTTGTTGTCAGACTTAGTATGATTCCGCATGTATAGTCTTTGTACTCTAATTTTTGTATCATGTTCAGAGAAGTAGTAGGACTTATATTCTTCTTTCTTTATTCCTATTATGTTTATCTTAGTGTCATGCCTATATCAAGTGGCTTATTTAGGGTTTCTCAGGATCTTATTCATCATGTCATGTCTATGGGGTAGGTTGGGTCATGACACAAGGAATTCTTGCATATAATAGAACTAGCGTGTAACCCCTCCCCCCCCCCCCCTCCAGCCACAACCACCACCTCCTCTTGCCAAATCAGCATTAAAGTATAACATTATTTCTGAACTTGAGTCTAATGAGTTGTTAGAATACCAACTCATCAAATCCCCCAAACTTAAACTATTTCTTGTCCTCAAGCAAAACATTCACTAAGCATAGTATTTAAGTTTAGTCACACCCAAGATAATATTTTGCACAGTAAAATAGTAGACTCAATATAACAAAAAACAAAAAACTCTATATACAAACAAGACTTACTGTTGGTTCCACCACCACTCATTAGGTAAAGATTTTGTTTCAAAATGCCTTTCATTCGAAGAACTTTTGAAGCACAACACTTAGATAATTCTTCATTCCAGAAAGATTTCAAAGCATCTCAAGTCGATGACATCCACTTTTAAGGTTTTCCCAAGAATTCATGTGACTTTGCCACATTTAGAGACGTCATAATTCAAATGAATGATGTAATGTCACTCACACAAGAGAGACGTACACACATATGAATGACAATTATAGGGATTATAGATCATGAAAAACACTCACTCTTAATGAATTCAAGTATACACACATTGAATCATACAGTTTCCCTATATATAAATCACCACTAATATATATTGACAAGGCTCAAAATCCCAAGAACTTGTGGGTTTAACTTAGGCTTCGGAAAAAGGTATGGTATCATTTGGTTACGTGACTAAGATGTCTCCCTAATACTTTCACTTTTCTTTTGAGCACTCCACTCAAAGTTTCCATTCACTTCAACCTTATTTCTCCCTTTTCATGATGTCCACTCATTTCAAACACCCATTATTCCTTTTACTTAAGAATATGGTAACTATGAGCTAGCACCAACATTTTGTTTACCCTCTTAATATTCTTTCATCTATGAATTCACTAAAGCACTTCTCATTTTGAATCTTTTGGTGCTCTATGTTTTAGCTCATTTCTCTTTGTTCTATTAGTGCACGAAACACTCAATCTTAGGCTTTTGTCTACATCACAACTCATTTAATTTTTCCTCTCCCAAACTTAGGATTTTAGCTTACATCAAAATTTATTAGCAATTAGGGATATACGAGGTTACAAAAGATAGAGGAGCATAATATTTCAAGATCTTTATCATTGCCTCACAAAAATTTAGCTAATATGCAACATGATAGCCAACAACATTCAGTTCAAGCTGAAAGGGGCTTACAATGATTGCATCAATTTGGGAAATTTTTTTAGTCGAGTGGCTTGTCAAAAAAGAAAATAGGTTCACCTTTCAACCAAGCCACATATAGATTTTTTCTTTGAAATGCATTTTGGGGCAATTCTAGACAACATGTATATACTAGCGTGAATAAAAGTCTTACCACACAAGGCATCACAACCCAACAAATTTTCAATTTAGTCTACAAATTAATTAAATAGAATGGCTTTTTACTAACTAGAAGATGTTTTCCTAATAAGGGAATGAGACCAGACGTATTGCTTGAAGTTTTCTAATTGAGAGGCAAAAAATACAAATAGCATGTGATGAAACACCAAAAAATGTGAAGACTTTTGAGAACTTCTTTTGTCATGTTTCATTTTTCTGACATGTAATACTGCATTTTCTTTTGTCCCATTGTTGAGCAAAAGAAAGAAAATAATTTTAGTATAAAAGTGATAGTTGGTTTGGGCCTTGGTGTTCTGATGACTTGACCATACTTTCAACCATTTTGTCAAATTCTAACTGAAATACTTGGCTAAACCACTTTTCTAAAGCATCCTTTTTGTTAATCAGAGACCTTAATTTTCTTGGTACTATTAAATTCCATGATGCAATTGATATCCTGGAGAGCGAATATTTCCTTTGAAAATTTTCTCATGACCTAAGATGCTTTATTGTATTCTTCACACACAATCTTTTTGGGTAACGATTCCAAGTGCCTTTAGTCCTTGATCACTGCCATATCAACTCAGGTAGTCAACTGTTCCTTTTGGGGAAACCATCGTGAGCTTTGCAACCTCTTTGAAACAAGATTTAATCTTAAGAAACTATAAAATGTTAGATTTAAGAATATTAAAAGATTAAATCAAGATAGATTTATACTTAAAAATGGGGTATTCTTTTTAAGGAAGAAGACAAAGAGAAGTTATACAGAGGCATATATCGACTTTGAATGAATCATGACATGTACTTTTTATTTGACCCTTGAAGTGTTTGTGTTGTCTAGTTCTCAAAGTCCGAACTATTTGTAATCTGATATTGATTTATGTATCCTAGCAACACTTCATGTAGAGAGGTTGAGAAGCGGTGCTCTTTCCACGTTCCCTCCAATTAACCAGTTTCATGTTGTTCTCTCGCTTTATCTTAACGTGCTTGTGAGATTTTTCACCGATAAGATCCTCTCTCTTGTCACCTTATGGTGCATGCAAAGGTTTTCACCAATAAGACTCTTTTTTTCTTATCTTTTTGTCATATGGTGCCAGCAAGGGTTCACTTATAAGTCTCTTTTTTCTCTTAATGATCAATTGTCTACACAAAACATATTGAATCTGATATTCTTAGTGAGTTAAATAGAAACTCAATTGCCGAACAGAACCATAAACTGATCAACTACAATTTTGTAACTATTGTAACCAAATAAAAAAAAAAAACCTAGCTCTTATGAATAATAGAATATGAAATTTTTTTGATGGTATGACCGAACCCAAAAGGTTTGCCAATGTATCATTTTAGAATCAGGACGAGCATAGTTCAAACTTTCAAAGAGAGGACTTTTTTTTATTGCTTGATCTTTTTATTTCCTTGGAACGAGAGGCCTTCATCTTCCTAACCATAAAATGCCAACCGTTGTTTGTCACTGTATGTTAAAATGCATAAGATGTAGTATCTTTTGACTCTGTTTGTATTAATAATTATGTGTGTGATTTTTCCCTCCACATCAGTAAGGTTCAATGTTCCTTTGGTCAACACTCCCTTGATAAGATGTGGACCTTGCCAATTTGGAGAAAACTTTTTCTTGGCTTTTTTTGGTACGGAAGAATGCATTTTAAGACATGTTGGTCAACTTCAAAATATCTTGGGTGCATCCTTTTGTTGTATACATGAGCCATACTTTGTTGATAAAGCTATCCAAAACAAATGCCCCCCAATCTTTTTTCATTTATTAATTCAACTAATCTAATCAAGTTTTAACCTATTCAATATCCTCAATATTTGCTTTCACAATACGGAGGGATTGAATTTCAACTTCTGCTGGTGTTACCGCCTTGGTTTCATACACTAGCAAGTATGGGGTTGCACCAATAAAAGTGTGTGTTGTCATACAATATCCCAAATCTATGATAGGTAACATTTCATGCCATTATCTCGTGCCTTGAACCATCTTGATAAGGATCTTTTTGATGTTTTTGTTGGCATCTTCCACAACTCCATTGGATTTTTATCGGTATGGAGTAGAAGTATGACGCACTATTTTGAATTGGTATATAGATTTGCGGTGTTGTATGTGATGATATTTCTAGGGATACCAAAGTGGCAAATAATGTTATAATGGAAAAAATCCACAACCACCTTCTTAGTAGATACTTTTAAAGTGACTCTCTCCACACATTTGGTGAAGCAATAAATTGCGACCAAAATGAATCGATGTCCTTTTGAAGCTTTTGTCTCAATTTGTCCGATGAAATCCACTCCCAATGCAGTGAAGGGCCAAGAAGTGGCCATAGGGTGTAACTCTGAAGGAATGAATGAATTAAATTACCTTGACACAGATGATCTTTGTTCACAAAGTGAAAGCAATCCCATTCCATCGTAAGTCATTAATACCCTACTTGAAGTAGCTTTATATCAAGGGCATATCCATTCATGTGTGATCCACATATCTCACCATCTATTTCATTCATGAATTTCTCGTCTTCTTCAACATCCACACATCTCAACAAATTTAAATTTACAGTTCATTTATATTTAATTTCCCGCTAAGAAAGAAACCATTAGCTACGCGCCTAATAGTTTTTTTCTAGCTTCCATTAGCATGTTCTGGATATTTTTTGTCTGCAAGAAAGTGCTTTATGTCTAGGTACCATATCTCACCATATGGTTCTACTTAAATTGTGTTAGAATAGTAGTGTTGGTCACAAACTTGAATTTCCAAAAGAGTGATGCAAGTGTTGCAAGGATATGGAAGCTTTAATACCAAAGTTGCCAGGGCATCAGTCAATTCATAATGAAACCTTGGTATATATCTAGATTCAATGAACTTAACAAATATCTGAGGTCTTCCACACATTGTTTGTATGAAAGAAGCTTGAGGTCTTTAGTTTTCCATTTGCCTTGAGTTTGCCGAATAAGCAAATCGGAATCTACCAACACAATCAATTCTTGTACTTCAAAATATAGTTTCATATTTAGACCCATGATTCATGCTTCCTCATTTGTTGTGTCATTTGAATAGAAGAATCCAACTCGAGCTTTTGCAGGGTAATGGTACCCTGTGGGCGATATGAGAATCGCCCCAATCCTTGTGCATTGTGTATTAATTATTCCATCAAAGTATAATTTCCATCGTGAACAACTAACTTTTGACGTATTTAATTGTATTTGTATTTGTATTTTTTTTTTTTTTTTGTTTATTAATGTTATTTTTTGATTGTCTTTCTATGTTAAGAAATGAATTTTCCTAAAGGGCTCAATTTTGATTGAATTGGGCTAATTTGAATCCAATTATGACAACCTATTAAAATTCAAAATCTAGTCCAATAACCATGACTCAAATTTTAATCTCAATATCCAATGACTCTTGTTTGATCCTATCATAATACAAAACACCTCAAAAAAAAAAAAAACAGATTTTGGCCGTATTATTTTTTTAATTTCTCCTCTGTCCCCTTTATTTCCAACCAATATTGCAGAAAGATTGAATATTAGTCATCATTTTCTTCTTAGATTTATGGAGTTGCGATCATCTCCATTTTATACCCCTTACATAAACGTGTAGAACTCATCAATGACTATCTTTTGATATAAGTTTCATGTCAAAACTTCATCGAATAATTTTACGGGGAGTTTTTCTCTTTTTTTTTTTTTTTTCCGACCTCCACTTATCCCAAAATCTATATCAATCTTCCCATCCTCTCATCCCCTATCCAAATCCATCACTATCACAATTGTTTTAATCATAGAAGTTATTTTAATGCCGGATTATGACTATTTTTGTTAAAAAATTTTTAAAGATTTAGTTTTCTAGTTTGTTTGAATTATATATTTTTTTTAAATATTATTTTTTATCTTTTATTTATTTTATAGTGTTTCATCTTCAAAATAGATTAGATGTTTAAATTTTGTGTTAGTGAGTTGATTTACTTTTTAATCTTGGGTCTTAATTATTAGAATCAAATGGGTTCTACATAATACGCCTATTTTTTTATATTTAGATGTTTCATTTAGATTTTATTCAATTAACGAATAAACGAAAATAAGACTCTCTAAATGGCATTACAGTCTTTCTCAATTAATCTTCTCCTAGAAGAAGTGAAAAACGAAAAAAAAAAATAGTGGTCATCTGGGGTGGTACATTAGCATGACAAAGGCCCTTATGCACACATTGACTCTTAAATTTTCAAGAAAGAGATGGGTGCTTCATCTTCTCCACCAATTTAACACCCCCTTCTTCTTTCATTTGAAAAAGCTATCAAACCGCAAAGACGATCTATCTACTATTGGTTTGCGGAATACCAACAAGGCTTCTCTCGGTGAGAATATCCACAAACAGACCGAATTACTAATACCAAAGGAAAAATCATTTCTTCAATCTACTTGAGTAACTATGTATAAAAATAATACTTACACCAATCTCCGAGTCGCCTCAGTTACATAACATCCATCTTTTCTCTTATGAGTCTCAGTCCATAATTTGCCTCGATCAATATTTTTTCCCTTTGCCTTATGAAATTTTCAAATGGTAAAACACTAGTATAATGAATTAAGATCATGCTTATCTAAGCACATCATATTAAACAACCATTTCAGCTCTTCTTACTGCAAAACTCTTCATATCTCCAGTATGAGGAGTTTGGTTTTGTCATATCCATATACCAATTCCTATTTCAAAGTTTCTACAGGTTAAAGAACAGCAATATGAATAATTAAATTCACAGAACAATTAAATTTAGGTTTCAAGTGTGTACACTGAGTCGTCAAGAGTACTACAATTCTCTTTTTTTATCCTTCTTGTCTCAACGAAGGGAAATTAGAATGACCTTTCTTTAAATCTTTACATAATTTCAACTGTCTAAAAATTCTTGTGTTATAGAGTTTTTCACAATATGTTTTTGTACAAATTTGAATCTCATTTGATCGCCAAATATTTTAACTCTAAGTATATCATGACAAAAACACTGTCCAGTTCCAATTGTCCTTTGAAATTCTTGTATTGAATATGTTTCATCATCAGTCACGAGAGTCTTGTATTGGACTTTGTAATGAAAAACGTCAACGGGACAAACAATAGTTGCATGTAAGTAAGAACCTATGAAGCTTAATACTTGACTTGCAACTTCAACTTCATCACCAATTTGATATATTGTTGTTTGTTGTCCTTTATATGCAATATCTCTTATTTCATATAAAATAAAAATCAATTCCCAATTGGTGATTTTCCTCTGCCATTGAAAAAAGTGAGCAATTCAAATATAAACTGGAGTTGTTTTTCACTTTTATGAGTTAAATGAAATGAAAAAAAAAATTAGAAATATTTTTTGTTGTATTTCAAATTTTTCAAAAATTATGAAATTTAACTTGAACATTATAAAAGAAAAAAAATATTTTACATGTTAAAAGAATGCAATTGCTCACTTTTTTCAATGGCAGAGGGCTTTCACCAATTAGGAAAGAGAAATAGTATATAAGGGACAACAAACAACAATATATCAAATTGGTGATGAAGTTGAAGTTGCAAGTCAAGTATTAGGCTTCATAGGTTCTTACTTACATGCAACTATTCTTTATCTCGTTGGTGCTTTTCATTACAAAGTCCAATACAAGACTCTTGTAACTGATGATGAAACATACTCAAAGCAATGTTCAAATAAGCAAATCTACTATAATAGACGTTAATAATCAAATAATATAATTTCAACCAAACATAATAAGAATATTACAAGTAACTACATTAGAAGAGAAATTAGTAGAAATAAAGAAGGTAGATAAGAACTTGAGACATCAAACAAAAGAATATATATTTTTAAAAATCATATAGAAATCAGATTGTAGTAACTAAGAAATTTATGTTGTAACAAATGAAAATTGCATCAGTGATTTCTTACATTGGGATATATTACTATTACTGATTTACTGTTAATTGAATTTCTAATCTTCATTCAAAAATATGAAGGCTTGACAAAGTACATCCCCTATGTAAGCCCAAAAAACACTGATACTACTTGTTATTTGTGAAAGAGTTTTGATTGAATTGATAATTTATCAATGATACATCCAATATTTTAATACTAAGATAGGAGAAGGACTTAGAGTCCTAATATAATTAAAAGAGTACTTAACTCTATCTACAATAACTATATACAAATATTTAAAATCTTCCCATCCTTATCTAGGATTAATGGATATCCTAATATCCCCCCGCAAGCGAAACTATTATGTTGTAACAGTGAGCTTGTCTTGAAGGAATAAAAACCGCCAGGTTCGTAGACTTTTAGTCAAGGTATCAGCTACTTGATCTCTTGAGCTTATGTAACATACGTCCAAATCCTTAAAGGAAACTTTCTCTCTGACAAAATAGAAATTTAACTCAATATCTTCGTACGAGCATGAAAGATTGGATTAGCAGTAAGATAAGTAGCAAATAAGTTGTCACATTAGAGCTTAGGAGGTTTAGGCAAAGGAACATGAAATTCTTGTAAAAGATGTTGTAACCATGTAATCTCAGCCGTAGCAGCAGCGAAGCCTCGATATTCTGATTCAGTATTAGATCGTGAAACAACTCTTTGCTTTTGGAACGCCACGATACCAGATTAGGCCCTAGGAAAATACAATAACCATGAGTGGATTGCCAATCATTAGGACTCCCTGCCCAGTCCGCATCAGAGAAGCCATTGACAACTAGTGTCAGAGATTGTCGAAGTTGTAAACCAAGATGCATAGTCCCTTTTAAATAACACAACACTTGCTTCATCACTTGAAAATGAGCAACTGTAGGAGGATGCATAAATTGAAATAATTTGTTAACATAATAGGATACATCTGGCCTACTAATGTTGATATACTGAAGAGCTACAGCTAGGCTTCGGTATAGCGCTAGATATTCAAAGGGAGTGCACCCATGCTTGGATAATTACAACCCACTAACCATTGGAGTTTAAATCGGTCATGAACCATCCATATAAGCTCTCTGTAAAAGGTCTCTAACATATTTGGTTTGAGATAATACCATACTAGTAGGAGAAGCAGTAACCTCCACACCTAAAAAATAATGCAAGTCTCCTAGATCTTTCACAGCAAAGTCAAAGGACAACTTCTTAATGAGACCATTTATGAAATCAGTAGAACTTCCTGTGACTATAAGGTCATCCACATAAACCAACACAATAGTAATGTGGAAACCTAATGAATATATAAACAAAGAAGTATCCGACTTAGATCTACTGAAGCCAAGGCAAAGTAATGTTGAACTGAGCTTCTCAAACCAAGCCGTAAGGGCTTGTTTGAGACCATACAACACCTTATGTAAATAACACACATGATAAGGAAACTGCGGATCAATAAATCTAGTAGGTTGTGACATATATACCTCTTCTTGTAACTCGCCATGTAAAAATGCATTCTTGACGTCAAGTTGGCAGAGAGACCATCCTTTTGACAAGGCAAAAGTCAAAATAACTCTCATTGTGGTAGGTTTCATAACAGGACTAAATGTATCATGATAATCGATGCCAGCTTCCTGATTACACCCCTTTGCTATAGACAAGCCTTATAATGCTCAATGGACCTATTTGGATAAAGTTTGAGTTTAAAAATCCATTAGCTACCAACAATGTTCTTGATATTGGATGCGGGTATCAAGGTCTAATTTCCTTTTTAAATGAGAGCATTGTATTCCTCTTGCATAGCTTCCCTCCATTTGGATCCTTATTTGCCTGGGTAAAACAAGTCTGCTTGATTGGAAGAGATGAATCTGGAAGTGGATATTTGGTGGAGAGGTTGGCTTGAGGTTTAGTTACTTTACTTTTTCTTCTTGTAATCATGTGATGAAGAGCATGATTTGTGGTAGTGGATTTAGTTCTAGTGGAAGGGTTGGACTTAGGAATCTGTTGAGAGGGTTGATTTTGCAAGAGTGAAGGAGGTAACTCAATTGGAAGGTTTACATTATTTAAGGAATTTGGAGGAAGAGGAGTACAAGGTTGTGTAAGCGGAGTTGGCAGGGGAAGTATATTGCTGGATGTAGAAGTATTGCATGGGGAAATTACAGTTAACATAGGTAAGCACACAGAAGGTAAAGGACCTGCAGTGATGACACGAGTTGAAGTGAAGTATGGGAAAAGAGACTCATCAAAGATAACATGATGAGTAATATAGATACGACCACTCAGAACATGAATACATTTATAACCTTTACGATTTGAACAATATCATAAAAAAATACATTGCGAAGATCGAAAAGCAACCTTGTGAGAAGTATTAGGTCGCAAATAAGGATAGCAAGCACAACCAAATACTTTCAAAAAATGATAATCTAGGAGCTTTCCATGTAATTTCTCAAAAGGTGAGATATTATTTAGGATAGATGTTGGCATACGATTTATGAAGTATGCCAACTTGTTCAAAATATTTAGAGCATTTTTGATATTCTCCTCCCCAATTAGACTGGACTACCTATATTTTATGTTCAAAGTAGTTTTCAACTTGTGATTTAAAACATAAAAAAGATAGTCTATAACTCACTTTTAGATGACATAGGATAAAACCAAGTATATTTGGTGCAATCATCAATAAACACAACATAATAACGAAATTTATTGCTTGCTAACAAAGGAGCAGGACCCTATACATTAGAGTGAATTAGGTATAATGGATGGAGTGACAATTAAGTTGAAATAGGAAAAGGTTGTTTATGACTTTTGCCTTGTTGGCAGGAAGCGCAAAGACCTAAAATTTTATTCATAGGAACTGCTAGATTAAGAGCTTTACCAACTTGAAGGGTGACCTAAACGACTATCCCATACATCGAGAGATGGTTTCTTCACTTGACAAGCTTCAGGTTTATTGAATGAGCGCAAATCAGATCTGCCAATGGAGATAAGCTTGTAGAGGCCATCTTCAAGTTTCCCTTCTAATAGGACCTTCCCTATTGCCCAATTCTTCACAAGACAAAAATAAGGATGTAATTCAAAAAGCATATTGTTATCAATAGTGAATTGTGCTACACTTAAAAAGCTTTTAGTAATTTTAAGCACAAATAAAATATTCTTCAAATGCAGTGAGGTGGGCGAAGAAAGCAACTTAGAATCACCAATATGAGAGATAGGAAAACCTGTTCCATTACTAACCACGATTTTCTCATTACCACTATAGTCTCCACATGATTTGTAGCCCCAAAATCTGGATACCAAGCTGGGTCAGAGATCGTATTTTGTTGGGCTATAAAGGTTGACATTTCAGTATTAGAACTTGTTTAATAAGCATGATCAAAATGATGAAAACATGTTAATGTAGTGTATCCTTATTTGTTATACACTTGACATTGAGAAGAGCCTGTGTGATTATGGGATTGACCATGACCCATATTATATCGACCATTACAACCATGATCTCAACCTTGTCCAAATCTGCCATTGTTATTATTTGATGTATTGTTCTTACAAAAACCACTCTCATTCTTTTGACTAGTATTAGAATTCCTTACTATCAAATTAACTTGACCAAGACCTTATTCTATAAGATTCAAACTCTCAAGCCTAGTTTCATGACTTAAAAGCAGCCCATGGAGATTAGTTAATGGAGGTATCTTCTGCTCTAGAGCTAACTGAAACAACCAAATCATTGTAATTCGGGCCTAGTCCACTAAGAATGTAGAGAATTAGATCGTCATCTTTGACTGGTTGTGCTGCAGCAGCAGCAAGTTTATCTACAATAGACTTCATTTTTTGAAGGTAATATGTCATGGATAAAGAGCCTTTCTCTGTGGTCTGCAACTGACGACGAAGCTGCATAAGTCGTGCCTTTGATTGAGATGCAAACATATTTTCTAATGTTTTCCAGACTTCCATGGATGAGTCACACCCCACAACTTGTACCAAAAAGCTCTCAGTGAGAGTCAAAAAAAGCCAACTAAGGAGTAATTGGTCCTATTTTCTCCATGCTAAATACGCAGGATTCACCACCAATTCATGTGAATTTACTTTGGTTGAATTGTTAGGGATGATTTTTTTTGGGCATTTATGTGATCCATCAACGTACCCTTCCAGGTCATGACCTCTTATCGCAGGCAAAATCTGCAACTTCAACAACACATAATTATTTTTATCTAACTAAATCAACTTTTGATGTGGAAAATTGGTAGAGGATGAGCTATTGATTGATGAGTTGGCCATGGTCAAAGGAAGAGTATAGTTCTCTACTTCTAATAACATGAAATAGTTTTGATTGAATTGATAATTTTTCAATAATACATCCAATATTTAAATAATAAGATAGGAGAAGGACTTAGAGTCCTAATAGAATTAAAAGAGTACTTCACTCTATCTACAATAACTATATACAAATACTTAAAATATGCCCATCTTTATCTAGGATTAGTAGATATCCTAACAATTTACTATTTATGTAAGCCTTCATAGATTATGCTCAGACCATTTTTTTCTTTTCTTTGTTCTCTAAATTTAATTTTTTAACTTACATTTCCTACCTTATCTTATACGGAACTTGAAACTCTCATTTTAGGTGTTTTCAGCCATTACTAATCTTGTACTATTTCCCGAATTATATTCATAATTTAAATTTAACAAATTCAATCGTAAAGTTCTTAATATTGAATACATTATACTTCTGAATAATGTATAATGTATTGATAATAAAGGTTTTTTCTCTTGCTAGATTAGTTTAGTGCATGAAATAAGACTAAGAGCCTATTTGTATAAGATTATATCTCCTTTCTTATAATTACAAGTTATGAATAAGTACTTAAAAATATTTCCTTATTTAAGCTAACACTATAAAAATACATAAAAGCTATTCTAGAATTCAAACTACATTATGTTCTAACTTTATATGGATAAACTATTGTAGGAAGCAAATACATGTCCTTGTACAATGGAAAAGGAGGTTCCCACATTTGGAAACACATGCTGGTGAATTCGAGGGGGGGGGGGAGTTACTATAACATCACATATGGTGGAAATCTAGAGGAGACACTTCTACTATATGGTATCATAACTCGTATAATCTGGGATCTTTGCATTTACATGCATTTGAGGTGAAGACTTATGATCCCATCAAAGACTTTGGTGAGTTTCTAAAGCAGTAAGGGACATGGAACTATCCAACAATGGGAGAGCTTGTTCTTGAGTATATTGTACATGTCCAATCAAACTTGCATCTTACATTTCTCTGTAATCAAGGTGATGAAGCTTGGTAGACTGAAATTAAAAATGGTGAGTTCATTGATAAATCAGTTTGGGAGATATTGAGGTACCAAAAAGAGAATGTTTAAGACATGGTGATATTGTGGATAAAAGGGATTTCTTTTCAAAACTCCTTCCTTGCTCAGACAATTTAGTTCAGAAACATCGCTATGGCTTCTCTAGTGCATAGATGGAACTTTGATAATTCTTGCAATTGTAGACGGTGTATAAATTTGGAAGAACATACTATGGAAAATCTTTTTTCTGATAGATAACATGTTATAAGAATTTGGAGCCACTTAATGTCTGACCCGAGTCTACACCCTAGACGTGGCAGGCTCTTAAGAACCATTGTTGGTCCCCAAGCGAACCCTCATCCTGGCTAACTACAAGCGGAAAACTAACTTAAGCATGCAAAAGCTTAAAACTGAATAAAATTCAATAAACTAAACTTTTCAAAACTTTAACTCAAATGAACAACTTAGAATAAAAATAATATATTCAACTCGCCATAAAAAAGGCACTTAAGTCTTTAAAACATTTAATAAAATAAATGAATAATATAGACTTCTCAACTATAATGGCTATCTATGAAGCCTTTAACTGATAAAGATGGAAGTCGGGAAAAGACCCACGACATCCTGACTAGACTGAAAAGTAAATGAAATCCTCCAAAAATAAGGAGGCTCACCATAGCTAACTCGATCTTCCGAATCGATCAACGAAACTCCTGTTGATGATCTTGAATACCTATGTCTGCATCATGAGAAGATGCAGGCCAAATGGCTCAGTACGTGGAATGTACGAGCATGTAAGAGGAATTCTGAAGCATAACATAAGCTTGAAACTTGATACAAAGGAAACATACTTCCCTTTTCTAAAACTTACTCAATACTCAAGGATACTCAAAACTACTCAGAAGTATTCAAGGATAAGATACTCAACTCAGAGATTAGATACTTAACTAAAAAATATGATATTCGACTCTAGGTACTCAACTCTGAATACTCAACTCTGGATACTCAACTCATATAAAGCAAAAATACACAAGCAATATATGGAAAGCTTTATAAAACAGTAAAACAACTTAGTTCATTAAAGAAATTACAATAACAAACTCAAATTTACTTATATAATAAAGTAATATTGTTTCCGTGGGAGTTTCTCTAACCGACAACCATCACTTAAGAGTTATAGTGATGATACAACACTTTACCTCACGCTGCCAAGGACCATCCTATACCCTGCCAAAGGCATAGGACTTGAACTACTAAGTGGATCCACTAGTCTATGCTAAAAAGATTTATCTAAAAAGTATGACCCTTTTCTTCCCATGATGGCTACATGGTTTATGGAGACATGAGTTATCTGAACTCAAGCTCGTTCCCATATTGGTACTCAATATTACTCCCAAAATATGATACTTGCTCTTTATGTTTTAAAACATACTTCTTTTTGTGATTTGAGATAATTGCTCAAAAACATAGCTCAAAGGCTATCTTGGAAATCAAGGTTTCCTCTCTTGCTTTATTGTGAAAACATTTGCTCTTTAACTGAAAACTAGCCCAAAGGCTCTTTACTAAAAAACTAGCTCAAAGGCTCTTTACTGAAACACTAGCTCAAAGGCTCTTTCGAAAATCTTAGTTTTCCATTCTTATTTAAATGTGAAAACATTTTAAATTATTTTGGGAATACATAGTCCCCATATACTTTTGAAGAAGAGAACTTCAACTTTACTTTTTACTGAACTCAAAACTTAACTCTTAAAACAAAGTTAAAACATTTGTAAAAGACTTCTTCAAATGTGGTTCATGCCGAATTATGGACGTTAACAACTCGATGCAAGGTTTTCAATAACCATAGACAGAACTCAATACTTAGAACTCAAGAACTTCAATGATACTACTCATCTCAAGATTATTCGACTCATAGTGTTCATGGGGAATTATGGGCATGAAATATTCAACTCAAGTACTCAAAGATGCTTCTCTAAAGGGATTAAGAACTCAACACTTAAAGGCTTTGAACTTGAAGATACCACTTCTCTGAATGATGCTCAACTTATGAAGTTCATATGAAATTATGAGCATGAAATAACTCGACTCGATGGTCTACATAACTATTCCCTGACTTACTTCCTCAAAACACAATTCAAACTGATAGTTGATCTCAAAGGATTCACAATTGAACTCAAAGGCATTCTTGAACTCTACTCTTAACTCTCTCTTGAATGTGAATTTTGAATTCAAGAGTTATGGTTCATGATATGAAGGATCTATGTGGTAGTGTAGACTCATGAATACATTATCGTCACTCTTATGCTCACTTACTCAAGTCTTGAAACAAGTTATTAGAAATTGTAGAAGACTCCTTAAAAGGACTTAAAGGACTTTCTTAGAATATTTGAAAGAATTCTCAAAAAACTTAACTCTTAACTCTACCGTGAACTTGAATTGTGGATTCAAGGTTGTGATTTGTGATAGGAAAGATCTCATGAGGTTTAGGATTGATTTTAGATAGCTAAACATGAGAAAAGATTAAAAAATTCACTGCTTGGAAGCTAGTCCGTGACGTAGAGACGCATTAAATAATTGGTCGCAAAATAATTTTTGAGATCAGGCAGAGAGGTCTGTGACCTCTCCACTATGTGAAGGAAACTTTATGAAATGGGGAGGTAGGTCTGCGACATGGAGCCAAGTGCCAGATTTGCCTGACTTTTCTCTTCTTCGTTTTCTAACTATAAATTGCCTAAATTCAATCCTTTCGCTCAAATTTTCTTTCGATTCAGATAACCATCACATGTACACAAGAATCTAACTCAAAACTACTCTATAAATCGAAACAATAATCTCAAGAACTCCTAAATCTCAGCCCAATTCAAGAATGAATGCAAATTGAAGAACACATATCAATAACATCAGATTTTCAACTTTCTAGAATGAACTTAACGTTGAAATTAACATGATTGGTGTATGGGTGAACAAACCCAACACTATGGAAGCTTACATACCTAAAAGAAGTATCCTCTTGAAGCAACTTGAAGGAAAACCTTTGAAGAAGAACCCCAGCCTTAGTGTTTCTTGATTTTGCTTGAGCATAGAATTTTTAGAGTGTATGAGAGGGTTTAGATTTAAGAAAACTGATTTTCTACACGTTTAGGGCAATTTAGATGACCTCCTAAGGGTTTTTAGGATTAAAATATAGTTGGGAGTTGGAATCATTTTTCACCAAGCAGTGAGGTCCATATTGACTCCATAATGCGGAGCCATCGCAGAGCTGCTATCAGGTTTGTGCGACGTTAGTAAATATTTCATAATGTTTTACTCAGAGCTTGGAGTTGAGCAAATCGGTGGCATTGGAAAGATAATTCGAAGAACTTTCCTAAGGTATCTAGTAGCATACCTAAATCATCCTGATTTAGGAGTTATGGTCATTTGAGGTCAACCCAAAACTCATACTTAGCTTAACTTGCAAAATTTCAGATTTTGCTATTTGCAATTTGATTCTTTTTGAAACTCAAGCTGCTAGGTCTAACCTTAACACTCAAGAAATTTTAAATTCCTTGCAAAAATCTCCCTCACTACAAATAACGGTTCGAGTCTTAGTTCTAAAATTTTCTTGGGTGTTACAATATCTCCCCCTTGGGATCATTCGTCCTCGCATGACGACTGGACTGGGTATGGAATGGGTTACTCTTACTAAGTTCTGAGTCTAATGGTCTGCTCTTACTATATTCAAGCTTAACTCAAATCCTTAAGTTCGGATTGTATACTTCTCTATAGGGAATCTCATCTCAAACTATTACTCTTTACCACCACATTATATCTTAGCACTCTAACAACTCCATGGACTCCTACTACCAGCTCCTTAAGAAATTCTCAACACTTGACCTGATTTCTCATCTTATCATATCCCCCTTAGGTCTAAAGCTAACACTTGAAAGCTATGGACCTATTCCACATTGACAACTCAATTATGCTATCTAGGTACGCATGGGAAATTATAACTTAATTGGAACCTCATCTGGTAACATACCATCTCAACACACCTCTTAATGCTGTTGATACTCTTGTGACTTAGCCACACTTCACTGCCCTTATCTAAATGTTAGGGTCTCTCACTTGTACCACTCATATCTATTGCAGCTAATCACCTCGATTTTTTCAAGTCTTCTAGATCAAATCTTAAGACTAACATCATCATCCTCATGTTGACATTCCTTTTATTATGACACTCATTTCAAATTCAAGCTTAATGTTTATGACTAAACCCAAATATTAATATGATTGGTCGCTTACTACACTAACTTACAACTACTAGATACAAATTCATAAGCACTCGTCTTCTAGGACCCTATGACAAATAGTCAATCGTCACCTCTTAGTCTTCATACTTACAATTACTATCACCTTCGACTTCGCAACATAAGTACTATTCACTCATTCACTATATATCAATGCCTAATTAGTTCTATTACACTTTCAATATTATAGCCTATCCCTCAAAATCATAAGCCTAGCTTAGATCTATAACCTCATGAATACTCTTTCTCTTTTATTCACCACTTACACTTAGTCATTTCCTACACAATGACACTTCATCACCAACTCCTTTCTAACTACAACACATTCTGCCTCATATGATGGAATCTTCACAACTCATGACTTCTTAGTCCTAACCATAAGGGAAAACTCCTCATTACTAACTTACTAGGTACATGACTATAGTAACATAGCTTTTCACAACACCATCTCCCTTACTTAGATTACTAAACTTCTATATATTTTCCTCTAACTCTGGGCTCTTTCACTGCTACTGCTCGTGATATCATAACTCATGCTATTTTTTGAGGTGAAAACCTTACCCAAGCTCTAAATGTACCTCCTCATAAGGATCTCAGCTGAAACAAGGCTTAAGGAAAGGAGTACAACTTACTTTTATCTCAAACGCATAATTCAAATGAATATGGGTGCATTCCTCTAAAACTGAACACTTAACTTACTCTTGGACTTCTCTTAAACCCCTCTGGAGTCTCATGACTTTCTCAAGAGTCTTTCTAAGAACAACTCATCCACTTAGGACTGACTTTTCTATTCAACCACCTCTAGTATGATGGGTAGTCAAATGAATTTTGAGAACCGCATGAGTATGAATAAATCTCTATGACATAGCTCTATTGCACGATTAAGAGTATGAAACAAGGAAAACTTTTCTTAAATGTCTCTAGTTCCTCATTTATAGAAGTAGGGCCCTCAAAACCATAAACAAGACCCTACTTGACATGACATCATAGACACCCTAGAACTCTTGAACTCTATGCTCTGATACCAAATTTTTCATGACTCAAGTCTACACCCTGGACGTGGTTAGCACTTAAGAACAATTTTTGGTCCCCAAGGGAACCCTCACCCTGGCTGAGTACAAGCGAAAGACTAACTTAAGCATGCAAAAGCTTAAAACTGAATAAAATTCAATAAACTCAACTTTTCAAAATTTTAACTCAAATGAACAACTTAGAATAAAAATAATATATTCAACTCTCAATAAAATAGGCACTTAAGTCTTTAAAACATTTAATAAAATAAATGAATAATACAGACTTCTCAATTATACTGACTATCTGTGAAGCCTCTAACTGATAACGATGGAAGTCGGGAAACGACCCATGACATCCTGACTAGACTGAAAAGTAAATGAAATCCTTCAAAAATAAGGAGGCTCACCATAGCTAACTCGATCTTCCAGATGGATCAACAAAGCTCCTGTTGATGATCTTGAATACCTGTGTCTGCATCATGAGAAGATGTAGGCCAAATGGCTCAGTACGTGGAATGTACAAGCATGTAAGAGGAATTTAAAAGCATAACATAAGCTTGAAACTTGATACAAAGGAAACATACTTACCTCTTCTCAAACTTACTCAACTCAAGGAATACTCCAGGATACTAAAAGCTACTCAACTTACTTAACTCAAAAGTATTCAAGGATAAGATACTCAACTCATAGATTGGATACTCAACTCAAAGATATGATATTCGACTCTAGGTACTCAACTCATGTAAAGCAACAATACACATGCAATATATGGAAAGCTTTATAAAACAGTAAAACAATTTAGTTCGTTAAAGAAAATGTAATAACAAACTCAACTTTACTTATATAATAAAGTATTATAGTTTTTGTGGGAGTTTCTCTAACCGACAACCATCACTTAAGAGTTATAGTGATGATATAGAAATTTACCTCATGCTGCCAAGGACCATCCTATACCCTACCAAAGGAATAGGACC
Organism: Solanum bulbocastanum; assembly: GCA_037074985.1. NCBI lineage: Eukaryota > Viridiplantae > Streptophyta > Magnoliopsida > Solanales > Solanaceae > Solanum > Solanum bulbocastanum. The sequence goes on along the minus strand of CM073605.1, from coordinate 18,619,236 downwards.
TGAACTACTAAGTGGATTCACTAGTCTATGCGAAAAAGATTCATCTAAACAGTATGACCCTTTTCTAACCATGATGGCTACATGGTTTATGGAGACATAAGTTATCTGAACTCAAGCTCGTTCCCATATCGGTGGTCAATACTACGTCCAAAATATGATACTAGCTCTTTATATTTTAAACATATTTCTTTCTATAATTTGATATAATTGCTCAAAAACTTAGCTCAAAGGCTATCTTGGAAATCAAGGTTTCCTCTCTTGCTTTATTGTGAAAGCATTTGTTCTTTAACTGAAAACTAGCCCAAAGGCTCTTTACTAAAAAAACTAGCTCAAAGGCTCTTTACTGAAACACTAGCTCAAAGGAACTTTTGAAAATCTCAGTTTTCCGTTCTTATTTAAATGTGAAAATATTTTAAACTATTTTGGTAAAACATTTGTAAAAGACTTCTTAAAATATGGTTCATGCAGAATTATGGACGTGAATGACTCGATGCAAGGTTTTCAATAAACATAGATAGAACTCAATACTTGGAACTCAAGAACTTCAATGATACTACTCATTTCAAAAATTTTCGACTTATAGTGTTCATACAGAATTATGGGCATGAAACAATCAACTCAAGTACTCAAAGGTGCTTCTAAAAAGGGATTAGGAACTCAACACTTAAAGGCTTTAAACTTGAAGATACCACTTCTCTGAAAGATGCTCAACTTACGAAGTTCATGGGAAACTATAGGCATAAAACAACTCGACTCAATGGTCTACATAACTATATGGAACTCATGTATACGACTCTTCTTATTCTTTGACTTACTTCCTCAAAACTTAGTTCAAATCCATAGTTGATCTCAAAGGATTCACAATTGAACTCAAAGACTTTCTTGAACTCTACCCTTAACTCTCTCTTGATTATGAATTATGAATTCAAGAGTTATGGTTCATGATATGAATGATCTAGGGGGTAGTTTAGACTCATGAATACATTTTCCTCACTCTCATGCTCACTTACTCGAGTCTTTAAACAAGTTATTAGAAATAGTAGAAGACTTCTCAAAAGGACTTAAAGGACTTTCTTAGAATGTTCTAAAGAATTCTCAAAAAACTTAACTCTTAACTCTACCTTGAATTTGAATTATGGATTCAAGTTTGTGATTTGTGATAGGAAAGATCTCATGATGTTTAGGATTGATTTTAGATAGCTAAACATGAGAAAAGATCAAAAATTCTCTGCTTGGAAGCTAGTCCGAAGACGCATTAAAATAATTGGTCGTGAAATAATTTTTGAGGAAGAGAGGTCTGTGACCTCTCCACGTCGCGAAGATAACTTTATGAAATAGGGATGCAGGTCCGCCATGTGGAGCCAAGTGCCAGATTTTCCATAATTTTCTCTTCTTCGTTTTCTAACCCCAAATCGCCTAAATTCAATTCTTTTGCTCAAATTTTCTTTAGATTCAGATAACCATCACCTATGCACAAGAATCTAAATCAAAACTACTCTATAAATCGAAACAATAATCTCTAGAACTCCTAAATCTTTGCCCAATTCAAGAACACATATCAATAACATCAGATTTTCAACCTTCTAGAACGAACTTAACGCAAAAATTTACATGATTGGCGTATGGGTGAACAAACTCAACACTATAGAAGCTTACATACCTGAAAGAATTATCCTCTTGAAGCAACTTGAAGGAAAACCTTTGAAGTAGAACTCTAGCCTTAGCATTTCTTGATTTTCTTGAGCATAGAATTTTAGGAGTGGATGAGAGGGTTTAGATTTAGGAAAACTGATTTTCTACACGTTTAGGGCAATTTAGATGACCTCCTAAGGGTTTTTAGGACTAAAATACTCTTAAAGAAATAAATAAAATGATCTGGGAGTCTAAATCATTTTTCGCCAGGCAGTGAAGTTCCATATTGACTCCGTAATGTGGAGTTATCGCGGAGCTGCTGCCAGGTTTGTGTGACCTTAGTAAATACGTCATAACATTTTCCTCAGAGTTCAGAATTGAGCGAACTCGACGGCATTGGAAAGCTAATCGAAGACCTTTCCTAGGTATCTGGTAGAACACTTAAATTATTCTGATCTAGGAGTTATGGTCGTTTATAGTCGACCCAAAACTCATACTTAGCTTAACTTGCAAAATTTCAGATTTTGCTATTTCCAATTCGATTCTTTTTGGAACTCGAGGGGCTACGTCTAGTGACCTTAACACTCAAGAAATTAAATTTCTTACAAATCTCAGTCGCTAAAAATAAGGGTTCGAGTTTTAGTTCAAAAATATTTACACTTAGTTAGCGCTATTGGAATTGTGGGCCCTATTCTCAACTTGAAGCAGTTCATAAGGTTGTGGTGGGCAATAGAAGTCAATTATAGAGTGAAGGTAGTTTTAATTATTTTATAGTTTCTATGGAAGCAGATGGATACTATTATTCATAGAGGTTCATTTTCAGATTTTAGAGTGTTATGGGGTATTAATGATAAAATTCTAAAAATTTCATTCTCGTTAGATTAAAAGAAAAATGAAGCAGCAACTCTTGGTCTCTTATTCTTTCAGAATTGGAATAGTACAAACCTAAATTCTCTTTTAACATTGTTAGATGGAACCCTCATCCTCCTAATTTATGGAAGTTCAACACTGATTAGGCATCTAAAAAAAATTATGGTCCTAGTCCAACAGTCTTTTGTATCAGAGATCATAGTGGTAATCTAATAGTAGCTAAAGGTTTCAGAATTCTAATACAACCAACATAGTAGCGGAAACTAGAGTTATAATGGAGAGTCTTAATTACTGTATTGAGCATGAAATTGCTAATATAATTATTTAGACTAACTCTTTAGTTCTGGTGCATATTTTAGAGGGAGAGTGGAAAGTGTCATCAAGAAATTCAGAAGATATATTTCGTAAGAGTAAACATTCCCTTAGAAAAGGAAATACGATTGCAGATTTTTTTACTAATTTAGTTTTATCTTTTGCAGGTAATTTTTAGATTAACCAATTTTAAAAAATTCATAGCACAGGAAAGAAGAAACATAATCTAGCCAAATATGGTACACCATATATAAGGAGGTATCTACACAATTAACAGAGCAAATAGTGGTATATGTATAATAGTCCATAATCCATTACTTATTACATGTAAATTCACTCTGCTAAGGTAAATTTTTCTATAATGATAAGATAAAGTTTGATGTAAATTCAATAGATTTGTGTACCTACACTTGGTGAGAGCTTGAGGTGTAAATTAGTACCGAATCAAAATTTTAGTTTCAACAAAAAATCACCATCAACAGGAAGGATCTGTAGAAACCTACAATAGGATACAGCATAAATTTTCTCTGATTTCATTGTGGTGGAATCGTCCAAACAATGGCTTAAATAATGGTATTAATCCTGAATGGGGTTCAATCTATTGAGACATTCTAGGGAGATACAATGATATACATCTGTATCATAGTGTCTTAATTTTGGTCATAGCATCCGTAGATAGTGGATCTACACATTTTGAAGGCTAGAGTTAAGCTTCGGCGCAATAGTAGAACTTGTTTTACATGACAAGTTACATTTACACCAACAACTCCACTTACTAGTACTAGATCTAATTAAGGGATTCACAACTCCCATGATGATTGGTTTCAGAGACAAACAAGGTAGTGATGAAATGAAGAACTAACCTTAGAGTTTCGATTGGTGCAAATGAATGAAGACAAGAGAGGTTCCATCACCATGTCATCGCCTGAAAACCATAAGAAGATATGCATTAAAACTCTTTGAACATTGGAGGGCAAGAATTAAAGATCTCACTTTGATTGTGTATAGAATTAAAGATCTCAGCTTGATTGTAGCCTGAATCATAACAATAGAAGTGTATGAAGATTGGGATTTTAGAAGAGCCTATAAGGAAGAAGCTAAAAGCTTTCGAGTGTCGTGTTCTCACTTTCCTAATATACTCATTTTAGAAGAGCCTATAAGGAAGAAGCTAAAAGCTTTCGAGTGTCGTGTTCTCACTTTCCTAATATACTTTTTGTTTTTATTATTTCTATCAGATATTTTGTACCCTTTGCTTATGCTTCTATTTCTGGACCGGATCCATTTTGGGCTCGGTTATTTGTAAATATTCTCTTTGTTCTTATGAATGAATGGGTCTCGTCCGATTAAAAAGTGACTTGTTTTGTTTAGTAAGTCCATTCAAATAGGATCTTAAATGAATGTACTTTCTTTATTAGGAGATGAGATACCATCCACATTAATTAGGGTAACGTCTCTCACTTATGTTTTTTATTTTAATTATCTTTCTTTATAAACAATATATATGGTTAAGGATTGGTTGAGGGTTCATATACTCCTGTCAGAAATTAAGCTAACAGTTGGCCAAAATTCTTAACCTAGCACACACATTTATGTCAAACTGATTTTAACTAGTATAAAAATATGATAATTTTCAGAAAGTGCACTTTTTACTTCAAATTTTAAGGCTAGTGTGTAAGCAAAACATAATGCACATCAGGATCTCAAATACATTAATATTACAAAGATTTGTATTATATAATAATATATCTGAAGCATGAATCAGAAAACTGGTCTTTTTGTTGCCATTCCTTGTCCTAGCTTATGTTACCACAATCATCAATGATGGAAAAGGTGTAAAATATGTTGTAACCCTAATAGAAAGTTGGAGAAAAAATTTGTAGAGGTTAATTAAGACTTTATCTGCTACGTCAATCACATAATCGGTGTACAAATGAGAACTATTATTTATTAGATATTATTTATGGGCTTTACATTAATTAGGTCACAAATAATATAATAAGTTACATTCTCCCACATGTCCCAATGACCATATAACTATAATATATTTAGTTAAACATATAATAAATTTTTTCTATAATGTTTATCATACATACCATAATATGAATGTAACACCCCAAGCGTTGGAAAGTTGAAAGGAAAAGGAAAATACATATTTTTAGCACTGAAGTAGGTTCTACGAGTCCAACCTACGAACCGCAAGAATTTCTATGAGTCGTAGGAAAGGATTCATTGACTTGAATATGAGTTTTTGTAATTTCATGTTTCTAAAGTTTGAACTATGAATGAGCAGGTGGAACCATAAGAAGGTTGATGAGTCGTAGGAGGGTTCCGTAGGAAGGTTCCACACCCAATGAAATTTTTAAACTGAAACTTGGTTTTTTATAGATGGGTTCAATAGACCATAGGAGTTTAGACAGACCATCGAAAAGTCGTGGAAAGTAAGATGAATTTAGGATTTCTGAAGTTGGTACTATGGTTGTTTAGTGCAAACCATATGAAGTTCTACGGACCGTAAGTCCAAACCATAGGAACCATCCGACAATTATTTTTAAGGGTATTTGGGTTTTTCCTATGCATTAAATATCTATACTATGTGGTTTTACCCCTATTTCTAAGTCATATAACTATCCTTCTACCCTAACTCTCTCTTTCACTGAAATTCCTAATTCATATCCACATTCATCTTCCTCAATTCTCTCTAAAGTTCACGGAAGAAAAAGCTAGGGTTTTCAAATCAAGTCTCATTTTTCACCATGCTTTTGGGCTTTTATTCACAAGGTATGTAGGGTATCATCGATGGGTTCAAGTCACCCATTGAGTCCAAAAGGTCTATCAATTCTCAAAGTGCAATTTCATCAATTTGATTTGGCTTCCATTCATTTTTTTCATGGGTTCTCATACATTGCCCTCAAAGACATGAATTTATGAAGAAACTATGAATCTATAAATGATTCTTTTCATGAAGGTTATGCATAATTTAAGAAAAGAAAGGTTTTATGATATAGGTAGCTTTAAGTTAAGCATTTATCAAATTGTGGAAGGATTTTGTCACATATTAAGGAATCATGATTGGTGAAAGGTCTTCTCACACATTCTTGATTAAAGATTTAATAAGCTACTCTATGATATTTTAAGCTTGGATTAGTAACTTAATTTTTCTCTTCTGTGTATGATATGATGATTATGAAATTGACTACTTCGTTGCGATTTAACTTAGCAACGAGAGAACTTTGAGGTGGAGGCTCAAACATGATAGTTTCTAGTAGAAACCTCTAATTTCAAAATACTTACCCAGTAGGATTTTCTTAAATGACATAGCTAGTGGATCCACAAATAGCATATGAATCATGATATGGATTAATGCCTTGGAAAGTACACTCTCCCTTCTCAGTGTGGGAGTTACATTAGATTCCATGTTATAGCTAGCATGGTCTATTACTGGTTAAAGCTAATAACCTACAAAATGAACTAAAGCTACTTCAAAGGTTTTATGAAGCTTTCCTTGTGATTTTAAGATGAATTGACCATGTTCACGATTTATGATTCTTCTTCCAATAATTTCACTATGTTTAGCTTTGCTATGCATATCATGTCTTTGATTATGTCACCTCATGATCGTGTTTTACATTTTTATGCATACCCCTCATACTTAGTACATTCCATATACAAATGCATACATGTTCCTACATTTTCTAACTAATGTAGGGTATGATGATCTTTCGTGCCCCGTTCGTTGCTACTGGATTGCCTGGAAAATTTAAGACTTGGTGAGTCCTCATGTTTCGAGGAACATGTCACCTTTATTCCTTTCATATGTTTTAAGTTTTTGGATGTCGTATATCGTGTACTGGTAACATTCTGACCACTTCTTTAGATGTCTTAGAATTTCTTGTCAAGACTATGAGTAGTTTCTGCTTTTTATGTCAATCTTTCCTATTCTAAGATATTTTTTAATTTTTATCTATTGTATTGTGTTGTATGCATGTCAAGTGACTTGTGTAGGGTCTCTTAGGGTCTTATACGCCATGTCACGTTCATGGTGTACTTTGTATTGTGACAATGATCTGCAATAATGTCTTATAGACTTATCATTGAAAAGCATAGAATTGAAATAACATCTTTATGATTGGATTGATATCAATAGATTCTTACATTTTAAAGTATTATGATTACGATATGATTATGCTTATTTATATTGGAAGTTTACTTAGCAGTGAGAAGACTTTAGGATGGAGGTTAATTGTGGTCAGGTCTCTAGTAGCAATTCCTTTTTCCCGTAACTACCTGCCCTGTAGGACTTTTTCCCAATTGGACATAGCTAGTGGATCCACTTGAGCATGGTCCTTATCTTGGCAAATAGGAAAATCTCTTTTCTCTATGGAAAAGACATTAGATTACATGTTATAGGTCACATGGTCTATGTCGGTTAATGGTTTATCCCACAAAAGATTATGGTTTTCTCAAGAGAGTTTATGATTTTCACAAAGATTATGATTTAAGTTTATGTTATGACATTCCAATGTTGCATTGACCTTTTCTGATGATTTATGATTTTTCTTATCAAAATTTGATATGTTTTAATTGGTTATGCATCATCATGTTTACAAGACTTAACATGTTTCACATTTATGTTTATGCATATTTTCCATATTCAGTACACTAAAAGTACTGATGCATATATCTTTTATACCTATATTATTTAATAATATAAGGACCGACGTTCCTTCATCCGGTCATGGCTAGTTGGATTGATCAGCTGCTTACAGATATTTGGTGAGTCCTCATGGTTCAAGGACCTTCCTCCCACATGTCTTTTATTGCTTTTACTCATTCAAGTTTTCAAACTTATTTCTTGAGCTAGGGCTTGTCCTACAACACCTATGATATAGAGGCTTGTTGTCAAACTTAGTATGATTCCGCATTTAGAGTCTTTTACTATGATTTTTGTATCATGTTGAGAGAAGTAACGGGACTTATATTTTTCTTTGTATCTTTATTTCTATTATGTTTATCTTAGTATCATGCCTATATCAAGTGGCTTGTTTATGGTCTCTCGGGATCTTTTTCATCATGGCATGTCTAGGAGGTAGTTTGGGTCATGACACAAGGAATGCTTGCATATAAGAGAACTAGGGCCTAACCCCCCCCCCCCCCCACCACCACCACCACCACCAACACCAACACCACCACAACTACCACCTTCTCTCGCCAAATTAGCATTAAAATATAACATTACTTATGAGTTGTTAGAATACCAACTCATCAAACCCCACAAACTTAAACTATTTCTTGTCCTCAAGCAAAACATTCACTAAGCATAGTCTTTAAGTTCAGTCACAACTAAGATAATATTTTGCACAATTACATAGTAGACTAAATATAACACAAAACAAAAAACTCTATATACAAACAAAACTTTCAGTTGGTTCCACCACCACTCACTTGACAAATATTTTTCTTTTAAAATGTCTTTCATTCAAAGAACTTTTGAAGCACAACACTTAGATAATTCCTTATTCCAGAACAATTTCAAAACATCTCAAGTCGAAGACATCCCCTTTTAAGGTTTACCCAAGAATTCACACGAATTTGTCACATTTATGCAACTTAATTATAATAGAGACGTCATAATTCAAATGATGTAATGTCACTCACACAAGAGAAACTCATGCACACACATATGAATGACAATTATAGGGATTATAAATCATGAAAAACACTCATTCTCAATGAATTCAAGTATACACACATTGAACCATACACTTTCCCCGTATATAAATCCCCACTAATTTATATTGGCAAGACTCAAAATGCCAAGAACTTGTGGGTTTAACTTAGGCTTGGGAAAAAGGTGTGGTATCATTTGGTTAGCTGACTAAGATGTCTCCCTAATTCTTTCAATCTTCTTTTGATCACTCCACTAAAATTTTCAATTCACTTCAACCTTATTTCTCCCTTTTCATGATGTCCACTCATTTCAAACACACATTCTTCTTTTTTACTTAAGGAATGTGCTAACTATGAGCTAGCACCAACATTTTGTTTTTCTTCTTAATATTCCTTCATCTATGAATTCACAAAAGGACTTCTCATTTTGAATCTTATGGCGCTCTATGTTTTTAGCTCATTTCTCTTTGTTCTCTTGGTGCACAAAACCCACAAACTTAGGCTTTTGTCTACATGACAACTCATTCAATTTTTCCTCTCCCAAACTTAGGATTTTAGCTTACATCACAAGTTATTAGTATTTAGGAAGACATGAGGGTACAAAAAATAGAGGAGCATAATATTTCAAGGTCTTCATCTTCGCCTCACAAAAAGTTAGCTAATATGCAACATGGTGGCCAACGACATTCAGCTCAAGTTCAAAGGGATAGACAAAGATTGCATCAATTTGGGAAAATCTTTTAGTACAGTGGCTTGTCAAAAAGGAAATAGGTTAACCTTTCAAGCCAAGCCACATATAGAATTTTCCTTGAAATACATTTTGGGGTATGTTCTAGAGAACATGTATATACAAGAATGAATTAAAGCCTTACCACACAAGGCATCACAACCCAACAAATTTTCAAGTTAGTCTCCAAATCAATTAAATAGAATGACTTTCCACTAACAACAATGGAAGAGTTTTATTCTACTTGTAAACCACATACCCAATTAAAGAATGTAGGAGTCATGACAAGAGATTGCTTCCAATTCACTTTTCCCATTTTGAAATTATTATCAACTATCTAATGCCAATCAACAAAAAATATAGTGGTCCCTCTTGCAAGAGGTGTGACGCAAGACTTAATTTAAAACTAAAATTTGACATTTTCTATTAGAAGGAAATGTCAACCTAGTTCAACACAAAAAGACTCAAAGAAAAGAATAGGATTAATAAAATTTTTCTCATTGGGAAAGAATCGGGGCATAAAGGAAAACCTTGGAGTTTATTTCACTAGCTACTATTCAGTAAGACGATGTTGAATCGTGCGCTCATGAATTAAATGAGAGAATGAGGCCAATTGAAGGAACATAAGAGTGATTATCAACCATGGATAGTAATACAATAGAGAATGTAAGATCAATCTAGCTAGAATTCATCACAAACAAAAGCATGCCCGGTAAGGCATAGTTTATCATTCTACACGACTTTAACAAGGACATTAAACCATTCCTGACAAATACAGAGGATAGAATAAAAATGAAAATTATCCATCACTTCGGCATCAAAGCCACATATCAGAAAGAACAATAAGAATGAAATGGCCAAATAAACACCCCAACGAAAAATAAGCATTGTCCCTAATATTATCGTAATAAAGTCAAAAGGGAAAGAACTTTCTGAATCACTCCTCATTATCTTCATCCTCAGCATCACATTCTCATCCAAGTCATCATAGGCTATGTTGAACCTTTTCTCCGACGTTAAGGTTCGGTTGGTTTTGAAAGAGTACATCTCATGTTTATTCCCTCAATGCAAAATCAGATGTGCTACACCTTATTGGTTGTGTTTGGGGAGCTTTTTCTGTGTTCTTACTCTTTGTTATTCCCTTGGAAGAGGAGGGCTTTTGGTTATGCTTTCTCGATTGGCCCTTTGTTGAAGTTAATTTCTGCAAGAAGTTGTGTTGACACACGAACAAGTACATATTTTTGGTATTTTCATTTATGAAAAACAAATAAAACTAATAAAACTTAACAAAATAAAAGGAATATGAATGAAATAATAATTTAAGATTTCTTCTCACAGTGAGAGTGACATTAGATCGAAGGATCGCAAATGTGAAATTATACACTGTTAGTGCAAATACAACTACAAACAGTATCTTGGTAAATATTTGTGTGAACTGGCATATCATTGTTATCTCACCAATGGAGACCTACGAGTCACAAATTAAACACAGGTCGAGGTTAGTAAAAAATTTAAATTTCATTCTTAATATGTATTGCGCCTGCGAAATGCTGGACAACCATTGTGAAGCGCCAATGCTTCACATGTGCCACTACTACAAAAAATGATCCAATTTTAGCTCAAGATTTCATCAATCATGTCTAATGGGTACTAAGACTTCCATGAAGGATACACATAAAAATTTCAAACAAACATTGACAATTTTTCTTAAGAAGGATGTTACCCCATCTATCAATGGAACTCATCAAGCATACAAGAAAGAACTTTAGCAATTAAGCAGCTCTCATTCCAAATTTCCTCCTCGCCACAAGATTATAACCACTCAAATCAATTTAACGACAATCATGAGTGCTACTCACTCATAATTTTCAGTTTAAAGCCCAAATATTTAAATAATGATAGTTTTTTTTACCCTTACAGCTGACTTCACCAAATCCATTATAGAGAAATTTCATGCACTACATATATACAAATGGGTTACTCAAACCTCATCTAAACGCATATTTTAAGCTATCTACACAGGATTTAACAGGCTATTTTGCATTTCAAAGCATATTTAACTCAGATATATCAATTTAAAAGTATAAAAACATTTTTTAATAGCACAAATTTCAATCTTAAGCAATGGGTTTTGAAGAAACTAAGCCATAACATAAAATCATTAACACGTTTTCACATTATGAAATCCTAAAGATCAGAAAAATGGAGTAACATACTAAATATTGAAGATAATGAAGAAAAAAACTAGAGAGCTTCAATGAAGATTTGCAACTTCAACTCAACAAGCTTCACAGAGTTTTTTGGATTTTCGAAGGGTGAGGGTTTAAAGTGAGGATAGAAAATAAAATATAGGTTTATATAGAGAAAATGCAATGACCCAGTTAGTCATTTTTGGAAAGTTTCGTGAATTTACCAATTTGCACCTTCTGATATCAACCTCGAGTCTTTAATATTTATTTTTTGGAAAATTGGTTTTGAACTTTCATTTCAATAATACAAAATTTGGTATGTTGTTAATTTCAAAGGCTAAGTTCCTTAAAAATAGTTTTTGGAGTTTCGAGATTTGGAATAGAATTATGTTGATTCAATTAGTTTCGGAATGTGAAATATGATATGTGAGAGTTGTTAGATTCAGATTTGAAGTCTTCCTGAGGATTTGAGGTCCTATGTTGTGAAATTGTGGAAATTTAGTCTTTAGGTTAACTTTGGTCAGCATTCAGTCTTTGGATGCTCAAATCGGAATTCTGAGAGTTTTGTTGGATTCAGGGGATGATTTTATTCCTAGGTGAGGTCTTGCGTGACTTTTTGGGAGTTCCTAAGTTTGTTTTAGCCTTTAAGGCATTAAGTTCATTTCTTGTGGTTTTTACAAATGTCAGGTCGAGGAGACGTCAAATTTGTATTTCGATGATTCCATTGAGTTTGAAACATCAAGTATAATTTATTTGCACATGTGTTTTTTTCATAGGGTTCTAAATGAATTCTGAGGGTCCTTTCGATGCTTTTGTGTTTGCTGATAATTCTGGTGCTACAGTCTTAGCTTAAGCGGGACCTGGTACGCTTAAGCGATGGTTGCTTATGCTGTAACAATCCATATCCAAAAATAGACCAGATTTCAGCTTTCAGATGTTGCAAGTGGCACCCACGGGCACCATCCACGGACCATAGGAGAACCCACGGTCCATCCTACAGGTCCGTGGTTTACACCTGTGACCCATCTCCCAGAAACCTCAGAAAAATTGACCAAGGGTCAAGCCATGCCAAGACCTACGGACCATAGGTCAAACCATGATCCGTGGTCCATAGCTATGCATAAGACCCTTATAAGTCCAACTTCAGTGATGACTAACGATCGACTAGCATGAACCGTTTGTCAATCAATGGTACGTCAATCCCGTTTGTTGGTCACTCTGACAACAGTTAAGTCAGGGGTCGTTTAGTCTTTTCCTTTTTTGTTGGACCCCTAAGCTATGTCGTTTTGACCCTAAATTATGAGGCTTTAGTCAGTTTAAGCCTAGAAACATAACTAGAACTTAACTAAGTCAAATCATTAATCAAAAACTTAGAAAAATTAGATCTTGAGAAGAGAAAAGAGGTCAAGAACCCTAGTTCAAGAACGCAACAAAATTCCATCAGTTCCAGCACTGAAATAAAAAGATTTCTTTGTGGAATTAGTCACCAGGTATGTGGGATTTCACTAGTGGGTTCCTTTCACCCATTAGGTCCCTAGATTTCAGTCAGATTCTTGACTCCCTACTATTAACTAGACCTAGGGTTTCTAGAATTATAATAGACTATTATGAATCAACTATTTACATGTTCCAAATCAGATTATCATGTCATTACTTCATTTCTTGCATGAATTTTAGAACCCTAGCTATGTATTCCTTTAGTTCATGAATTACACGTGCTAGGCTAGATATTTCAATTATTTCAGATATATATGCCTCAATTTTTGAATATGTCATTATCAGTTGACTAATGCTGCATTCTCAGTTTACATGTCAATTTTGAGCTATATAGTATAATACAAAAATTCAATCATAATGTATAAATCACCAAATCCATTGAGATTAGCTTAATACCAAGGTGGACTAGGGTCAGTCACCAATATAGTCCCAGAACTATGAGTTGTATAGTTTGTAAGTCCCATCTATGGGCGTCAGTTTAGTGATCACGCTAGCATGCCTCTATACTTCTGGCAGGGTATATTGGGTCCTCTCGATGGGGCGTATACATCAGACTCCACATTTAGCTCATGTGGTTGTATTATTGGTTACTAGTAGCTCCTACAGTTCAGTCAGACTCCATTTCATTGACCATATTTCAATGCAGTCATTATTTAGTCTCAGCATGTTATAAATTTGGTCATTGCATTTAGTTAGCTCAGTATCCAGCATCTATATGTTCAGGTTATACTCTTACTTTATTGCTTCTTCAGTTATATGTTTATTTCAGCTTTACTCTATCCTGTATGCTTAGTACCTTTCAAGTACTGACGCATACTCTGTACTACATCTTCTCAAGATATAGGTTTAGGTCCTCAGCAGTAAGCACACCCATAGATCGGTTCCCGATCTTCAGTTCAGCAGCTACAGTGGTGAGTCCTCATTCTTCGAGGACAATAGTCACATTATCTTTCATTTTTTAGTCATCTAGTTTCAATTTTGCTAGACTTAGTTGGGGCCTGTTCCAGCAATTCTAGTCAGTTAGAGGCTATTTTCAGACATAGTTAGATTCGGCTTAGTATTTGAGATTGGTATTTCTTTTGTATTAAACTCTCATAGTTGATATATTTAGTTTTAGTATATGGGTATTTCAACATCATCTCATACTTTCATTATTATTTAGCTTCCGTATTAGTTTTATTATTCTTAGTATGCTCATGTCATGCCAGCAAGGTTAGCTTGGGTCACTTGTGATCCTAGGTCCCGTGCCTGCGTCTCGGGGGTAGCTCGGAGCATGACATAAGTGGGATTTGTTTCACAAAATAAAGATCCCTAACTTTTGCGGGATTCACTTAGTTCACAAAAGAGAGACCCCTGGCATTAGCGGGGTTTGCTTAAGCAGGACCTAGCCACTTTTGCAACATTAGAGAGGGTTATTTGCCTACCATTTTCAAGGTTTAAGACCTATTTTCCATTTTTGAGCTTGGGGAACCCTTGGTGGCGATTTTTGAAAGTATTTCTTTTGGTAAATCATTTGGGTAAGATTTCTTGATCCTAAACCTTCATTTTTATATGTTTATTAATGAATTCTACCATCAAAATTTGAGATTTTGATTGGTAAATGGTAAGATTTTTCAAGAACACAAGTTCTCAGCTAAAATGGAGACTTTGAACTGATTTTGAGTCCTTTTTCAAATTGACATTCCCCAATTGAGTTCCTAAATCCTTGAGTAATATTTTCAAGTATTAAATTTTTTATTCAAACCATATTTTCAGAATTGGGTTTTAAGTTGGTTAACCCATTTTTCAAATTAATTGGTGTGGGTATTGTTGTTTTCGAAGATTTATTATGAATATTTGATTGTTATAGATTGTGTGGCTTTGGAAGTGATTCATAAGGGAAAGACTGAACTCTTGGAGTGATTATTTATATTATTTAAGGAAAGTGATCTCCTAGGTCTTGTATTATAGTAGAATCCATACACTTCTTTCGTTGTTTGCATGTTAGAAGTAATGAGAATGAGGTGAAGGGTTTAATTGATCACTTGATAAATTCAAATGAATAAAAAGGGGTTGAAATGAAAAAGGATGTGTGATGAACATGATGATGTGAATTGTCTTATTGCAACTCTTATTAATTGATTGATGAAATGCTTGAAAGTATGAATGTAGACTTGAATTATATGATTGGTTATCTCTTCCATGTGGTGTGATATTGCTTGTGTGCATTGATTATTGAGATTTGTGATAAGACATGTGATGGTTTATGATGTCGAGGTCATTGTCGGTGAGTGTTATTTTTGATGATGTCATTTTCGACTAGTGATTTGATATAAAGCCGATGGAAACTGGTTACGGCTAGTGATGTTATGCCAATGGGAAATGGTTCCGGTGAGAGATTGATAATTGTGACTTGATGCATTTGATGCTTATGTGTGACTTGCTTATTAATTATGATTGATGTACTTGTTGCGTGTAACTTATCTACTTGACATTGAGATTTACTTTTTGATTCATTTGATTGTTTATTTGTGACTATTGAACTGTGGTTATTGGGCTTTGTAAGACATGTATTGTATAATTGTAAGGTTGGTCTGCTTTCCATGCAGGTTGTAGTTTGTGGAGGTTTGGTTGGAGTGTAAGGGGTATTGGATTTCTAGCTAGATGTCTTGTCTATTAGGTTTGGTTGGGACTCATTAAAGGACTTGAGAGGTAGTTGTTTGTCACCCCAGCGGGCCCTCTTTTTTTTTTTTTCCTAAAGCTTTGTTCTATTTGAGAAACAAAAACTAAGACTTGTACTTATTTCTTAATTCCTCATTTTATGTATGTACTGACTTGTGCACATGACAACCATATTTTGAGGGTTTTAATAAAGTGAATAAGTTTTTTGCTTTATCTTGTTCTTATTTTTTATTTTCTGCATTTTCTTTTATTTTGTTGGATTGATCCTGACTTGTCTTGGTGAAAATAAACAAGTGTCATCACTTCTATTTTTGAGTTGTGAGTAATTGTAGTAGAGGCCCAAGTTCATAGGTCTCACATGTGTACAAGCCAAGTCTAAGTAGAGTCTTGAGGATTAGTACGGAGACATCTGTACTTATCTTAAAGAGGATACAAAGAATGTTAAGAAACTTTCTTTTATTCATCCTTTCTTATTGTGTATGGTTACCTTTGCTAGTGCTGAGTTGTAGCTTTTTTTTTTTGGCAAATGACGAGGAACAGAGTTCTGTTTCCAGTGGTATAGAGGAGGCAGTCCTCAAGCCTGATGTTGAAACCCCAGCTAGGAGTAAAGGTAGGGCCCAACCTAGAGGTCATGCTCGTAGAGTACCAAAGGCTAGAGGTCGTGCTTGTAGAGTGGCACTAGCTAGATGTTAAGCTAGAGAGGCTTCTCTTGAGCCCAGGTTGAGGTTGTTGAGGACTAGGTTCCTCCTGGTTTGAATCGTCTTTGTTTCAGGATACTTTGTTAAGGATGCTTGGTGTGTTAGAGAACCTCTCTCAAGGTAGGGACACAGACCCTAGGTCAACAGTAGAATTCAAGTGTTTATGTTCAGGTTCCCCACCCATTAGTGGTTTCTACACTAATTGTTACTACATAGATTGCTCCTAAGGTTATTTTGACAGCGGCTAATCAGCAGTGTTGTGTCAAAAGATGAAACCATCCCAGTTTCATGGTGGTAACAGTGAGGATGGTCATGAGTTCTTGAATTTGTGCCGTGAGATGCTTAAGGTAGTTGGTATGGTTGATGTTCTTGGTGTCTAGTTTTTTGAACTAAAGCTTTGTAGTCACGCCAAAGAGTGGTGGAGGACTTTTGTGAGGTCTAGACCATTTGGATATCCTTCAGCAGAGTGTGATGTGTTCTCGAGTGCTTTCCATGACCGCTTCATTCTGTGGAGCATGAGGAAGGAGAGTCGTCTGAGCATTATGAGCTTGGTTTGGGGCAGTTTATCTGTGACCAAGTATGAGGCCAGTTTCTATGAGATTTCTAGGAATGCTATGACTATTGTTCCGGATGAGGCATAGAAAGTTCACCGGTTTGTGAGAGGGTTGACTTTCTCCATTATGCCTTATGTGTTCAGAGCAGCCAGAGAGGGGCCTTCTTTCTATTCCATTATGAGCACCACTAAAAATGTAGAGTTGATGGTATTAGAGAAGTTTGGGGATCCCAAGAGGGCCCGATCGTCTGTTCAGTTTTTTGTTGCCCATATAGAGGTAGAGTTTTGCATAGAAGTAGTAGTTCATTTTAGCGCCATGGACTGGTTCATGCATCTACGCAACTAGTTGAGGGTCGGTAGTCAGCTGGACATGATAGTTCGTGTAGTTCTTAGTATCAGTTATTTGTATGCAGATATTTTTATACTTATGGGTTTTTAGGTTAATAGATGCTATAGTGTCCTCTACAAACTCATTCAGGACCCCAACATTCTTATTTAACTACTCCAACTAGAGATTCAGCACCTCTGGCCAGGGGTAAGATAGAGTTCAATTAGGTAAAGATGGCAGGACTATGGTAGGGGCACTCCAGGACCTCGCAAAGTAGAGGTGGAAGTTTTACTCATGCTGTAAGAGAGTTAGGGGAATAGTGTTTTGCTTTTCGAGGGAGGCTTAAAGTCAATACTTCTAATCTTGTGATCACAAGTACTATCCCAGTTTTCCATTGACCTGCTTTTGTATTGTTTGATCTAGGATCTACTTTTTTGTATATGTCCACCTATTTTTCTACAAAGTTTGATATGATTTCTTCTTGCATGCATGTGCTTATTCATATTTCTACACCAGCGAGTGAATCCTTAGTGATGGATCAAGTGTATCGATTCTATCTTGTTTCTTTAGCCGAATATTATACTTGGGTAGACCTAATCATTTTGGGGATGGTAGAGTTTGATATTATCTTAGGTATGGATTGGCTTTCTCCGCATCATGCTATTCTAGATTGTTATGGTAAGACTGTGACATTAACGATGTCGGGTGTCCTGAAAGTTGAGTGGAATGGTGCTACTGGTTCTTACCCTAGAAAATTACTTACTTCATTCGAGCTCAAAGATTGGTTTATAGAGGTTGTTTGTCCTATGTGGATTTCCTTTAGCATACTAGTGTTGAGCCACCTCCCACTGATTATGTGCTTGTGATTCAAGGGTTTCCTACTGATCTTCCAGCTGTTCCTCTTAATAGGGATATTTATTTTGCTATTGACTTGTAGTTGGGAACTAAGCTCATCTCTACTTCTATTTATCGTATTGCTCTAACTGAGATAAGGAATTAAAGGACTAGTTACAATATTTATTAAGTAAGGGGTTTATTTGCCCCAGTGTTTCTCCATGGGGTGATCTTGTGTTTTTGTGACGAAGAAGGATGTACCCATGAGGATATGAATTGATTATCGGCAATTGAAAAAAGTGACCGTGAGGAAAAAAATCCTCTTCCTTTTATTGAATATTTTCTTGATTAGCTTCAGGGTGTATCTCTTTTCACTAAGATTGATTTGAGGTCCCGTTGTCACCAGTTGAAGATTAGGGATATCCCTAAGATAACTTCCAAGACCCATTATGGTCAGTATCAGTTTCTTATGATGTCTTTTGGTTACACTGTTCATGGAGTTGATGAACAGGGTGTTACAACCATATTTTGATTCTTTTGTGATAGTATTCATTGACAACATCTTTGCGTACTGCAAGACTGAAGAGGATCACGATCGGCATTTTAGGATTATACTTCAAAGGTTAAAAGAAGAGAAGATGTATGCTAAGTTCTCAAAGTGTGATTTTTGACTTAATTATGTGACATTTTTAGGACATGTGGTGTCCAAGGTGGGTATTGGGAAAGATTTGGCAAAGATTGAGGCAGTGAAGAGTTGGAAAGACCAACGCCGATTATTGAGATTTGGAGTTTTGTGGGACTTATGGGCTATTACCGATAATTTATTCAGATCTTCTTCACTATTCCATCTCCTTTGACTAGATTGACTTGGCATAGTGTGATTTTCCCATGGTCTGATGAGTGTGAGAAGAGCTTTCAAAAGCTCAAGACCTTGTTGACATCGGCTCTTGTTTTGATTAACTAGAGAAGGTTGTAGAATTCACTATTTATTCCGATGCTTCTGGAGTTTGTTTAGGTGGTATTATGATGCGGAAGGGTAAGGTGATTCCATATATCTCTAGGCAATTAAAAACCCATGGGAGGAACTACCCTACCCATGATTTAGACTTGGCAGTTGTAATGTTTGTGCTTAAGCTATGGCAACATTATTTTTATGGAATTCATGGCAAGGTCTTCACAAATCATCGAAGTATTTAGTATATCTTCAGTCAGAGGGATCCAAATCTAAGGCAGTGCAGATGGCTTAAGCTACTAAAGGACGATTACATCACCATCTTGTATCATCCAAGGAAGGCCAATGTGGTGACCAATGCTTTGAGTAAAAAGACTTCTAGCATGGGAAGTCTTGTTGCTATTAGTGTTGAGAAGAGACCATTGGCTAGAGATGTCAGAGATTAGCCAACAGTCTCATCCATTTGCGGATTTCTGAGGAGACGGGTTGTTTGATTGCTTTTATTATGGCTTATTCTTTCTCAGTTGAGCAGATTCGTCAGAGCCAGTTTGATGCCAAGAAAATATGTCTCATTTGAGACAAGGTGATGAAAGGGAAATCCAAGGAGGATACCTTGACTCTGAGGGTATCTTGAGGATTAAGGGTAGGATTTGTGTGCCAAGGTAAGAGAGTTGATTAGACTAATTCTTGAAGAGGCCTATTGTTCCCGATATTCCATCCATTTGTGTAACGACTCAGAAAATGATAGGTTGAACTATAGCCTTAATGTTTGGATTAGTGTGACTTTAGGTTAATGTATAGGCTGTTTTAGAACATAAATGGAACAAAGTAGAAGCCTAGGGTGCAAGCAAGGACATAGGCTAGCAAGATAGGGTGATTGAAGCCTTGTTCTTTGATGGACCTTTTGGCAATGGGGTTGTTTGATCGCCCAAGGGATTGGGTGAGTCGCCCTTGGGCTATTGAGCTCGCCTAGTGGACTGCCCTTTTGGCCTAAGTGCTGGACCAAAGGGCAAGCTAAGTGGTAGCTCGCCAAGATGGTTGGCGTGTCGCCCATTGGCCCCCTCCAATCACCTAATGACCAGCCCAATTAGTGAGCTTGCTAGAAAAAAAAGGCGAGCCAAGGGTGCACTTAGCGAGTCGCCTAGTGCACTTGGCGAGCCCAAGTGTCCAAAGGGCGAGCTTAGATGGGCAAGGAGCAAAATTTTAAGTTCCAACTTTGTGGGTCCTTGGTTCTTTTCCAAAGTTAAGTCCTTATTATTCTATTCCTTTCCTAGCAACTATAAACCTAAATCCTTTCATTTAAGTCACTCAAAATAGAATCTAAATAAAACCCATCTCCTCTCAAATATTTCTCTCACTAGAAATCCTCCACTAGAGAAGAAGAAGAAGAAGAAGAAGAAGAAGAAGAAGAAGAAGAAGAAGAGCTATTGAGGCTAGGGTTTGGTGATTCCAAGGCATTTCTTCATCAAATTGTAGGGTTTGGTGATTCCAAGGGATTTCTTCATCAAATTGCTTGGGGAATCTTAGTAAAGGTATGGCAATCCTGCATCTAGGGTTATTTAGGGTTATCTTTCACCCTAGAGTCAATTTCAAAGAAGTCTTCAAAATTTTCTAGTTCATGAAAAACCTACGGGTTTACTCAATCTCAAGGGTTCTTTCTTCAAATGATTTCAAATGGTTACTAATGCCATATATTGATTGTATTGGTGTTTAATTGATGATTTATGGTGAAAATATTCTATGAACCCATGATTTCTCTCAATTCCTAAATTGTGCCTTATGAAGTGAGTTTGTTGATTATGAATGAATGATGATGGATTTATGTCTAGATTGATTTAGATAGTTGAATTGTATCATTATGTATGCCTTAATTATGGTAAATTGTTGGTGAGTTGATGATTTGAGATTTATGGCCTTGAAGGCAAGTCATGGCTAAATTACACGTTGAAGTAGTATGTGTTAACTTATTGATTAAGTTGAAAGGTAGAGGTGTTTACTTACTTAGTAGATGAATGTGAATTCAATGAAGTTAAGGTGCTCGTGTATTCATTGTATTTGTGTTAGTATTGAAAGGCAATTTGACACTCATGAATGATAATGATGGAATGTCAAGGGTTTCTATGGTGAATGTTGAATCTAGAATTGGTAGGTTCGTGCATCATTTTCTTGTAGAATGAGTGTGTCTTGACTTAACGAATATGAATCGATAGGCTATGGCATTCCTTTCATATATGAGTAATGAATGTGTCTTCACTTGATGGATATGAATTGTTAGGCTTAAGGCATTCTTTTCATAAATGATCTAATGTAATGAAGACTCTAGAATTGATAGGCTAGTGGCATTCCTTTCTTAATGAGTTAATGTAACATGAATCGATAGGCTAGTGGCATTCCTATCATGAGTATAAGAATTTAAACAGGGGCCATGAATCAATAAGCTAGTGGCATTCTTTTCATGAGGATCTTAGAGTTATCCTTGAATGTACCATGGATCAATAGGCTTATAGCATTTCTTCCTTGGGTAATGATGTATCACGGGTCGATAGGCCTTTGGCATTCCTCCCTAATACACTAATGTACTGTGAATGAAATAATCTATGGGAATGTAGGCTAAGCACCGAGTGGATATGGTTAGATGGAAACTCTCCCAATGTTAGGTTAGAGTTTTGATGAACATCTTCCTATCCCAGAACTATGTGCCCACATAGGATATTAGCCAGTGGATACCATCCGAGCTAAGGATTCCATCTGAGCTAATACTATCGTTCTACCTTAGGCAAGTAGAACACCTCATTATGGTGTGGGATTATATGACACCGGATTCCATGTCTAGCTTGCATGGTCTATATCAGTTAAACACTTATTCTCATCATGTGAGATGTGCATTATGGTTTTCTTGAGAGGTTTTATGAAGTGTAGGTGGTAGTATGGGATGCCATCTATACATTGCACAAGTAGACTTTGATAGAATCATAGTGAGTTCTCTAAGTCTTAATTACTAATGTGTGAAAGTCCTCTAAATGAAGTAATTGAAGAATGTTGACTCCTAAATGCTTAATATGATATGCATGCTATACTTGGGATATATTCTGAGTTATTTTCCCTTGTCATGTTGTATGAAATGTTATGTGTCTTGTATGAATATTGTGTAAGGGTGAAAACGAAGGAATGTTACTAAATTTTGGTGACCTTAATATGGTGGCTTGGTGTGGATGGTGGTATGGGACACTATCCATGCATTGCACAAGTTATACCACGAGGGTTACTTAAGGTGAAGGTCTAAGGTAAAGGTAATGGGTTACATGATGATATTGTCTAAATATGGTATTATGACTTGCATGACGATTATACTTGTATTGTATGTCTCTTATGCTATTGTTCATGATATTTCTATAAAGTGGCATAATGCATGGTTTCCAACCAAATTGTCCCTTTTAAAGCATGTTTTTGCATGGTCATCGTACTTAGTACATTTTTGTGTGCTAACACATATTTCTCTTATTTTTACTACAACTGTAGGTTCCGGCAAGTGATTGATTCTAGCTAGGATTGAAGTGTTTGGATAGAGTTTCCTCCAAGACTTGGTATGTCCTCATAGATCGAGGACAAGGACTTTTATTATTTCTAGTTCTTTCATATTTTGAGACTATTATTAAGACTTCGATTATAAGGGGCTGTGAACCTATCTTGTTAAAGTTTGTTTAAGATGGCCATGTGAGACTTTAGTATTCCACTGCTCTATAAATGAGTTTTTGATAGTTTGGTTTTAAATAAGTTTTTAATTCCACACTATTTCTATATGTCGAATGTTATGAATGCTAAGAGGCATGTATTAGACCCCTTAGGGGTCGAGTACGCCGTGTCGCATCCAGGGTCTAGACTCGGGTCATGACAATTTGGGTGCGACAAACATGTTCATGACATGAACCAACACTATTGGTGGTGTGGTATGAAGAAGGATATTGCAAATAAAATTCAAGGTGTTTGACTTGTCACTAAGTCAAGTGTGAGCACCAGCGGCTTGGAGGTATATCTTAGAGGATGTCCATTCCTACTTGGAGGTGGGAACAGATCACTATGGACTTTATTGTAGACTACCTTCCACTGTGGTTAGTTATGACTCTATTTGGCTGGTTGTTGATAGGTTGACCAAGTCTGCCCATTTCATCCCGATTTAAATGAAGTATACCTTAGAGAAGTTAGCCAAGCTTGATATCAGTCAGATTGCTTGACTACATGGAGTATCGGTTTCTATTGTCTCTTCTTGAGGTTCCTTTTTCACTTCTCATTTCTGGAATCTTTGCCGCATAGTTTGGGTACTCGTTTAGATATGAGTACAATTTTTCATCTTCAGACAGATGGGCAGTCCAAGTAGACGATTCAGGTGTTGGAGGACATGCTCCGAGCTTGTCTGAACCATTTTGGTTCTATATGGAATTGACATTTGCTCATAGCCAAATTTGCCTATAATAACGCTTATCATTCCAGTATTTAGATAGCCCTTTTGAGGCATTGTATGGAAGACAGTGTAGATCTCCCATTGGATGGTTTCATTCAACTAAGATGGATTCATAGGATACATACTTGCTAAGAGATGTTATGTAGTAGGTTCATATGATTCAGGGTCGACTGTTAAAAACCTAGAGTTGACAGAAGAGTTATGTAGATCAGAGAGTTCGAGTTCTAGTATCCATGGAGGGTGATCATGTTTGGCTTCGAGTGTCACCCATGAAGGGTGTTATGAGGTTCGAAAAAAAGATCAAGCTTAGCCCTAGATTCATTGGACCCTTTCAGATATTGAATTGTGCAGGAGAGGTAGCCTATAAGTTGGCCTTGCCACCTATCTAATCAGTTTTCCATCTTGTGTTTCATGTATCCATACTTTGGAAGTACATGTTGGATGAGTCCTATGTACTTTCTCTTGATTTAGTTGAGTTGGGTCCACACTTATCTTTTGAAGAAGTGCCTATAGCCATCTTAGATAAGGAGGTTTAAAGGCATAGTACCAAAGAGATTGCTTCAGTGAAGGTGCAATGGAAGCATCGTTCAGTCGGTGAGGTGGCTTGGGAAATAGAGTTAGATATACGTGCCATATACCCTCAACTTTCCAAAGCTTCAGGTACTGTCATTTGATTTATGTTAGAGGATGAACATGGTTTTTAGTGGTGGATAAAGTAATGATCTAGTTAATTATTTTTGGAAAGTTTCATGAATTTACCATTTTAGCCTTTCGATATCAACCTCAAGTCTTTTATGTTTGAGTTTTTGGAAAGTTGGTTTTAAACTTTGAGTTAATAAGTGAGAATTTGGTAATTGAGATTTTGAAAGGCTAAGTTGCTAAATAGTGGTTTTTTGAGTCTTTTGAAGTTTCGAGTGTTGATGAGTCCGAGATTTGGACTCATTTGGGGTTTTGTTTATATAGATTTAGTGTCATCAAATGCTTAATTTTTTCCATGAACTGATGTTAAATCCTTGATTTTCAAGTATATGGATTGAGTAACAAAGCAGGGACACTAACAAGCAAAAAGGAACAAAACAAACTGAAGAAGTAATGTAAGGCATGCCAGGTGATCGCTAAGAGCACTCGGCAAATCTTTCTAAAAGGGCCGCAACCTAAGAGGTTTTAAAAGGCCAAATGGTTTAAAATTTCAAAATCTTTCATATTGTCTCATTTCTAACCCCATAAACTCTCACCCGCACTTTACATTTTCCATACTTTACTTGTTCGTTCACTTTTTCTCCTTGATCTCGTGCTTAGATTCAGATTACTTTGCCGCCTAGCTTTTCAGATTATCAATTCGGCATATATGGTTGTTTTCTCGAACCCCGCACTTTTGATTAGAAGTTGAACTCAAATGCTTTCAGTAAATATGTGTTATATTATATTGGGTCTAGTGAGTTGAAGTATGAGTTAACCTCGAATTAAGCCAAATGACATAATTTACCCAATGATGGAGCATTTGACGTCATTCTTAGGGGCAAAGGTCGTCAACTGGCCAATTTTGGTTAATCGAGGGAGGTTTGAGTACCCCGGAGGCTTGGGCGGAATGGTTCTAGTTTGAATTAAGTGGTATGTGTATTCGATTTTGATTTTGAAGGCTACGGGTTAATAATTGGCATGCTAGGCAGTGTGGCGAACTAGGTCGAGCTCGACAGTGGTTCGGCGGTTCGCCAAAGTCCCTCTTTGATCGGCCTTAATTTCATAATTTGGCTTGGTTGAGTCTTTAAGTTTTAGCGGGAAACCTGAGCTTGTGGAGTTCACTCGATCACTCGCCGAAAGGTTCCTTTGATCACCCTTTCTGCACCCCTAACCCCTAAAACACACTATAATATTCGGCGGCCTGGTCTAAGCTGATCAAGTGGTGACGGCGATTCATCGAAGAGCCCTGACATCACCAACATGCTTTATTTTTGGGAATTTTTTAAGCTGGTCCTTTCTACGAGCCCGATCTGGCTTTCCTAAGCGACTCGGTCACTGGCTCGGTGACCCTTTCTACAACTTTCTTTAAGGATTTCTAACAATTTTTTATATGTTTTACAGATATGGCTAGACCCAAAGTACCAGGATGAGACATGCCGCCCCACAAACAAGTAAAAGGGATCATCATAAATGAGGATACAACGGTGTCCAAAGCAAAGGGAGCCAAACTTCCTACCACAGGTGGGAAAGTCAATAGAAAGGGAAAGGCGCCCGCAGCTGAGTCTCCGAAGGTCAGCTTCGATAGTGAGGGAGTCTACGTGACTCACATTACCACATCTAAAAGTGAGGGGAACAGCAGGATTATCAGGCTGTCATCTCTGAGCCTGAGGATGACCAGCTGCTATTTGCCCGAAGAGCTGAAATGCACTCTAAGAGGATGCATGATCCGTTTAAGATCCAAGTTCCTTAAACCACTCCTCCTTCTCTAGTTTGAAATCAGACTATTGCCCCATCACCACCTGCACAACGTCCTCCTCCCCAGTCTATCAATAGATTAAAGGCTGAGGGACTGAGGACTATCATCGAGAAGAAGAGATTTTACACAGATGGTGTGGTGGACAGATATTCAGAGATATGGAGCACCCTGAAATCCCACAACTTCCAACTCTTTACTAAACCCCGGGCCCTTACATTCCTATTTGGGTCCGGTAGTTCTACGGTGCCTATGGAGCTTTAGTGCCATAGGGAAAAAAGAAGGCTACTACCTTCAAGCCAATACACTATGTAGTTGTCAAGGGAAGGAAGGTAAACTGTGATAGTGATGATATAAATGTTGTTTTGGAATGCACTATTAACAATACAGATAACTACTAGAGCATGATCAAGACAAAGGTTTTGGAGGATATGAATGTGTGGTTGGCCCCTCTTTTATCTGATAGTACTCCTAGGTGGATCGAGGACAGAGTTTGAATAGAGAAGAAACACCTCAATGTTGCAGCAAAGTATTGGTTCGTCTTCATTAATAGCACAATTATGTAATCCCAGAACGAGTCTATCCTCTGCCATACAAAGGTGGCCCGTCTTGGATCCATAATTGTAGGGAAGCACATCAATCTAGGTGTGATTATCAGATAGGAGATGGCCATGAGAACTCGGCACCAGCAGGTATCTCTCTGTTTTTCGATGTTGATCACCAAGTAGTGTAGACGAGCCCGAGTGTCACATGATGAGAAGAAAGACGTGGAAGTGCTTTCAACCTCCTCTACTGACATCCAACGTATTGAGCTTAAGTACTTGAAGGATGAGGCTGAGAAAAAGAGCGAAGCCTTGATGGATACATCCCCGGCTATTGATATTGAGACATTATCTGCAGAGCCAATATTGCCTACTCCGGCCACTGAGCATTCAGGTATTTATAGTTTTGCCCCTTCGATGACTCTGAGTTCTTATACCACAGCCCTGCCTCCTAGGTCTGCTTCTAATACAACTGCTTCCCAACCTCCACTCACCTAGGCCATGCTGCTATAGATGGGGCACCTAGCCTATTGTGCTAATGTGTGTGCCTCCAGGCTAGAAGCTGCAGTTCCTAGGGTGATTGAGAGAGCTCTCACTACTCCTTTGACACCTCTTAGAGATGCTATCGATGCCTTCACGACAAGGGTAGAGGTGTGAGAGAGAAGTCAGGGAGCCACTCATGAGGTGATGGTCTTAAAGGCTGCAATTGCAGAATTGATGAAACATGTAGACCAGATAAAGTCCACTGATATGTCGATGATTTTTGGGACAGTGGAGTTTCCTGACAACCTAGACACCGATATTCCGACCTATTCTAATGTGCCTCCCGCTACCACCGGAGATAAGGCTAGAGTTGATGATGTGGCTGTAGAGTCCGAGGCTGAGACTGATGAGGAGAAGCTTGGGGTTCAAGAGGAGACCACCTATGAGGGCCAGACTGAGGTCAAGGAGGCTATGATACATTCATCCATTCAGACATCATTGAGCGATACTTCTATGGCAGGCTCTAGTGGAGCCAATGTTGATATTACACCGACCCCTAATGCCTAATCCCAGAGTGTGACCCTAGGCACTGATGCCCCGACAAATGAAGTGACAACGATACAGACTTCACCTAAGGCTTAGTTTTGCAAGATGGGATCTTTACCTCCCTCTCTGTTGTTTTTATTGATTATTATTGTTTAGTTGCATTTGAAGACAACTGTTATTCTTTTGTGGGTGGGGTGAGGTATTTCCATACCTACCTGTTGTGATTACATTTTATTTGTATATATTGGGTTTTGTTATCTATATCTATGTTTTGATTATATTTGGATCGTAATCTTGTGGATGTTTGAGCTGGTGGCTCCTTGTTTTGAATGGAAATGGTTTTGACCTACTTTTAAAAAATTTTGCCACCTCTACTGTTTGTGATTATGGTTGTTCTTGCGCAAATTTGGGTATCGGTTATGATCAATACCGATGACTTGAATAGTGCTCTTAATTGAACGAAATGAATGTGCGGCTATGATGACGCCAAATGAAGTTGCGTAGACAATATGTGAACTTTTAGCATCTTGTTGTGACTAGACAATTATCAAATGAGTCTCTTGTGACAAGCATTGCACACTAGCTAGAAAGTGTGAAATCTTGTTTGATATTGGTGTCAATGCCTTGTGTGATGAGATTACCTTGAACACGGTGTGTAATGACACCTAGAATATATTTTCCCCTTTGGTTCAGTTGACTAAGTGATGCAAGCACTTGAAATGATCTTAGGCAACAATTTTGAAGAGGGAAACAATTTGAGCCTTATCTTTTTATTTTGGAAGAAGCTTGAACAATTGTGACCCCTCTTTATTTATTCACCCATAACTTTTATGAAGTGTGGTTTGTTTGAATAGCCAACTTAGGTCAAAATCCCAAGTTGGGGATGTGGTGAAAAGAGAAGGAAAATCAAGAAGTGTGAGAAATTCCCCCTTTTGAGCAATGGTTTTGAAAAAAGATGGAACCCCTCCACATAAA
The DNA here is from genome assembly GCA_037074985.1 of Solanum bulbocastanum. Classification (NCBI taxonomy): domain Eukaryota; kingdom Viridiplantae; phylum Streptophyta; class Magnoliopsida; order Solanales; family Solanaceae; genus Solanum; species Solanum bulbocastanum. The sequence goes on along the minus strand of CM073605.1, from coordinate 18,590,877 downwards.
AAAAAAAAAAAAAAAAGAAAGCAAAAGAAAAAGAATGAAAAAGTTGTGAAATAAAGTAGTGGAAGTTGCAAAAGAAATGGGGTATCCGGTAGTCCATTTGAAGTTGAATAATGGGGTAAATTGTGGGCATGATCAAAATGTTAAAGAAAAGAAAGAAAGTGATGTTCATACCACACTTCATGAAGGTAGCAGCCACTGAGCCTAAATGACCATACCTTTACACCCAACCCCGTTACAAGCCTTGAAAAGACCTTTGTGATCTTGAGTGAGCTAAAACGAATGTTGATTGGAAAATAAGGGAAAAACTATGGGTGAAATCATGCATGTATTCATCTTTGTGAGTGTGAAAGTCATATGTGATTCCAGAACTATAAATTGTTGAAGAACTTTGTGTGAATAGGGAATCATTTTTGTTGTGAGAGCATTTGAGTACCTTTGTTGAGCTTGAACTTGCATTTGAAACAAGAATTGTGAAGTTGAGCATCTTTGATAATGATGAGTCACAATTTGAATCTTTGAGTGCACAATTGATCATTGCATGAGTAAGTTGAATCTTGTTGTGTGCATTCATGTTGAGTCTTATGCAACACTATTTGAGACATCTTTTTTGAACTGTTGATCTTGAGTTTTACTTGAGGACAAAAACAAGTTTAAGTTGGGGGTGTTGATGAGTCCGATATTTGGACTCATTAGGGGCATTGTTAATGTAGATTTAGTGACTTCAAATACTCTAATTTGTGCCATAAACTTATGTTAAATCCTTGATTTTTGGGTATATTGAATGAGGAACAAAGCATGAACACTAATAGGCAAAAAGAAACAAAACAAACTGAAGAAATGAAGAAAGGCAAGCCTGGTAATCGCCAAGAGCACTAGGCAAATCGTCGAGTGGCTAGCTTAACCGCCTAAATTTCCAATATTCCAGCCTTGAGGGAAGAAACCAAGTCGATGACAAAAAGGAGCAGTGGCGAATCGCCGATCAGTTCCGCGAAGCAAAGATAGATCACCCAAAGTTATAGAACTTGAGGATGCTGAATGCCAAGCCGAAAAGGCAATGGAATAGATCAATGGTCGGCTCGTCGAGTGATTCGACGAGCCCAACTTACTTCGCCAAATGGCCCTTTGTGTCTTATTTTTGGTGACTATAAATTAGATTTTGAACATTCATTTTAAGGAATTGACTTATGCTGAAAAAGACGAATTTAGCACAGAACACTTTTCTCTATAGTTTTTTTTATAGTTTTTAAGAAATTTAGAGGTTCAATTTAGTGATTTTGGAATTGGGTTTCGAATATTATACAAATTGAAGCATTGTAAAGACAAAATCACTATTACCCAGTTGATAGCTAATCGATTCGATAATCGTTTTTACTCTTTTATTATGTTTGGCGAAAATCCCAATTCTTGGGGTCTGATGATGTGATTATGGGTTGAATTAGTTTATGGGTATTGTTAATTACTATTTTAATTGCTATTTTGAAGTGAGTTTAATCAGTAATCGTTGTTTAATTTATGAATTGTAGTTTCAAATGCAATTCTAATTATGTATTCTTGGCTTGCGAGAGAGAGAGAGGTTTCAGAACTTAGATTCCTGATTAATGATTTGTAGGTATTAGGTTGAACTAGTTTTAGCTAGAGAGAGTTAATCCTAAACCCAATCCTACCCATCTAGCTCGAGAGAGTGGATAAATTAAGGTGTGGGGTGTACTTTATTGGTATGCTGGTTGATTTTCAAAAGAAATCACATGATTCGGTGTAGTTGTTTAAGAGAAAGTTGTCTCCCTTATAGTATAGCCTACTCACAGATATTTAGTTGTTTACTAGTAGCTTTAATTACCCATATATCGAAATTTGTCCATAATCGATCACATCCCAAGAATCCCTCTCCTTATTATTAATTCAAAGTGTTTGTGACTTCTTTGTTAGTGATAATTAAAGCCCAAAACCCACATCTGACATTTGTGTCACCCCTTTTGTTTGATTCATGTCTTTTTGATAATTTTTATTCTTATGGCTGATTAGACCACGTTTGCACTTCTTGATTGAATTTGAACACGTACCGCTGCCTGTGGGATTCGACCCTAACTCAATTGTTGGGTTTTATATTGACTAACGATTGTTTACACCTAAAATTGGATGAGGTTTCTTGAAACGTTAAATCAAGTGTCAAAAAGGAATTTCGTCAACTCCATTAGTTTTGAAATGGTAAATCTAATCCAAAGGAATTGTTGGTTTCAGATTTGGAGTCTTTTAAAGATTTAAGAAATTGTGCAAATTTATCTTATGGGTTGACTTTGGTTAACATTCGGGGTTTGGATGCTTCAATCAAAATTCTGAGAGTTTCGGTTGATTCTTTTGAGGCCTTGGTTGATTTTTTTGGGAGGTCCTGAGTTTGTTTTAGCATGTAAGGAATTGAGTTAGTTTCCTGTGGTTTTCACAGAAGAGACCTCAAATTCTTATTTTGACGGTTCCATTGAGTTTGGAACATCAAGTAAAATTTATTTGCATATGTGTTTTGTATGCAGGGCTTTCGAATCAATTACGAGGGTCGCTTTGATGTCTTTTGTTTTAGCTGATGCTTTTGGTGTTGCAGTCTTCGCTTAAGCGGGACATTATTTGTTGTAGCGATGGTCGCTTAAGCGAGACCTGGTTCGCGAAAGCGAGCCTCCAACTTTTGTGGGGTTTTCTTAAGCGGGACCTGGTCAGCTTTAGAGATGGTCGCTCAAGTGGGACTTGGTTCGCAAAAGTGAGACCCCCAGCTTTTGTGGGGTTTGCTTAAGCGAGACCTGGTTTCTTTTGCGACATCATAGGGGGTTTTTTGCCTGCTATTATCAGGGGTACCTGTTTTCCATTTTTGAGCTCGGGGAACCCTTGGTGGCAATTTTTCACAGGATCTCTTGTGCTAAATCATTTACATAAGCTTCCTTGATCCTAAACCTTTATTTTTCTTTGGTTATTTATGAATTCTAACATCAAATTATGGGATTTTGATTGGTAAATGGTAATATTTTTTAAAAACTCGAGTTCTTAGATAAGATTGAGATTTTGAACTGATTTATAATCTTTTTTCGAAATAATTTTCCCAATGAGTTCCTAAAGCCTTGACTAATGTTTTCAACTATTAAATTTCATATTCAAAACTTATTTTCTGAATTGGATTTTGAGTTGATTGACCCACTTTTTTAAAGTAATTGATGTTGATATTGTTGTTTCTGAAGATTTATCGTGAAATCTTGATTGCTATAGATTGTGTGGTTTCGGAAGTGATTCCATAGGATAAGACTCTATTCTTGGAGTGATTATTTATGTTATTTAAGGCAAGTGATATCCTAAACCTTGTAGCTAGTAGAATTCATTTACTTCTTTCGTTGTTTGTTGGGAGTAATGGAATAAGGTGAGGGTATAATTTTTCACTTGTTAAATCTAATTAATTAAATGGGGTTGAACTAAAAAGGGTTATATGATGAACATGATGATGTGAGTTGCATTGTTGTGACCCTTATTGATTGATTGATGAGATGCTTGAAAGCATGAATGTGGATTTGAATTGTATTATTGGTTGTATCTACCTTGTGGTGTGATATTATTTGTGTGCAATGATTGTTCAGCACTGTGATGAGACATGTGATGATTTATGATGTCAGGGTCTTTGCCGGCAAGTTTTATTTACGTCGAGGTCATTTCCAGCAAGTGTTTGTAAAGTCAATGGGAAATGGTTTCGGCTAGTGATTTGATATAAAATCGATGGGAAATCATTCCAGCTAGTGTTTTGATATAAAGCCAATGGAAAATGGTTCCGACTAGTGATTTGATATAAAGCCAATTGGAACTGGTCCTAGGTAGTGATCTTGTGCCGATGGGAAATGGTTCCGTCAGGAGATTGATTATCGTTACTTGATGCATTTGACGCTTATGCAAGACTTGCTTGTTAATTGTAATTGATTTACTTGTTATGTGTGACTAATCTTCTTGACATTGATAACTGATCTAATGTTTCAAGCACACCTCATCCAATTTTAGGTTTCAACAATCGTAAAATAGTATAAAACCCAACAAATGAGTCGAAGTCGAATCCCACAGAGAACGTTACATGTTTTAAGGTCAATTAGGAAGTGCAAACGTCGTCCAATCAATCATAGGAATAGAAATTATCAAAAAAAGACATTAATCAAATTAAAGGGGTGACACGAATGTCAGATGGGAGTTTTCGTTTTAATTATCAACTACAAGTAGTCACACAAACATACAAATAACAATAAGGAGATGGATTCTCGGGATGTGATCGATTAAAGACAAATTTCAATATATGGGTAATTGAAACTACTACTAAACAACTAAGTGAGTAGGCTATACTATAAGGGAGTTAGCTTTCTCTCGAAAAACTACCCCGAATCAGGTGATTTCTTTCGAACATCAACAAAAATAACAATGAAGAACAACTGACACCTTCATTCATCCACTCTCTCGAGCTAGATGGGTAGGATTGGATTTAGGATTCACTCTCTCGAGCTAAACCTAGCTCAACCTAATACCTATAAATCATTAATCAATAATCTTAATTCTAAAACCTCTCTCTCGAGCAGGCTAGGAACACAAAATTAGAACTGCATTTGCAACTACAATTCATAATTATAGACATCAATTAATGATTAAACTCACTTCAAAATAACATTTAAACTAGTAATTAGCAATACCCATAAACTAATTCAACCCATAATCACATGATCACACCCCAATAATTGGGGTTTTAGCCAAACATCATAAAAGAGTAAAAATGATTACCGAATCGATTAGCCATCAATTGGGTAAGAGTGATTTAGTCTTTACAATGCTTCAATTTGTAGAACATTCAGAACGCACTTCCAAAATCTCCCAATTGAACTTCTAAAATTATTCAAAACTATAAAAAAAACTACAGAGAAAAGTGTTTTAAACTGAATTAGAATAATTCTCCTCTACCCAACTCCTAAAAAATGCTAAATAAACATTCAAAATCTAACTTATAGTTGCCAAAAATAAGCCAAAAAGGGCCGTTTGGCAAAGTAAGTCAGGCTCGTTGAACCCTCCGCGAGCCGCCCTTTGACCTCTTCCATCACCTTTTCTTAGCACTAAGCATTCTCAAGTTTTGTAACTATGGGAGATCTCTCTTCGCATAGCGAACCTACTTGGTGATTCACCGACTGCTCCTTTTTGTAGTAGAATTGGTTTCTTCCCTCAGGGTTGGCACACTGGAAATTTAGGCAGTCAAACTAGCCACTCAACGATTCGCCATGTGTTCTTGGTGATCACCAGGCTTGCCTTTCTTCATTTCTTTAGTTTGTTTTGTTCCTTTTTTGCATGTTAGTATCCTCGTTTTGTTCCTCAATCCATATACCTGAAAATCAAGGATTTAACATCAGTTTATGGCATAAATTAAGCATTTGAGGACACTAAATCTAAAAAAACAAAGCCCCATATTAGTCCAAATCTCGGACTCATCAACACCCCCAACTTAAACTTTTGTTTGTCCTAAAGTAAAACTCAAGATTAACAGTTCAAAAAGAATGTCTCATATAGTGCTGCATAAGACTCAACATGAATACACACAAGAAGGCTCAATTTACCCATGCCATAATCAATTGTGCACTCAAAGATTCAAATTGTAACTCACCATTATCAAAGATGCTCAAGTTCTCAATACTTACTTCAAATGCAAGTTCAAGCTCAACAAAGGTACTCAAATTCCCTCACAACAAAAAATAATTCCCTATTCACACAAAGTTCTTCAACAATTTATAGTTCTAGAATTTCATACAACTCTCACACTCACAAAGATGAACACATGCAAGACTTCACCCATAGGTTTGCCCTTATTTACCAATCAACATTCGTTTCAGCTCACTCAAGATAACAAAGGTCTGTTCAAGGCTTGTAACGGGCTGAGTGTAAAGGTATGGTCATTTAGAATCAGTGGCTGCTACCCTCATGAAATGTGGTCTGAACATCACTTTCTTCCTTTTCTTCAACATTTTGATCATGCTAATAATTCACCCCATTATTCAACTTCAAATGGACTACCGGATACTCCAATTCTTTTGCAACTTCCACTACTTTATTTCAAAACTTTTTCATTCTTTTTCTTTTGCTTTCTTCTTTTCTTTTCTTTTTTTTTTTTTTTTACATGGAGGGGTTCCATATTTTTCAAAACCATTGCTCAAAAGGGGAATTTTTTCACACTTCTTGATTTACCTTCTCTTTTCACCACACCCCCACCTTAGGCTTTTGGCCTAAGTTAGCTATTCAAACAAACCACACTTCATGAGAGTTATGGATGAATGGATAAAGAGGGGTCACAATTGTTCAAGTTTCTTCGAAGAAAGGGATAATGCTCAATAGGTTTTAAGCAAGGTTCACACATCTCACAAGGTTGGCCACAAAAAGAGGTATGTTTTCAAATTATTTCACTATTTCAAATTGTTTCCTAAGATCATTTCAAGTGCTTGCAGCACTTAGTCAACTAGACCAACAAAAAAAATTCTAGGTGTCATCATACACAATGTTCAAGGTACGCACATCACACTAGGCATTGGCATAATATCAAATGAGACTCTACATTTTCTAGCTACTATGCAATGTTCATCACAAAAGACTCATTCGATAACCAGCTATTCAGAACGAGATGCAAAAATTCCACATATTGCTATGCAACTTCATTTGGCCTCATCGTAGCCATATATTCATTTCGTTCAATTAAGAGCACTATTCACGTCAACGGTATTGATCATAACCGATACTCATTTCTGCACAAAAACAACCACAATCACACACAATAGAGGTGGCCAAATTTCAAAAATAGGTTAAAACCATTTACATTCAAAGCAAGGAGCCACAAGCTCAAACATCCACAAGATTACGATCCAAACACAATCAAACCAGAAATATAGATCACAAAACCCAATATATACAAATAAAATGAAATCATAAGAGGTAGGTATGGAAATACCTCACCCCACCCACAAAAGAAAAGAAATTGTCCTCAAATCCAAATAAAACACAAAAACCAATAAAAACAATAGAGAAAGAGGTAATGATGTCATCCTGCAAGGATAAGCCTTGTGTGAAGTCTGCATTGTAGTTACTCTGTTTGTCAGGGAACCAATGCCCAAGGTGACACTCTTGCCTCGGACATCAGTGCCTGGAGTCTCAAAACTAGCTCCACTAAAGCCTGCCAAAGAGGTCTCCTACAATGAAGTCTGAATGGCTGAATGTACCATAGCCTCTTCAACCTCAGTCAGGCCCTCATAGGTGGTCTCCTCCTGAACATCGAACTACTCTTCATAAGTCTCAACCTCAAACTCTATAGCCACCTCATCGGCTCTAACCTCATCTCCAGTGGTAGCCAGAGTCATATCATAACAGGTCGTAATATATGTGTCCAGGTCATCGGGGATCACCACGATCCTAAAATTCATCGACACACCGGTGAACTTTAGCTGGTCCATATCTTTTCTTAACTTTCCAATTGCAGCCTTTAAGACCGCCACCTTATGAATGGCTCCCTGACCTCTCTCACACACATTTATCATGTCATAAGGGCATCAATAACATCTCTAAGATGTGTCAAAGTAGCTGTAAGAGCTCTCTCAATCATCCAGGAACTGCAACATCAAGCCTAGAGGCGCGCACATCAACAGAATGGGCTAGGTTCCCCATCTGTAACAGCATGGCTTGGGTGAGTGGAGGTTGGGAAAAAATAGTATTAGCAACAAACCTAGAAGGCATAGGAGCGGTAGAAGATCTTGGAGTCATAGAAGGAAAGAACTAGAAATACCTGAAGGCCCAGTGGCCGGAGTAGGCAATAATGTCTCTGCAGGTTGGGTCTCAATATCAACAGTTGGGGATGTATCCACCGGGGCTTCCCTCTTCTTCTCAGCCTTATCCTTCAAGTACTCAGCCTCAATACGTCAGATGTCAGTAGAGGAGTTAAGAATCACTTCCACATCCTTCTTCTCATTAGGTGGCACCCGGGCTCGTCTGCACAACTCGATGATCAACACCGAAAAAGAAAGAGATGCCTAGTGCTACCTAGCTCTCATGGACATCTCCCATCTAATGATGGCACCTATATTGATGCTCTTCCCTTCAATGATAGATCCAAGACATGTCGACTTTGTGTGGATGAGGATAGAATCATTCTAAGACAGCATGATTGTGCTACTGATGAAACCAAACCAGTACCTCACTACCACATTGAGGTATTTCTTCCCAATTGGCACAGTGGCCTCAATCCACCTTAGAGTGTTGTCACATAAAAGAGGGGCCAACTAACCTTTCATATCTCCCAAATTAGTATTCTTAATGATGCTTTAGTAGTCATGTGTAATGTTGTAAGTTTATTCAAAACCAACATCAATGTCTACTAGCTTGAAAGTAGCAACCTTCATCAATGTCACATTTTACCTTCCTTCCCCTAACAACAACACAGTCTTCTAGCTTGAAGGTAGCAGCCTTCCTCTTTCCCAATGGCACCAAAGCTCCATAGGCAGTGTAAAAATCCTAGACCCAATTAGAAATGTAAGTGCCCCGAGGTTTAGTAAAGAGATGGAATTTGTGGGATTTCCAGTTGCTCCAGTTCTCCGTATATCTATCCTCCTCACTATCTGTGGACAATCTCTTTTCCTCAATGATAGTCCTTGATATGCTCAAATTACACTATCCTAAAGAAGTATAAGTGTTCATCGTCAAATAAAGAACCCAACTTGTTGTTTGGGGTTTATCTCACGAGGAATATGATTCAAACTTAAACTTAACTCACGATTATATTCATTTAGTCAAAATATTTCTAAAACAAGTAATTAAAGAGGGGAGGGGGGGTTGGAAACAAATAACCAATTGTTGTTTAAATAACAAGTGAGCTAGATTCAAACTTTGAGTTATCAATAAGTGAGAGAAACTAGGGTTTATGTGTTCCCTATAAGCTCTTAATGCGGTAATCCTAATAATAGTAATCATTTCCTAGAGTTTTACATGCAAAGTTGGTAAGTTAGGTATCCCTAAGTGATTGGTCCTCCAAATAGGGAATTTCACCCCACACCTGGTCTGGCAAGATGTGTATAATTTACTAATCATTACATTTACCTCAAATTAGACATCACACCAATGTATGACTTAGTTTTCACCCTCGCACCAATTGATATTAGACTATTAGATAGTATCACATTAAATCTCTGTTGATAATTCTTTTCTTATTAACTACATCCTTGGTCCGTCAAGTTGCAACAAGGAGAGTTCTAACGCTTGCACTCGTTAAAAAGACTTCTAAGAAAAAGAATTACCAATACATGCATAAACACTATTCAAGAATTACATAGTTATTATTCATACGTTGTTAATCACTCATATTTCCCACAACCCTAGTTGTGGATTTAGTTAATCATATTTGGAAGAACACAATTCATATTTAGATAAAGAGAATTCATGAACTTACGTTTAGAGTAGAAGAAACATGAAACCACTAACTGAATTTCAAAGCAAAAATCGTATAAACTGAAATCCAAAAATCAAATTGCTAAAGTTTCAAGTTAGTTCCCAAAGAAAATATCAAAAACTAAAAGTAAACAATAATGCCTAACCTCCAAAAATGAGGTTTACATACCCTATTTATAGAAAAACTCCTAAAATAAAGGAAACAAAATAAGGAAATAAACTTCTAGGACGCGGCTTTGATCGACGACTCGACCTATAGACCGTAGGTCGACCTACGATCCGTAATGCCCCTCCTTTGGTCAACACTTAAAACCTTTCTTTAGAACCTGGAACCATCATTCTCTGATCATCATAAATGGACGTACAGGACGGACCGTACGTGGTTCCATAATTAGGATTTTCATCAGGTACTAGAACTTCAACTCTCTGAACACATTCGACAGATGTGCAGGACGGCCCGTAAGTTGACCTAGGGTCCATAGATCACTTTGTTGTTCTACACTTGGTCAAAATTCCCTGATGCTCCTATCTACGCCTACCCATCGACGGACCGTCACAGGACCTACGGTCCCTAGGTCCCTCCATCAGTGGCCACTTATGCATAATTTCAGCTATCATCTCACTCAACTGCGTCAAAGCCTATTTCCTGCAAACATAACATATAAAAACATTATTTTCAATACAAAATGGCCCCAGACACACAGAACTCTTAAGTGAACTATATCAAAAATACCGTAAACTCACAGTATGTCAACACCCTTAACTTTAACATGTTGTCTGTCCTCAAGCGACACACTAACACTCTAAACGACACTTGTGTAGAAGTAAACATACCAACTCAAGCAATCACATGGCCTGTTCAATCCATTCCATTTTCTCAATGCAAATCTTTTCTCTTAGACTCAACAAACCAACTCACATGGATCAAATCATGTCATAGATCGATCAACAGACACCACAACATACATAATTCACAATCACCAAGGTATCAATTTTCCGACAATGTAACTAGTACCCTCACTTTAGAAGAAATCCTTTTTCACTCACAATAGATATGACTTTCACTTTTTTAGTATTCGTTCAACACTCACGCTTAGAAGTGACTTCAAGTACAGTAACTACTCAATACAGAATGCTTGCCCGTATTTTAATTGCTTAGACTCTCGAAACTAGTTTCTAGGATCACTACAAAACTTTTTTAGCTTGTAACCTAGGCTCAGGGTCAGGTGTGGTACATTTGGGTACTTGTAGCGACTTTCTGCCCTTCTTGACCTTACTTTGGCTTTTTACCTCTTTTCTCAACCTATTTTTGACATCCTTTCATTTTACTTTCTTTCCCTTGACTCTGTTCAACAAAGATGTGGCTTTTGACTTTATGGCTCTTATTTTTCACTTTCTTCTTTTTATTTCACTTTATTTTTCTTTATTTCTTTCAGCAATTTTTTTTATCATCTGTTTGCTCCATTTTTCACAAAGTCAGATCTTTTTCTTTTCGGTTTTCCTTTTCAACACACAACTCTTTTCATAACCTTTTTTCTTTCAGCTTCCTTCTTCACAACCACCCTCAACTTATGTGTTTAGCATGATTCGAGGTGCTCAATATCCAATGTCGGACCAGGTCCAAGATCAAGGAAACTTTTTGAATTAGCTACCCTCAACTTAGGCTTTTGGTCTAAGTCAAGGTGCACATATCCAAGGAGGGACCGGGTCCAGGACAATCATTTTAGGGAAGGCGAGTTCGGTGAATCAAAAGAAATGGTCTATTTTAGGTTCAAACATTTGGATCAAAGGGAGCATTGATTTCATTTGGTTGGATCATTTTAGGCTTAAGTGGTCTAATTTGAACAAGGGCCTATGATCACTTCCCATGTAACGACCCTTCCGAAATAACATAAGCCAATAACTTACGAGATTTATACGCATATATTGTCCTCACACTAGTAAAATGATATAAAACCAATATTATCAACTTTCGAGTACCCAATCAAGTGGTTCATGCTTCATACAACCATTTAAAAACAAGCAGTAAAATTAATATATTACAAGACTTGGGCTTACACTCCCCAAATGAACAAAACATGTAGCCATACTTATATTACAAACCATGGTGACATGATTCGATTAGCCCTCAAATTTTCATGCAATTGTACAATACATAGATCATGTATAAGTCCCAAAGTTTATACAAAATATAGATGTCTATATGCAAATGTGATCTTCCTTAAGGCTATCAAAATTTTCATCTCCAATGGCCAGCTTCACACCTATCTCTCGATCATTTCCTACGATAGAAACAACTATCGCTAAGCATATAGCTTAGTGGTGTAAAAACTATATGTTCAGCGCCCTCTAAATTTACAGAGTAATCTTTCTCAAGTCATGAGCAGCGCAATTGAAACATAATAAATACATCAAGTAACAATATATAAAGAGTATCAAGTTCGATATTTAAAGATCCAAATGTCAAGAATGTTCAAGGAACCATTTTCCAAGAGATTCAATAACAAGACTCATCCAATATATACATCATGTCATCACACCAAGCACAAGAAAGTATCAAGAAGGGTCGATGCCTTGTATCAAGAAGGGTCAAAGCCCAATAATCAAGAGAACTAAGAACCATATTAAAAATGGCTTTCTAGTTCGTACTTAAAATGGACAATTTCCATTCTTAAGACGGACTACAAATCCAGAATCAAGATGGAAAATGATCCGAATCAGGAATCATGCCAATGGTGAGAAAGTCACAGCCACAAGAAGGACAAGGTCCCAACAAGAGTGCCAAGTGATCAAATAATCCGTACAAGTGGGCAAGTTACACAAGCGTCATACCAACACGACAATGCAAAGTGACAAGAGGTAATCAAGGTACCAAGATCAACTTGTAGATATACCAGTAGTTAAAAGAGTGAAAGTACAAGTTTATACAAAACCTCAATACTTTATCGTAGAAATAGTCCACACAACTTTGCAAGTTCAAACTGTAGACCAACCAATGTATCAAGGTCCTCAACTTGTTCACGAGTGTAAACAACCTTAAAAAATACAATTAAATAGCTTCTTTAATTCTTAGTATCTCAATAATGTCGAAGTAAAATGGAATTATCATCACAAGTAAGCTTATCCCGTACAAAAACGACTCTGCTCCCAAAATAGTGATTCTAGCCAGCCTAGTACCTCATGTTGCAACTTAGATTTGAAAATGAAAACGGCAAAACTAGACTTTATAACCTTCATTAAAGATGTAGGTACATATCTTAAGGTTACAAACAAACAAGAATCACCACAAAATCTATTTTGTACAAAATGATATATTCAAAACACTAACAGTTGTCTATACAGAATTTCCAAACCCAAAATCTAGACAAAACTTGTCCTATGTTGCGTCCCATATTTAGAATCCATAACAGATAAATTAGAGTTTTACCTCAACATAAGAGTTGTAGATATATGAATTAGCTTTCCAAATCATATTTATTCACCAAAATATGAGTTCAATAGAATGAGCTATTCTAAAAGTCATACACACTACTCAGCTACTAAAACAGATTTCGACTACTTACCGAAGAGCAGTGTGTGTCTTGAATTCCAGACAAAAGAACCAATTTTTTCTCTTGTGATATTGATGAACAAATGGTTAACTAAGGTTCTTAGGTGCTTAGACTTTGAAGGAACCTAAATTCTCTAGAGGAGATGTCAAAATATAGGCTCAAAAGTGATATTTATCCCAATGCACAACTGTCCCTCAAGGCTGCCCAAATAGTGTTGTGTGCTGCCCAAAATGCATACATATACCCTTATATATATCCTTCACCTCCTTTTAAAAGTATACAAAATTCTAATTATACTATTACATAAATACCCCAATACAAACCCTTAAATTACGATACAATTTATACTAAGCAAGCTAGCAATTATCACAACATTTCAAGTTCCCAAAATAAGAGGAAAACATATTGTAGTAATTAAGCAACAGTAAATCAACTTGTGACTCTTGTTAGCATTTATGGGTGTTACATCCCAACTTCTAGTCTAGATCATCTTAGTAGGACCAACGGGCTAAGTTCTAGATTGGCACATATTGTTTGAACATTTAACTTTTCTCACACACTCTTGGCACATTGTTTCATTATTAGATTATCATATTACCCAGTTCAAGTTTTAGCTTAAGTCATGAAGTCAAATCGGTTCCTATCATGTCTCATTGAGATCCAGCACATTCGACTTATCAAGCTTACAGATCTAGCACATTTCATCATTTTTGGATAAGGATCATTTTTTTCATGCTTTTTATGCCATCATGCTTTCATTTTTCTACTTACATTCCTAAACATGTCTGTTCAACAGTAATTAAAACAGTCTTTTGGGGGGAAAGAACACATGTAAGAAAACCCCAAAAGAGAATTATGAGTTGGGTTACTCAGACTTCACCCTATCATTCACAATCCATTTACCCCACCCCCAACAAAATAAAGTGTAAATGTCCCCAATGCACAAAAAATAAAGAGTAAAGGATCAGGTGAAGCAAACCTGTGGCGCTTATGCGCCGAAGACCACTCAAGAAGCGGAGCTAAAATTTGATACGCTCAAATTACACTTCCCTAAATAAGTATAAGTAGTCATAGTCAAATAAAGAACCCACCTTGTAGATTGGGGTTGATCCCACGAGGAATATGGTTCAGACTTAAACTTAACCCCCGATCATATTCATTTAGTCAAACTATTTTCGAAACAAGTAATTAAACGGGGGTTTGGAAATGAATAACTGATTGTTGTTTAAGTATCAAGTGAGCAAGATTCAAACATTGAGTTATCAATAAGAGAGAGAAATTAGGGTGTATGTGTTCCCCATAAGCTCTTAACAGGGTAATCCTAATAATAGTAATCATTTCCTAGTGTTTTACATGCAAAGTTGGTAAGTTAGGTATCCCTAAGTGATTGGTTTTATAAGGAATTTCACCCCGGACCTTGATCCGGCTACGTGTACATAATTTACTAACCCTTACCTTTACCTCATATTAGACATCATATCAATGTATGATTTAGTTTTCACCCTCGCACCAATTGATATTAGACTATTAGATAGTATCACACTAAATCTCTGTTGATAATTATTTTCTTATTAACTACCTCGTTAGTCCGGAAAGTAGCAACAAGGTGAGTTCTAACATGTGCACTTGTTAAAAAGACTTCTAAATGAAAAAATTACCAATACATGCATCAACACTATTCAAGAATTACTTAGTTATTATTTATACGTTGTTAATTGCTCATGGTTCCCACAACTATAGTTATGGATTTAATTACTCATACTTGGAAGGACACAATTAATATTTTGATACAGAGAATTCATGAACTTACGCTTATAGTAGAAGAAACCCAAAATGTCAAACTGAATTTCAAAGCGAAAATCGTATAAACTGAAATCCAAAAATTCAATTGCTAAAGTTGCAAGTTAATTACCAAAGAAAATATCATGACCTAAAAGTAAACAATAATGGCTAACCTCCAAAAATGAGGTTTATGTACCCTATTTATAGAAAAACATTTCATAAACAAAAAGTAAACAATATAAGGAAATAAACTTCTGGGACGTGGCTTTGATCGATGACTCAACCTACGGACCGTGGGTCGACCTACAGTTTGTAGGTCCCCTCCATTGATCAACACTGTAACACCCCTAAATGGTAACAAGAGTTTCATGTTGATTTACCGTTGCTTATTACTACAATATGTTTTACTCTCATGTTAAAAACTTGAAATTTTGTGATAATTGCTAGCTTATTTAACATGAATTATATCGTAATTTATGGGTTTTTATAGGGGTATTTACGTAATAGTATAATTAGAATTTTGTATAATTGTAAAACGAGGTGAAACATATATACTTATAGGTATGTATATGTGCATTTTGGGCAGCACACTTTTATTTGGGACAGCACCTTTGAAGGACAACTGTACAAGTGATAAACATCACTTGTTTGACTATATATTTTCACTCCTCTTTGAGAAAATTTTGGTTCCTTGAAGACTTAGAACCTTAGAACCCTAGCTTAGCACTTGTTCTTCAAAATAACAAGAGAAAAAAAACTTGGTCTTTTGGCTGGAATTCGAGACACACACTGTTTTTTATAAGTAGTCGAAATTTGTTGTGTAGCTGAGTAGTGTGTATTACGTTTCGAATATCTCATTATACAGAACTCATTTTTGTGTGAATAAATATGATTTGGAAAGAAACTTCATATACCCACAACTCTTATGTTTATCTAAAACTCTAATTTAGCTTTTATGGACTCGAAATATGGGACGCAACACAGGACAAGTTCTGTATGGATTTCAAATTTTAGAAATCCTGTATGAACAACTGTTGATGTATCGATGATATCTTTTTGTAAAAAATATATCTTTCGGTTATTCTTATTGAGTTGCAATCTCAAGAGTGATATCTACATCTTTCATGAAGGTTATAAAGTCTAGTTTTACCATTTTCCTGTTCAAATCTAAGTTACAGCATGGGGTGCTAGACTGGCCAGAATCACTGTTTTGGGAACATAGTTGTATCTGTGCAGGCTGAGCTTACTTGTGAAGCTAATCCTGTTTTATTTTGACATTTTTGAGATATTAGGAATTAAAGAAGTTATTTAATTGTATTTTTAAGGTTGTATATACTTGTGAACAAGTTGAGGACCTTAATGCGTTGGTTGGTCTACGGTTTGAACTTAGGGAGTGTTGTTGGACTGTTCTACGCTAAAGCATTGAAGTTTGTGTATAAACTTGTACTTTTACTCTTGTAAAAGTAGGTATATCTGAAAGTTGATCTCGATACCTTGGTTACCTCTTGTCACTTTGCATTGTTGTGTTGGTATTACGCTTATGTAAAACACCCACCTGTACGGATCGTTTGATCACTTGGCACTCTTGTTGGGACCTTGTCCTTCTTGTGGCTGTGACTTTGTCACTATTGGCATGCCTCTTGATTCAGATCATTTGCTATCTTGACTTTGGACTTTTAGTCCATCTTAAGAATGGAAGTTGTCCATTTTAAGTACGAACTAGAAAGCAATTTTTAATATGGTTCTTGGTTCTCTTAACTATTGGGCTTTGACCCTTATTGATACAGGGCGTCGGCCCTTCTTGATACTTTCTTGCGCCAGGTGTGACGACATGAGTTATATATTGGGCGATCCTTGTTATTGAATCTCTTGAAAAATGGTGCTATGAGCGTTCTTGACATTTGTATCTTTGAATATCAAACTTGCTACTCGTTATATATTGTTACTTGATTTACTTATTATGTTTCAAGTATGTTGTTCATTGACTCGAGAAAGGTAGCTTGGTGAATTTTGAGGACTCCAAACCTCTAGTTTTTACACAACTAGCGATAAGCTCAACGATAGTTGTTTCTATCGTAGGGGCTATTGAGAGGACGCATGAAGCTGGCCATTGGAGATGGAAATTTTGAGAACTTTAGAGAAGATCACATTTGCATATAAGCATCCATACTTTGTATAAACTTTGGGACTTATATATGATCTATGTGTTGTAGACATGAAATTTTGAGGGCTATTCGGATCGTGTCACCATGGGTTGTAAAATAAGTACGGCTACATGTTTTATTTTATTTGGGGAGTGTAAGCCCAAGTTTTGTAATATATTACATTTCCTACTTGTTTGATTGATCGTATAAAGCATACACCCATTTGTTTTGGGGTATCAAAAGTTGATAATATTTTTTTTGTTTATAGCATCTTTTACAAGCATGAGGACAATATATGCATAAAAATCTCGTGAGTTATTGGCACATATATTGATTGGAAAGGGTCGTTACAAACACTTAGAACTTTTCTTTAGAACCTAGAACCATCATTCTATGATCATCATCAACGAACGTACAGCACTGACTGTACGGTTCGTGATTTCTCTTCTGTAGCTCCAGAATTAGGATTTTCATCAAGTACTGGAACTTCAACTCTCTGAACACATTTGACGGATGTGAAAGACGGTCGTAGGTCAACCTAACGTCCATAGATCACTTTATAGTTCCACACTTAGTAGGAATTCCCTGATGCTCCTATCTACGCCTACCAATCGAAAGACCGTCACAGGACCCATGGTCTGGAGGTCCCTCCGTGGGTGGCCATTTCTGCAGAATTTTAGTTGTCATCTCACTCAACCGCATCAAAGCCTATTTCCTGCAAACATAACACATAAAAACATTACTTCCAATACAAAAGGGCCCTACACATACAACTTTTAAGTGAATTGTATCAAAAACACCGTAAACTCACGATATATCAGTCTTCAGTCCCTCGGCCTTTATTCTGTTGAGAGACCAGGGAGGAGGACCCTGTGCAAGTGGTGCTAGGACCACAGTCTGATCTAGAACTAGAGAATGAAGAGTGCTCTGAGGCACCCGGATTCGAGATGGATCATGCATCCTCTTGGAGCGTATTTCAGCTCTCCGGGCCAATAGCAGTTGGTCATCCTCAAGCTTAGAAGTGACAGCCTGAGGGTCCTGGTGTTCCCTCTTGCTTTCAGATGTAGTGAGATGAGTCGCGTAGACTCCCTCACTGTCGGAGCTGACCTCCGGTGACTCAGCTGCGGGTGCCTTGCCTTTTCATTTGCCATTCCCACCCATGGTAGGAAGTTTGGTTGCCTTTGCTTTGGATGCCACTGCATCCTCATTTATGACGATCACTTTTGCCCGTTTGCGGGGCGCCATGTATCGTCCTCGTACTTTGGGTCTATCCATATCTGTAAAATACATCAAAAATTTTTAGAAATCGTTAAAGAAAGTTACAGAAATCAAGTTGCAAAAACACTTGCTGAACCAGTCGCTGAGTTACTTAGGCAAGCCAGATCGAGCTCATCGAAAGGACCAATTTGAAAATTTCCCAGAAATAAGGCATGTTGGTGATGCTCAGGGCCCCTTAGTGAATCACCAACACCACTCGTCGAGCTCAAACATTCTCACTAAAAGTTACAATGTGTTTTAGGAGTTAGGGGTACAGAAATGGCGATCAAAGGAACATTTCGATGAGTCGCCAAATGAACTCGGCGAGCTCAGGCTTCCTGCCAAAAGTTATAGACCTAACTTATCCAAATTAAGGGTGATCAAAGGGGGACGGCGAACCACCAAATCGTTCAGCGAGCTCGACCCAGCTTGCCAAACTACCCAACATGCCAAATTTCAACTCCATTTCCCAAAATCAAGCCCGCAGCCCCTGAAATAAAAATCAAACACAAACACCACTCAATTAAAACTAGACCCATAGGACCCATGCTTTCGGGGTACTCAAACTTCCCCCAATTTGGCCAAAATGTGTCATTTAACGACTTTTGCCCTTAAGAATGATGTTAAATGCTCCATCATTGGGCAAATTACGTCATTTGGCTCAATTCTAGGTTACTTAGACTTCACCCCACAAAACCCAATACAAATTAACCTCAACCCAACAATGTAGAATCAATTTTAATTCATTAAACGCATGGATGCATCATCTTAATCATTTAGGCACAAGTTTGAAACATAAAATAGGCAATCCGACAAATAAAACACGATTTAAAATCATACCCAACACATTTCACACATATTTACCAAAAGTATTCAAGTTCAACCACTAATCGAAGGTTCAAGTTCAGAACACCAACATGAATGCTGAATTGAGAATTTGATAAGCTTCGCGGCACAGTAATCTAAATTTGAGCACGAAACCAAACATAAAAAGCGAATAACAATGGGAAAGTATGGAAGATCTAAAGTACGGGTGAGATTTTACGGGGTTAGAGTTGAGAGAATATGAAAACTTTGAAATTTTAAACCATTTGGCCTTTTAAAACCTTTCAGTTCACAGCCCTTTTGACAGTATAAGTCGACCATGTCGAACCACTCGGTGATGTGCCAAGTGGTGACTTACCTCGCCGAGTTTTATAGGATCTCCAGTTGATTTAGAGGTTCAAATAGTGGACAAAATCAGGCTCGCTGACTTGTTCGACGAGTCACCGATTAAGCAATTGGCCTGCCGAGTTTTACAGAATTTCACTTCATGTTTTGTGGATCCAACAGCGGTCCAAGTCAGGCTCGCCGACCTCTACGGCAAGTCACCGACTGGACTCTTGACTTTCCAAACCACCTATTTTCAAACACACTTCACTTTTCAACCTGCTCTATCAACACCTGTTATTCAAAATCAAACTTAAAGCATTAAAAACTTGGGTTGCCTCCCAAGAAGACCTTAGTTAACATCGTAGCATGACACAAGCACCCATTTAAGCTTCATTTTTAGGGTTTGACATAGTATTACTCGACAACCCCCTTGTTGTCTTGGGTTACAATGCGACGAAATCTGATCCATTAGGTTTTCTGTTGCTTAACTAAAACTGAGTGAGAGGTCACCGTATGGTTGAGAGTCAAAACATTATCTAACCCTTCAACCTTGTTGAGAATGCGTGAGAGCATGTCTTCTGTACGACCACCCTCAGATTCCTTGGGCTTTTGATGCTCAGGGGGAGAAACATACCTATCGTTATCCCTCTCTCTTTCCTTCCAAGTGGTGTTACGATCACGCCAATCTCTATCAAGGTCTCGCCAGCATTCATCTCTATTCCAACCCTGATTTCCACCCGATCTTGGGTAGTTAGCACGATAACCTCCTTCTTAATTTGCTAAGAAGTTCTCTTCCTCATTGTAATGCGCTTAAAATTGGGCTTCATCGGGGTTTACTCCTCCAACACCCATATTATTAACACTCTTCGTACCAACACCCATGAAAATTTTAGACAAGATATCCAGCTGGGTCATCATCTTTGCCATGTTTTAGTCTCTCTCTTGATCTTTTTCGATCTACTCCTTTTTCATTCTAAAGTCTAGAGGAGAGACTATCCTCACGAGTGTACCATGCCCTACTGATCTTGGTCATGCAATCAATGAGTTGGGAAGCTACTTCATAGTGTTATTGTATTATACCACCGGGAACAAGT
The DNA here is from genome assembly GCA_037074985.1 of Solanum bulbocastanum. Lineage (NCBI taxonomy): Eukaryota > Viridiplantae > Streptophyta > Magnoliopsida > Solanales > Solanaceae > Solanum > Solanum bulbocastanum. Next base: position 18,570,432 of record CM073605.1, on the reverse strand, counting down.
TGATCAGTAACTCCTTTGTTCACCGAATCAAGACTCCTATAGAAGTATTGCAGTAGCAGGTTGTTGGGCAATCCATGAGTTGGGCATTGTTGCAATAGCTTCTTAAACCTCCGCAATGTCTCGTGGATCGTATCACCTTCCAAGCATTTGAAACTTTGGATGTTATCCCTAAGAGTCATCATCTTTGATGGAAGGAAAAATCTCACTTGGAATACTATGATCAGCTCCATCTAAGAAGTGATGGAATCTCTTGGCAACTCAGCCAACCACTTTCTTGCCTCGCCCATTAGAGAAAAGGGTACAACCTCAAACGAACCGATTCTTGCAAAATGTTCTTAAATGAGAATGGTCCACATACATCAACAAAATTTCTGATATGCTCATGGGGATCCTCATGAGCTAGCCCCCAAAATAATCATTTCAATTGTAGGAGCTAAAGCATAGTGTGTGAAAAACTGTGTTTCCTTCAGCTAAAGGTAAACAAATGGCCCCAACACCACCCATTTAAACTAGGTCATTGATGTTTGGGTCATTGGCATCATTGAGCTTTTCGACATTATCTTGGTAGCCCACTTAGCTACCATTACTTGCATTAACGCTCATCTCCTCCTATGTTTTACAGAAGAACCACAAAACCAAAGCAAAAATAAGTAGATTCAACTATAACTAAAAAGAACACAATTCAACTTCACCAAAATAATTTCAAACAACATCACTCCCCGGCAGTGGCGCCATTTTGATTTAACGTTTCAAGCACACCTCATCAACTATAAGCAGTCACAAAAACATAGAAATAACAATAAGGAGAGAGATTCTCGGGATGTGATCGATTGTAGGCAAATTATGATATATGGGAAGTTGAAACTACTAGTGAACAAGTAAAAATCAATGAGTAATCTAGACCATAAGAGAGATAGCTTTCTCTCGAAAAACTACTCTGAACAAGGTGATTTCTTTCGAACATCAACAAACATAACAATGAAGAATAGCCCACACCTTAATTCATCCACTCTCTCGAGCTAGCTGGGTAGGATTGCATTTAGGATTCATTCTCTCGAGCTAAACCCAGCTCAACCCAATACCTACAAATCATTAATCAATAATCGTAGTTCTAAAACCTCACTCTCGAGCAAGCCAAGAACACAAAATTAGAACTTCATTTGCAATTACAGTTCATAAATTTAAACTCAATTAATGATTAAACTCACTTCAAAATAGCATGTAAACTAGTAATTAACAATACTCATAATCTAATTCAACCCATAATCACATGATCACACCCCAAGAATTGGTATTTTATTCAAACATCTTAAAAGAGTAAAAACGATTACCGAATCAAATAGCTATACACTCGGTAAGAGTGATGTAGTCTTTACAACGCTTCAATTTGTAGAATATTCGAAACCCACTTCCAAAGTCTCCAAATTGACCTTCTAAAATTCTTCAAAACTATGGAAAACTACAGACAAAAGTGTTCTAAACTGAATTAGAATAATTCTCCTCTGTCCAACTTCTAAAAACATGCTAAAAACATTCAACATCTAATTTATAGTCACCAAAAATGAGCCACAAAGGGTCATTTGGTGAAGTAAGTTGGGATCATTGAACCACTCTGTGAGCCACCCTTTGACCTCTTCCATCGCCTTTTCGCCTTGGCACTAAGCATCCTCAAGTTCTATAACTTTGGGCGATCTCTCTTGGCATCACGAAAATACTCGACGATTCGCTGACTGCTCCTTTTTGTCACCAACTTGGTTTCTTCCCTCAGGGCTGGCACAATAGAACTTTAGGCAATCAAACTAGCCACTCGGTGATTCGCCAAGTACTCTTGGTGATCACCAGGCTTGCCTTTCTTTATTTCTTTAGTTTGTTTTGTTCCTTTTTGCCTGTTAGTGTTCTTGATTTGTTCCTTAACCCATATACCTGAAAATCAAGAATTTAACATCAGCTTATAGCACAAAACAAGTATTTGAGGACACTAAATCTATATAAACAAAGCCCCAAATGAGTCCAAATCTCGGACTCATCAATGTTGACTTACTTGATTCATTTGATTGTTGATTTGTGACTATTGAACTGTGGTTATTGGGCCTTGTGAGCCGTATATTATAGAACAGTTAGGTTGGGATGATTTTTGTGCAGGTTGTAAGTTGTGGAGGTTCGAATGTAGTGTAAGGAGTATTTTATTTCTAGCTAGACACCTTGTTTATTAGGTTGCTTATTAGTACCGTGTTATTGGTACTCACTGCTTGATTCTACACTTGTGTAGGTACTGAGTCGGTTTAGCGTTATTGCTCTTCTTCTCCCTATTTAAGGCTCATTGAAGGACTTGTGAGGTAGCTGTGATAGGACCTCTTTTTTATTTTTCATTAAGATTTGTTCTATTTGTGAAACAATGACTGAGACTTGTACTTATTTCTTAATTTCACACTCTATGTATATAGTGGCTCGTACACGTGACAATCAAATTTTACGGGTTTTAATAGAATGAATAAGTTTTCAACTTTACTTTGTTCTTGTTTTGTATTTTCTATATTTTCTTTCGTTTTGTTGGGTTGAGACTGACTTGTCTTTGTGGGAATAGTCAAGTTCAATTACGTCCATTTTTGGGTCCTGACAAAAAGATTGGGAGTTAGGTGTATAGTGTTTGGGGGAGATGAATATAGGAAATGGAGGAGTGGGGAGCGAATGTGGAAAATGGTGAAAGGTTTTTGTGATTGGCTTGTTGAAAAAGGTGGTAAAAATTCAAGCTCGGTCTTCCATGAGTCAAAATTAAAAAGCACTTCAACATTACCTGAGTTATGTTCAATAGGGGATAGCCAATCTCACTCAGCAGGGTGTTGATTCACCATAGATGCTGAAATTCCTTACAGTGCTTTGGTATGCACTAGCGCTTTGATTGGTGATTTATAATTTATGACATGAATGTTCTATACCATTCGGGTATAGACAATATAATGGCAGATGCTCTCAATAAGTTATCTATGAACAGTGTTGCTCACATTGTGAAAGATAAGAAAGAGTTAGTTCAAGATGTTCATAGGCTTACTCTTTTAGGAGTTCACCTTATGGATTCTACAAATAGTACTGGAGTTATTGTTTCGAATGGTTTAGAATCATCTCTTGTGATGGAGGTCAAAGTGGAGCAAGATGATAATCCAACCTTGGTTGAATTTAAGGGGAAAATCCTTAAAATACTATAAAGGCTTTCTCTAAAGGGGGAGACAGTGTGATTTGTTATTAGAATCGTCTATATCTCCCAGATGTTGATGGGTTGAGGTAGCAGATTCTAGCATAAGCTCAGCGTTATCAATACTCTATTCTCCTAGGATACACTAAAATATATTGTGATCTATTGTAAGTATATTAGTGGAATGGTATGAAGAACAATATCGTAGAATTTGTGGCTAAGAATCCAAATTACCAACTAGTTAAAAATGAACATTAGAATCTAGAAGGTATGACTCGGGATATCAACATTCTCACTTGGAAGTGAGAGGATTTAAATGTGGACTATATCATAGTACTTCCTCACATAAATCGACAACATGATTCTATGGGTGGTAGTAGATTAGATGACAAAGTCTAACACATTTTCTTTCAATTAAGACTTCTTAGTTTGCTAAGGATTCTGCTACACTTTACATCCAAAAGTTGGTGAAATTGCATGGGGTTCCCTTCTCCATCATCTCAGATAGGGATACTTAGTTCACATCTCAGTGTTGGAGATCATTTTAGAAAGGTATTAGTACCCAGGATAAGCTTAGGACATTTTTAACCCGTAGACATATGGTAAGGTTGAACAGACTATTCAGACCAGTGTTTTTAAAGAGTTGGAACTCGCCTTGGGGATCTAGAAAAATGCCTCAAGACTCAAGTGTGGGGCTTAGTTTTATAATACTTACACCCTAAACACCCAACTATACGTCCTAAGCACGCTAAAGGTCCAATGCTCGAGGCTCGCCTAACAGATTTATACAAATTATGTGTTTTATTCCTTAGTTAATATTATTGACCCTCATAATTCTTGAATAAATGAATGATGCATAATAGTTTTTAATCTATATAAATAAGAAGATTGAGAGTAAATCAAATGACAAGTTGTAGTATCGCATCTTTACTATTTGGTAACACTGCGAGGGTGATTATGTATTACGTAACATTTCTTTTTAAAAAATACATAGCAAAATTTTAATTTATCACTTATCATCGATCTTAATATTTTTGTGATATTCCTCAAAATTATCATATTTTATTTAGTTATTTGAAAGTCATTTTATTTTTATTCACGATGGAGTGATGTTTTTATCATAATACTAGTAAGTTTTATTGATTATTTTATTTTAGGGGATAAATTGTATAAAATGATAATAATATATTTTTAGAAATAATAACTCTTTTATTATTATAAAGTTAAGATATTGGACTATTTATACTTGTATAATCATTTTAGAAGTTTTATTTTCTATGAGTTTCCTTCATCATGTTTGTATTTATTTTAAACTATTATGTATTTTTATAACTTTGTGTTATTATAATATTATACTATATTGAAAATTAAAATTTTAAAGATCCATAGGGCTTACACCCCATGTCTCGATACTTAGGTATCACCCTATGCTAAGTAAAATGCCCTGTCTCATTCTCCCTACCTATTAAAACATTTATTCAGACTTTATGGAGAATATGTTGAGGGCTTGCATGATTGACTTTAATGGTAATTGGCATGATCGTTCTCCTCGCATTTAATTTTCTTATAATAACAGTTACCACTCAAGCATCAAGATGTCTACATTTGTGGTGCTTTATGGTAGAAGGTGTATATCACCTATAGGGCGGTTTGAGGTTGGTAAAGTGGATTTGCTAAGACCTGAATCAATTCATGAAGCCATGGAAAGACTTCAACTTACTAGAGATAGGTTGAGAACAACTCAGAGAAGAAAAAAGTCTTATGCAAATATGAGGAGAACAAAGCTTGAGTTTGCTATTGATAAGTTGGTATATCTAAATTTTCATCCATGAAAGGGGTGATAGGTTTGGTAAGAAAGGGAAATTCAATTCCTATTAGTCAATCCTTATCAGATTTTGAGGTGTTTCGATAATGTGGCTTTTGAGTTGGATTTACTGGCAGAGTTAACATTTGTACACCTGTGTTTTATATGCCCTTATTGAAGAAGTATATAGGTAATTTGACAGCAGTTGTACCATTAGAGAGTCTTGATGTAAAGGATAGTATCTATTATGAAAAGGTCCAAATTGAGATTCTCGACCGTCAAGTTCGTAAGTTGAGGAAGAAGGAAGTTACTTCAGTGAAAGTTCTTTGGAGGAATCAGTTAATTGAGGGAGATACTTTAGGAGCATATATGATGGCCAGGTATCCACACATCTTTCATTTTGATTCAGTTTCGGAAGACTTTTATAGGTTAATATAGCGAGCTTAAGGTCTTTTGAAAGATAAGATAAACGCTATCTAAGGCCATTATTCCTGACAAAAGAAATGGAGTAAGGAAGATAAGGAGTGACTGCATGAGTCTTATAGTCTTTCCAAGAATTTATACATATATATATATATATATATATATATATATATATATATATATCCGGAGCTTAAGGAGGTAATAGTTCCACCATAGTACTCTTTGAGATTCATTTATTTCAGTTATCTCATATGTCATAGTATGCATGCATGTCAACAAAATTATTCGAGTCTTCATGTTTCAATTCGAAGCCAGTCACTCCCCCTGTTTTTAGTGGTTAGCTTTGGGCCTTGGGATTGCATTCCTTTCCCTACTCTTTTCAACTTATTTATACTCTATTCGAGGATGAATGTTTCCAAGGGGAAGATATTTTAAATCCTAGAAGCTCTAAGTCTAGATCAGTCCATGAGAGGTTGAAAATTTTGTAGATACTAAAATCCACAAGCAACATATATGGGCTGTAGATAGAACCATGATACCACTCAAATCACTCTTCAAAACCAATTGAAAGAGTGAGCGGTCATCAATAAAAATATCAAATCCCACAAAGAATGGTATGAGGCTAAGAATCCAATTAGTGAATTAAATTGTAACTAATCTCAATGTAGTAAACATGGCAAATGGGTGAATTATTCTTTTGTTGAATCTCTAATGTTTAGTCTCTGGATAAGTGCGGTGCGAGGCTCATTTCATGGTCCTTTCTGTAGCTATTTTTACTCCATCTAAGCTCGGATTACTTCACTATGTATTCTAATTCATCATAGTGATCTTCATTTTTTTACCTTTTTTAGGCTTGAAATCAACCTTAGCATGTCTATTAGTTCATCACAACATATAATCAACATCAATAAATACAAGGATATTCATATGATTATACTCAGAACTTAGATAATATATGGTAAAATTATGGTATTTAAATGCGTAAATACACCCCAAATCATCCACACTATATTGTGTGGTCTACACAACTGGGGCACAACTATGTGATACCATCTCATAGTTTGTCTTCTTTTTGTGCCACTTGTGTGGCCGCACACTGAGTTATGTGGTCCACACAATGCTCTCAGTTCACTCTGCTTTCTTCAGCTCTTGGACCTTCATATTTATCTTCATTTCTTAGCCTTATTTTAATCTTAAATTCATATTTATTAATATTTTTCTCAAATGCCTGCACAATGAACCTTTATCATAGAAAACCAATTGAAAATATAGATATTAGGATAATAACTCACGTCTAAAGAATTAATAAGTCAATAAAATGCCTACTTATCACTTACGAAGATATGTTTACTTTAATCTCTATTAAATCATATTATGTAAGATTGTATAACAGACTGACTTTGTAACTAATGCAATATTTGTGTGTGATTTAAATATGTTTCCTCATTATTGTAAAGATTAGAGTTATTTTCCCTTTGTTATGATAGTTTGTCACACCCAAAACTTGAGGGCGCAACTGACACCTAATGCCAAAACTTAGGCCTGAGCCGACCCTGATGAACCGCTTGCTAATAGTGCATGGTAGCCACACACAGTCAAGACAACATACAAGTACATCTCATCTTAAAAATTAGTCCTTGACCGTCAAGGCCCCTATCAACAGTCCTACAAAGAAAATATCTACTCTCAACAGTTTATATAAAGCAATAACCAACTAGCACATAAGCATGTTTGGGTCATCAAGGCTACCATGGTATGTAGGAAACTATAAACGTTATGTGGGCCGTCATAGCCGCCATGATCTCTATACAGAAATTGAAAATAGGTATGTACGTGATAATATGTCAAGCAAGTATCAATCATCAACCAACAATAATGCAAGGACAGTATGGCAAATAATGCGGTCATACAACCCAACACACTAGTCTACAAGCCTCTACAAATAAAACACTTGGACCGGACAGGGCCCTGGCCGACTCAAAATCTTTAAAAAGCAAAACAAGCAAGCCTTTGGGACCCTGGCAACTCCTAGTAGAAGGAGTCAACCATACTGCTGGATTGGTGGTTGTGTTACTCGGCATGTCTATCTTGTCGTCGCTCAAGACCTGCAGGCATGAATTTAGCACCCCCAGCCAAGGGGTCAATACAAAATAATGTATAGAGTATGTAAGGTAAACTAGAAGATGAAACTAGAGTATAAGTATTTAATAAAAAAGATAGGGGTGAAACACAAGTATCATAGATTGTCTTCGTATAACAATAAAATATAAGCACATAACAAGCAATAACCTGACATGGCCCCTATAAGCCCGGCAGGTACAAACGGCACACGATCCCTATAGTTCTAATGAGCGCAAATAGTCGCTAAATACCCATAATAGCCTCCTTACCCATATCCCGATGATAATATGATCTAAATTGTCTGAATGTACATGCTCTATGAATCAATGCAAATATGAGGCTCTATCGTACAATGCATATATGTTGCCCCATAGGTACTGCCTACCCGGCTTGTAGGCATAGTCTACCCAACATGTAGGCTCAATTTACCCGGCCCGAAGGCTCAATCTACCCCGCGATAGGCTCGGTCTATCTGGCCCTTAGGCTTGGTATCTGAATCAATTTGTATGCTCAAGAACCCTGCAATGTCAGTGTCTGCTGAGGCCAAAACAAGCTCATATGAGGCAGCTAAACGATAAAACATCACAACAATGACGAATAATATAATCATGTTTAATCAAAACATAATCATAAAATGATTTTCTAGGCCACTAAGCAAGGAGTGGAGTGTCACTGATAGAGATTACATCATATGGTCGTCACCAACTCAATAGGATAAGGCTACACATGAAATAATGATGATACACCGGCCATAACAATCTTAGGCCATTAGGATCATGCCAGAGGAGAAATAATAGCCTCAACATACCATTCAACTAAAGCCCAAAAGGTGTCTTTATGATGCTTGTCCAACCAAAGTAATGCAACAACGTGAAAATCAACAAGGCTATAAGAACGAACCATAAGTTATTAATAAGGCGTTATTGCCACACTCATGACCAGCCAAGTCAACCATAAAATGAGGCCAAAAACAATGATAATCAACAGCTAAATCCATTGAAGACATTCCAACAACATCTCGAAAGGGAGACAAGTCCTGAGGCAACATAATTAGCGTACTTCACGCCATTCAATCCAACAACAATCGTACGTTACTCAAATAATAATCACACCAACCCCTCATTACCTCCAGAACCTTAAACCATCAATACACAACAAGAATAGTCAAACTAAATAATAAAAAGGGGTTTCCCACAACCACAATTTCAAAAACGCCACCACGTAGCTCAAAAATCTATAAAAATGATACTAGCACATGGAATTACGAAGGAGGATTGTAAAAAGAAGATTACCTCAACCAAAATATCTGAAATAATAAGCTTAAGACTCTGCCTCGTTGCAGCAATAACAAATGGGATCTAAATCAATAAGAAAATTATACCACAACTATGAGCTCGCGATGTAGAGCAATTTCCGTTAAACATCCGAGTTGAGACTAAGCATCCAAGGAGTAGGTGGGTTTATCAATTTTTAAGGGTTTTCAGTTGTTTATGATGGATAAAAGATGAAGATGGTGGTCTTTTATAAAGACCACCGAGTTAGAGTTAGTGGGACCACTTTGAGGTGCCTGCGTGGGAAGTCTCACAAAAATGTGCATATCTCTCAATTATGAAGTTGTAAGGATAAACGGTTTTGTGCGTTGGAAACTAGACTCGTTGACCTTCGATTTAATAGGTCATGAGAATTCTTACTTCTTATATATTAGGAGAAAATTAGTGAACAATCTGACCCTAAATTTCAGAGAATTCCTTAACAACATTTACAATTTACTTTTGCGGAGTATTATTTCGCAACTTCCTTGACTTTAATACTTAACATCTGAACTTTTTGCAATTAAAATAACTCGTATAATATCCTTCCATATATGTTAAGTAGTCTTAGTCTTATTCCAAAAATATTAATTAATTCCAACGTCCAAACGGGCGAATTGTCACAATAGTGTTACTGAGATACTTGCAATCATACACGGTTTATTGGATTTTTTTGGTGAGTGATGATCATTTATTCTAACGTCTAGTACTTTCCAACATTCAAACGTACTTTTTTCGACCAAATTTTCAAACAATTGAAATGATATCAATTATTGATCATATTAAATCAAGTAAAGCTAACATATTCCTATGGAGATTTATTAGAGAAGGATTAACGCCTTGGATTCTTAATAGTTAATTTATTCAACCCTAAGTCACTCAGAGTGATTGTGTGATCAATATTTGCAACTGTTAACCTAATAGAGAGAATTGCAAATTAATTATTCATCAACAACCTTCTGATCATGTATAATATTTTATGTGTCTGAAGAACTGTTGGGGAAATAATTAATATTTCACAATAACGATATAACTTATCATTTAACAAAATAGTAGTCTTGAAAATAAGATGAAAATTACTACGATGATATATAAATAATAGTACATAAAATTAATACTTGAGTCATGTAGGGCACTATCCTAAGAAATTATTTCGACGGTGTAAAATATTTTCCCAGGATTAAACAAGTCTTTTTTATCTTAAATAGAGGATACAGGAATCAGTAAATTATAAACATCAGCAAGTTATTAGTGGGAAAATAAAGTAACAAAGCCAAATAATTAATTAACTTAAAAGGAGAAAATTTGAAGAGTGAAAGGGACAAAACGTGAGGGAGTATTACTGCATCTTAATTTCACAAATACAAGTGCCTATTTATAGGCCAATAAGAAACTCAATCACTTAGATGCTTGCTGTCTATTGGTTTTCATGCAAAATGCCATAAGAAGAAAAGTGTCAAGAAGAGGACAAGTGGCCAAAGGGTGTAAAAGAATGGCTGCCAAGTTTACCAATTCTCCAACATATATTTCTTAATTAACATTGGCTTTTCAAATACATTTCTTAAAATAATCTTTTGAAATAAAACACTTTGCTTTTATAGGTACCCAACTGCCTAGAATGAAGTCATGAAGGTGGTGATCAGTTGGTGCCTTAACCCACTAGTGCTACCCACATAAACCTTGCCCTTTCTTCTAGAATACCAGAAGAATAATGGAATAGATGAGGACCCTAATGAGCCACGGAGAACTCAAATATTAGAGAAGTTACTTCAAGATCATCTTCATAGCTTTTATGAATTTCTTGCATCTAAGTAGGCACCATAGCACTAATAGATGACACACCAGCTAAGGCATTGAGCATGCTACCTTCCTTATCCTCAAACTGCCTAGATAATCCATCTGCCACCTTATTCTCAGCACCCTTTTTGTACTGCACCTCATAGTATAGACCCAACAGTTTAGTTAGACCCTTTTGTTGTACAGCAGTTCTAACTTTTTTCTCCAGGAGATACTTTAGGCTGTGATGGTCGGTTTTGACCACAAAATGCTTATACCGAAGATAGTATCTCCATTTGTCTACAACATTAAGAAGTGTCATGTATTCCTTCTCGTAGATGGATTTCTCTCTATGTCTAGGAGCCAAAAATTTCCTGAAGTAAGCTATGGATCTACTTCCTTGTATAAGAATAGCACTGATCCCAGTTAAGCTTGCATCAGTCTTCACAATAAACTCTTTAGTATAATCAGGTAAAGCCAAGACAGGAGCAGTGGACATGGCATGTTTCAAAGCTATAAAGGCTTGATCAGCCTCCTCATTCCACCTAAAAATATCCTTTTTCAATAAATCAGTTAGTGGCCTGCAAATGATGCCATAGTTGCGGACATACTTTCTATAATAGCCTGTAAGCCCCAAAAAAACCTCTAAGTGCTCGTAAGGTGGTAGGTGTGGGCCACTCACTCATAGATCGGACCTTGCTTGGATCCGTAGACACCCCTTCAGAAGTAATGATATGGCCTAGATACGCCACTTGTGATTGACCAAATGATCATTTAGATCTCTTAGCACACAACGATTGTTTCCTCAGCACTTCAAACACAACCTTTAGGTGAATTACATGGTCTGCATGGGACCTACTATACACTAGTATGTCATCAAAAAACACCATGACAAACTTCATGAGTAGGGGTCGAAATACCTGATTCAGTAATGACCTAGTCTTTCGCAAGACTTCAGGTTTACCTCTTTTGTTAGGTCTCGACTTCTCCATTATGATTGTGTTTTATACCCCTACTAAGAACTTGAGAGAGGGAACTATGACTCACAGAAGGTTGCAGGAGCATTGGTGAGCCCAAAGGGCATTACCTTAAACTCATAATGACCCAGATGGGTCCTAAATGTTGTTTTGAACACATCTTCAGGCTTCATCCTGATTTGATGGTATCCAGCTCGCAAATCCAACTTTGAAAAAATCACAGAACCTTGTAATTTATCCAATAAGTCATCCACTATTGGTATAGGGTACTTATCTTTAATGGTTATTTCATTTAGTCCCCTCTAATCCACACAAAACCTCCAAGTTCCATCTTTATTCTTAACCAACAAGGCTGGTGAAGAAAAAAGTGATTGGCTGTGTTGGATGATATCATAACTGAGCATTTCTTCTACTTGTTTCTCCGGTTCTTCCTTCTGATAGTAGTTATATCTGTAAGATCTGAGAGATACTGATGATGTACGTGGTTTCAAGGGAATAGTATGATCAGGGGATCTTGCAGGTGGCAAGGATTTGGGTTCAGCAAACACATCAGTGTAGTGAGAAAGTACCCCTTGAATTGAACTATTTACCTCTTCTATAACTTCAGTACCAGTAGCTTGGATAAGGAACAAATGAGCCATAATGGTTTGACCCTTTGAAAATAGTTTACTCATAGTAATACCAGTGATCATGCTAATCTGACCCTTGTCGGAAATTGCCCTCAAAACCACCTTGTTACCTTTTCTCCCAATGGTCACACATTGTTTCTCATGGTCAAACTTAGTAAGGTTATACTTATTCATCCAGTCATTACCTAATATAATGTCAGAACCCCCTAACTTGAGGGTTCACAGGTCTTTCACAAAGGTTTTGCTCCCCATTTTCCAAGTGAATTTAGGGTCCCTGGAATTGCAATATACAAAAGTGCCATCAACAACATTTACTCTGATTGGTTGCACATAACAAGATTGATAACCAGTTTCCACCACAATTAACTCATTTATGAAGTTGAGGGTACTGTCGGAGTGGACTAAATGGAGAGGGCCCTCTTCTTTACCCAGCCTGCAACCAGAATGGTATTGACCCTATTACAATTTCCCGACACAGCACTAAGACACAGAGCCTCAGGTATGTCAGCATCAAGATCAACAGTCACCTCAACGTCCATCTCCTACGGATCATCTACGTGCAGAGGTAATTCTTTTGAACCACCAGAAATACATTGTAAGTGTTTTATTATACATGTATGACCTCGACTATACCATTCACCACACCTAAAACATAGGTGATTAGTCTTTCGATGTTCATACACTTCAGAGCTGAGTCTGAGAGGTGCAGGTTTATGAGTAGCAGGTGCTGATTCGGCTTCTGATCTAGGCTACATAGGGTTATTTGTATTAAGGGTATTTCCCACCATTTTGGGAGGTGCTCTATTCTTCTTCAATGCAGCCTCGGTTGCTTTTTCTTGCATCCTAGCTTACGGAATAGCAAAACTAAGGGTAGTAGGCTTGAACATTTTATAGCAAACTTAATCTCCTCTTTATGGCCTCCAATGAAACTAGACAAAAAGTGTGATTCATTTAGTGTTGGGTATCGCATGATCATTTGAGCCTTTAGATCTTCAAATTTTTGTAAAAATTCCTCAACATCCCTCGTTTGGTTGAGCTTGTTAAACTCTTCTACCACATCTTCCATCAGAACATCTC